>JAOWBW010001228.1:295096-387464 GCA_026119855.1 Campanula takesimana | reverse complement strand
ATTTCCCACAGACGGTGCCAAATTGTTTTGGTCAAATTTTGGAATTCAACTTCAAGATACGAAATTGGGTATAATGGAATAAAATAGCAAAGGATTCAAGAATAAATGGACAAGGTATTTAATGAGGAAAGCCCTTGAACAACTCGTTCGCCGGCATAAAATCTCAAGATGGAATTTTTATTAGTGATGATGAAGAACAATGTGATAAGCAAGAAAGTAGCTCTAAAGTAAATTGACGAGTGTGTTGTGTGCGTTACAATGGTTGTTAATCTACTTATACTAAGAAATTACAACGTTAACTAGCTAAGCGATCCTTGTATCTCGGGTAGTTTGTTGGGGCTACGTTATCCTTTTGCCGTTGATGAGAGTCACACTTTGACTGGGTCTTTGAGTCTAGTCATGCGTAATTAGAATCGTGTCCCACTCCTTAGCTCGTGTTCCTGAAAAGTAGGATGAAAATATCCCACAAATAAAACGTGTTAATATATATTTTACATGTAAGTTGGGGGTCGATGCAACAGTGTCAACTTGTAGGCTCAGGATGCTTTGCCATGTTGAAACTTTCAAGATGTGAATGCAGTCTAAATTTTTACCCAAACATTTTTTGGCATTTTTTCCCCAAGTAACAGCAGAACTTGTGTACACAAAGTCACGTAAATAGATCTTTCAAACCTGCGAGTAGTTCTTATAGTCAAATGCATTATGATTCATGTTATTAGTTCTTTCAAATAAAAAATAAAAATAAACCCCTACATATCAGGTTTTAAAAAATAAAAATAATTTCTTTTTTTTTTTAGTCGGAGACAAAAGGTAGGGGTCAAACCCTAGACCTCAAAAATTATGAAACTTGACTTTTACCATTGAGCTATATTTGGAGACAATTTTAAATTAATTTTGATAGGTACAATGGAGAGATGCTTTTATTTAGGTTCCTTTCCTTTTACTTATGCTCTAGACCTCAAAAATTATGAAACTTGACTTTTACCATTGACGTATATTTGAAGACAATTTTAAAATTAATTTTGATAGGTACAATGGAGAGATGCTTTATTTATGTTCCTTTCCTTATGCTTATAGTCTATTCAAGTTTATGTTATTATTAATTTTCTTCAAAATAGAAATAAACAATCACGAATTAGGCTTAAATTTCTCTTCCTAGAAATTTACTGTAAGAAGTCAATGTTTTTTTTAATCATTGGAAAAGTCATTGTTTTTTTTTTTTTTTTTTTTTTTTTAAATTTGACAAGTCAATGCTTTAATGAATCGTGTTTTATTGTGTTGTACTTTATCAAATTACACTATAATTATTATTTATTTTTGTTCTAAAAAAATATGATAGTTCGGAGCACTAAAATCAGGACCACGATGGAGCGAGTATTGCTTTAGCGGTAGGAGGCAGGAGGAAGGATGAAGGAGAGAGTATATTGAAAGTGTTCTCCATAAAGTGAATGGTGAAAAATGAAATTAAGTCTGCTATAAATTGAGCAAATTGAATATTTCCTATGTTCTAAATTTAGGTTATATTTTGAACTTTTTGATATAGTAAAGAAAAAGCATTTTCTGTAATTAGCAAGTGAAGAATAATCACAAACAACTAGAGAGATGGATATTAAATCAGATGTCTAGATAGAGACAACTGATTATACATCCACATACAGTTAACAACATAATAAAATTAAGAACAAGGTTATAAAACGTTTACTGGTCTTATCTCAGAAAACAAGCCTAACGGCTAAAAATGATTTCACTAATTAACTTTTTACCCTTGAAGACACGCAGAATGAAGAATCGTGTCAAAAGATTTGCCAAGAAGTGCTCTCGCATTCAAAGGCCCTCTACTCCTGCACCTTCCAGCTTCCCCGAAGATGAGTGATACATGTGCGCCTGAAACAAACTTCAAGTGTTTTCAATGAAATTCCTATCTCTCAAGGTCATGTTCAAAGGATTACATATGTTCTTGATGAAGGCTTTGAGGATGATGATAATGAAGATGATGTGTTGGGTATGCTTATTATAAACCACTCCTATTACCTAGATTTGATTGATCCCATAACCTAATTTTATCATTTCTGGACTTTAGGATATATTGTAAGAAGTGTTAAACTTCATTTTTAGAATAGTCCACTTTAGTAGTATAGGCTTTAGATTGATAGGACTTAAAAATTTCTAAGTCTGGAAATTTAGTGGTCAAGTCCTTGACCGTGGTAATTCACCTGACCGTGGAAGACCACTTGACCAGAAAGCTCTCGACCGTGAGGCCTCGACCACAAGTGAAGATGTCCTAATAATCCAAATCTATTCAAACTTAACCAAGGTCACACTTGTGTCCAAAACTATGGTTAGTTTAGAACGTTGCTGAATTCACATTTCAAATTTGAATACATCTGTTAGTGGGACCACCACTGTAGATACCCCGGGAAACCACAACTTGGCTAGAGCGGTGAATTATCCTAGGATGTCTAACTTGTTTTTGATTGTTTAGAGTCGGGTTTTTAAAGGAACATAAGAAAAACCTAGAAATAGCCTAATTTATGTACAAAACCAGAGATTCGGGAGAGAAGGGTTCGGGGGTTAGGTGACGGAGTGGGAAGTACTTAAACACCCACTCACGCCCCGCTTATGCGGGTCTTGCTACTATTGGTGTTCTAATGCTAAATGTCCTTCAATTGTTAACAGTGCTAACAATTATAATGTAAAGAAAAAGGGGAAGAAAAGAGAATCGTTTTATTTATAAATTTATGCTAAACAATTACATTAAGAAATGTATAGAAAATTAAAGTAGAGATTAAAATGTAGGGAGATAACCTTAACCAACTTTAATGTAGTAAAGTGGTCATTTGGTCATGTCCCAGTTGATGGGGATTGCATACTAGTAAGACTAGAATAAAGAGAAGAAGAATAAAAGTACCTTTAGAAAAGAGGACCTTAGACTTTGACTTGAAGATGGTGTTGTTTGTAGAGAAATGGTTGTGCAACACTTTGTGTAGTGTTTGTTTGTAGGGAAAATGTGTTGAGAGAACTTGTGTATAGTTCTTGTAGGGAAGATGAAGTTTGGGTCCCTCTCTAAGGTAGAAGAAGATGGCTTTTATAGGTAAAAAAGAGAGGGAAAGGTTGGAGGGAAAATGATCAATCCGTATGAAATGGAATTGACCAATCAAGAATAAGATAACTAAGATAATAAATAAAAGAGAATAAAAGAAAATCAAATAATAAATGAAAGAAATATTAGTTTTTTGGGAAAAGGCTAAGAATATGGGATTGGGAGTTAATGAATAAAGGGGGGATGAATGTGGATGAGAAAAGAAGTCTTTTGTGATCAAGAAAGAGATGTTGCAAATAAGAAAAGGGAGGGAAATAAGGTGCAATCCGTTACTGCCAAAATGGGAAGCGCGCGAGTCCCGCTTTTGGGGCGAGACGCGCGCGCATCCCGTTAACAGTTCCGGAAGCGCCCACGGCAGAGAATGACAGAATGACCCTAAAAGTTAACTCTGTTATACAGTTTAGTCCAAAACTAACAGAATCAGTTAGGAACTTAACCGAAGTAACAGAAATCAACAAAAATAAGTTAAATAAAAATACTTTGTATGCAATCGGGGTGAGAGGTCCAAGGCGGGGTGTCTACAGAGCCCCTCGGCGACGTGGATTGCAAAGAAAAACGTGTCGACGAAAGTAAAAACACCCGCCGAGGACATCGACAAAAGAAAAAGAAAGAAAAGAAAGCAAAGACTCGATGGAAGCAGTAATTTGAAATTGCTAGAGATAGGGGTGCGCTCCCTGTGTGAGCGTCTTTTGTTGATAGAGGGGGGTGGCATGATCCGTTGGTAAACCTGCGGCTGAATCCGTTGAGTGAGGCCGTTAGTGAACATTGAATGAGGCGTTAGTGAACCCTTGAATGAGGCCGTTAGTGAACCTTTGAGGAGGCCGTTAGTGAACCTTGAGGCCGTTAGTGAACCTTTGAGTAGGCCGTTAGTGAACCTTCGAGGCCGTTGTGAACCCTTGAATGAGGCCGTTAGTGAACCTTTGAATGAGGCCGTTAGTGAACCTTGAGGCCGTTGGTGAACCCTTGAATGAGGCCGTTAGTGAACCTTTGAATGAGGCCGTTAGTGAACCTTTGTTGACGAATCCGTTAGTGAAATCCGTTGATGAGGCCGTTAGTGAACCTTCGAGGCCGTTATTGAACCTTTGTTGACGAATCCGTTAGTGAAATCCGTTGATGAGGCCGTTAGTGAACCTTCGAGGCCGTTAGTGAACCTTTGTTGACGAATCCGTTAGTGAAATCCGTTGATGAGGCCGTTAGTGAACCTTCGAGGCCGTTAGTGAACCTTTGTTGACGAATCCGTTAGTGAAATCCGTTGATGAGGCCGTTAGTGAACCTTTGACGAATTGCTGCTTTGAAGCCGTGTGCTGTTTGGCGTTGCAGTTGACTTTTGCGGGGATGCGGGCATGGTTGACTGTGGACCATTTTCTACTGGGGATGAAGTGCCTCGAGTTGCAGATGCTGTTTGACTTCGCGGTGGTACCTGTTATGTGCTTTGCAGGTATATGTGCTAGTGCAAGAAGATGCATGAAGTGTGAAATGAAGAGAGAAATGTGCTCGTGGTGTGATGAGATTTTAGAACACCCTTGCAATGAGAGAGAAGTAAGAATGTAGAGAGTGATCTTTTGTGCGGTGTGATTTTGAGGAAAGAATTGGATGTATTCATGCCTTCACTTACCATTGCCGCTTGAGTGGAGATGGATTCCCTGATGTCCGCGGAGGATGCTTTGATGGAGAATGTCCATTCTTTAGATGTTGATGAGAGAATGCCCTTGATGTTGGGTTGGCGAGATGGTACTCTGGATGATGGGTTGGTCGTGCCAAAAGGCTGCCTACGTATCCCTTTAAGAGAATCAGACCAGCGTAGTTCAAGGATGATGGAGAACTCTGGGGAAGAAGCTATGGAGCAAAGCAAAGTAAAGCACATATTTTTGCACATAGAAGGAGAAAACGAAATAAGTTTTTTTTTTTTTTTTTTTTAGATTAGAAAGGAAAGAATATGCACACATGTGAGGAAAAGAGATTTTTTTTTTTTTTTAGTCCGTGGGTGAACCATTTTAACCATTGTGTGCTTGTGAAGCCAACCCAAGATCAAGTCATGTTCAGTCGAGTCCGGATTGCCTCGCTTGAATTCTGTTGTCGCCGGTGTGCCCAACGAAGATTGATGTCTAGGCCCAAGAGATTTGTCGGTTATGGGGCTTCAAAAGGCTTTTGATGCCGAGATACCAAGGGGTTGCTGATTGTGAAGTCCCTAGAACGCCTTGATGCCAAACTTTGAGTGGCTTGCATAGCCCCAAGATAATCAGTTCTCGGCCCATTCGAGTAAATCGCCCTTTGTTGTTGGCGTGAGCAAGCCCTAAGAGAAGATTATGGATGCCAAGCTTCGAGAAATTGCTAAGCCCCAAATGTCATGGACTTTTTGTTTGTGAGCTTCAAGACAGTGGAATGTAAAGCCCCAAATTATCTTGTGATTGGCTCGGCATTGAGAGCGGATGTACCGTCGGTAGAATTCTTGATAGAGATCCCCTTCTTGCTCTTACTGGGGAGATGAATGGCCTCATTGTGGTTGATACCCAAATGGCGGAGGGCTTATGTCAAAGGATACAGTAATGTCTTGCGGTGCCGTCGAGGTCGCGGAGGATAAGGTCTTGGTGTGATAAAGTCCCAAATGAGTATGCTTAGTTGACTCTTCTTGAGTTGAACTAATGACGGATCTTCGGATGCAACTAGTGCTGTGGCCGAACTTTATCTGAGCTGCACCTTGTGCTTTTAATCTTGGAGAAGGGGGTACTGAATTGCAGAAACATTGGGATTGGCCGTGGCATTTCCCGCTATAACCCTGTTTTGATTAGAGTTTAGCATATTGAATCTTTTTCCTTTTCTCTAAGACTTTCTTCATGATCTCGTTGAAAGTTCTAACAAAAATCATCAACTTCATTCATAACATCAGAGTCTTCATTTAAAATCAAGAGGCCTTTGACTTGAAGTGTTGAGAGACCTTTGAAGCTTGATCTCTTTCATGGAGCCATAAGACTACTCCACATTGCATTGCTTGAGCATTGTTGTCCCCAAAAGACTGTCGGTTGCGAAGCCCCAATATTGCCCTTTGCTTGAAGTATTGTAATGCCGTAGCCCAAAATATTGTAGATTGCGAAGCCCGTTAAGACCTTCGGTGCCGAATTGAGGAAGCTTCCAATGTTGCACATGACTTGGCTGGGGATACTGCTGGGAGTTAATTGCTCTTTGCCGAGGGAGCCTTTAAGACTTGACCGTAGCCCCTAGAGTGCCATCATTGATTGCGAGAAAGGTCCATCCTTGATTGGGGGAACGAGCACGGGCACACGTGACAAGAGGGCTTTTTGACCTTTTGAGAGACCTTGAGGATAGTCTCACACATCTTTGTCGAGCATAGTCCCTAGGGCGTATTGATTGTTAAATGAAGCAAAAGAAGCCCTTGTTCTTGAGTCACATAGCCCATAGGGCGTTACCATTTGTTGAGCAAAGCAAGAGTGACTCGTCCTCGTGCGAGGGAACAAACATGAGGGATATGGCAAGAGCTACTCCATTTCTCGGGAGCCTTTCGGCGTACTTTAGAAGCACATTCTTGAAGAAGCTTGAAAACTGAGACACATGTTGTTTCTGTTTGTGGCCCAATTCAATTGACTTAGCTAGGGATTATTTGTGCAACCTCGTGCCCTTTTGCGACGGGCTCATTCTCGGATGGGTCTTGGTTAACACGGGCCTTCTTTTCATGAACCCAAGAATGCACACTGCTGGAGAATGATACCAATAACCCAAGACAACCTTTGATGGTGCCATATCTTGTCGAGCCTTTTGCAATCCCAAAGTTGACTCGGTGGGGAATTGACTTGCTGAGGAGATCCAATGTAGAGCTCGTGCAGTTGTCTTCTTTAGAGGCCGGAGATCTCCATTTCTCTTTCCCTTCTCTCTCTCACTCTCTCATTTTTTTTTATGACGCACCCTGTTTTTTGCCTAGACCGCCCTTCAGGTTTTCAATCTAGCGGGCATCTCTTTTGCATCTTCATTTTGACTCGATTAATGAGGGAGTGTGCATTGACTCTAGCTGAGGAGATAAGACATGTGATTTTGCGGTGGAGACCTCTTGTCACTAAAGGTGAGTGACATTGACTTGATTATGGAAGTGTCCCTAGTATTGACTTCATGTATTTGACCGTTTTTTGAATGACTCATGAAGGCAAGTAAGTCATTAAGAGAAAAGAGAAGGAAATCCCCAATTTGATTGAAAGAAATTGGGAGTAAGCAGAAAGAATAGAAGTCCCTAGACTCGACAAGGAACGCGAAATGATTCCAAATCTAAGAAAGTTGTTCAATCTTTTTGGTGATTAATTCATTGGCAAATGAATCGTACAAAGATGTCTTGACAAGTTCGAGATGAAGGCCGATCACCATAACGCGCTAGCGCTAAACATTTCTTCTTTCTTGCATGAGACCGGACCCGAAGGTTGCCTACATTCCTCCAGTGTAGAGGCTCAGGTCACCGTAGTTCTTGTGGATTCTCCATTCGCCGTGATGAATTGTTGCTTCGTCGTTCATCGGTGGAATGATGTTGATCTTGTACTTCTTTGATTGAGGGGGATTTTTTTTTTTTTTTTTTTTGTTCTCTAACTTTTGCCTAGCTTGATTTGAAGAGTTCAACCTAGCGAGCCCCTTTTTTTTTTTTTTTTTTTATCCCCTTTTGAAAACTTTGCTTCATGATCGTTGCTCCACCTTTCTTTGACTTGATTCCGTCGTTGTTGATGTCTTCGTTGTTGATGCCGTCGTTGATGTTTAGCCCCTAGGCGTTCAAGCGATGGCCTTCGTTACAAAACTTGTTTAGACACTTTTTTCATCATTTTGCCAAGAATTAGATTGAACAACTTGAAAGAGTGTATGAGGACGAGAACGACTTTTATTTAATGATTGACTCAAAATTTAACATTGGACGAGAGAAAACATTAATGCACACATTAGAGGACTTTTGACTCTTTTTTTTATCCTATCTAGGTAGAGAAAGAGAAACGGAGATTGTTGTCGTCATCCCCCATGTCGTTGTAGTCCTCATTGTCGTTGTAGTCTTCCATGTCACTACATTCTTCCATGTCATTGTTGGGAACCCTTTGTCGTTGAAGCTTGTGTCATAGGAGGACTCGGCCACTTCTCGGAGCAAACAGTCAATTCTAACCCCCGCATCATACATGCTTGAAAAATTGGAGTGAAAAGCCCCACTAAGATGGGTGCGGTAGTCCATTTTCAAACACTTCAAGAAGATGTCCATTTGTTCCTTCTTGGAAGGCCTATTCAACCATCTCGGCTAGCTTGTCATTCCAACGGCAATAGAAGTCCCCAAATGATTCATTACCCATTTACACGGTGCTCTCCAATTCCTTCTTGGTGGGGCGGAATATGGAGTTGCCTTGATATTGTGACTTGAAGGCAAGCATAGCGGCATCCCATTGAGGCGGGTGGAAACTGGAAGACCCATATACCAATCTTTTGCGACCCCCTCGAGAGTAAGCGGGAAGCATTGTGCCATTATTTGAGGAGACACTTTCTTGGTAGCATGGCCCAAATGTAGGAGTCGACATAAGCGTTGGGGCAAGAGTTGCCGTTGAACTTGCCAATATCTGGCATCTTGAACTTTCGGGAAGAGCCTCCATTGTGTTCATGAGGAGAGAAGCTTGATGAAGATCGGTGTTTGGGCCCTTGTGCAAATTTAGCCACTAAGCCTTTGGTCAATGTAGGACATGAGAGTGTTGACCATGCGGAATAACCCTTCGTTGGACACGGGAATGCCGTTGTCGATGCCGTTTGAAGCCATTGGACCTATTGAGAGAACACGGTCGATCTTAGGATGGCCCCACAGACACCTTTTGAGTAAAATGATTTCACCCACAAACAAGAAAAGACTCAACCATATAAAAAAAATGACTCTTTTTTTTTAATTTTTTTATTTGCAAAAGTCGGAAGGACGGAGTCCTTTTTGGGGTTTCTAGAAAAAAATAGTGGAATCGTCACACTAGTATATAGACCTTCTCGCGGTCCCATATACTCATCGGATTCCACCACGCTTGTGAGACCTACATGTGTCGGGATTAAACTAAATTAATGTAGTAAATCATACATGCGGGGACGGATTTTTATTTTCGTCCAAAATAACCACTTTTGGGGACGGAGTTTTATTTCGTCCATTGCAACAAGTTGGCATGTATGATTTGAAGACATTAGTTTAGGGAAATCTCGGTACATGGAAACCGACTTGAGTCACGGAGTGTTAGACCCTTACTAGAATTGTGTGGTTTGTGCTCGGCTTGAATATGAGGCTCAAAGGTCACCCCCGGCATGTAGTCATGAACTACGCCACGGGCTGAGGTTTACCGCTTCGAAAGAGCCAAGGTCGAGTGGAGCTTGAAACTTTCTAGGACGGGCCTCGACGGGTTTGGGGTTGGACTTGTGCGACTCGATAGTGAGCAGTTGATAAGAATTGTGCGCGTAGTGTGAGGTCCATCACGTGACAATTTTTTTTTTTTTTTTTTTTTTTTAAAGGAAAAGAAATTAAAAAAAACACATAAGCACATAATTACAACTTTCGAATCACCCGTGTGACCGATAAAAATAAACAGAAAGTAAAAGAAATTGTATGCAGGCCCAGTGCCCACACACTGTCATTCTGTTCTGTTTCTGTGCACTGTTCTGTTCCGGGAATGTGCCCAGAAGCGCGCGCATTGGGTTGCCTATTCAGAAGGCGCGCGCGTGAGAGGAAGAAGGGCAGAGGCGCCCGCTTCTGGGTGAGAACCTGCAAATCAGTGGGTTCAAGGGATTACCTTGACCCTAAATAAAAAATTCTTTCCCCTGCAGTAATTGTTAGCACAAAAACATGGAATTGAAGGACAAGAAAGGAGGCGAGCGATTCTGGTAATTGGGGTCGGACGCGCGCGCTTTAGGCCAAAAAGGCCAGAGGCGCGCGCTTCCCACACTTTTTACCAGAATGCCCAGAAAAGAATAATAAGAACACCAAAAGTTAAGAACGCAAGTTTAACCCTCTAATAGGTCCCCAGCAGAGTCGCCACTGTAGATACCCCAGGAAACCACAACTTGGCTAGAGCGGTGAATTATCCTAGGATGTCTAACTTGTTTTTGATTGTTTAGAGTCGCCACCTATGTTTTTAAAGGAACATAAGAAAAACCTAGAAATAGCCTAATTTATGTACAAAACCAGAGATTCGGGAGAGAAGGGTTCGGGGGTTAGGTGACGGAGTGGGAAGTACTTAAACACCCACTCCGCCCCGCTTATGCGGGTCTTGCTACTATTGGTGTTTTAATGCTAAATGTCCTTCAATTTGTTAACAGTGCTAACAATTATAATGTAAAGAAAAAGGGGAAGAAAGAGAATTGTTTTATTTATAAATTTATGCTAAACAATTACATTAAGAAATGTATAGAAAATTAAAGTAGAGATTAAAATGTAGGGAGATAACCTTAACCAACTTTAATGTAGTAAAGTGGTCATTTGGTCATGTCTCAGTTGATGGGGATTGCATACTAGTAAGACTAGAATAAAAGAGAAGAAGAATAAAAGTACCTTTAGAAAAGAGGACCTTAGACTTTGACTTGAAGATGGTGTTGTTTGTAGAGAAATGGTTGTGCAACACTTTGTGTAGTGTTTGTTTGTAGGGAAAATGTGTTGAGAGAACTTGTGTATAGTTCTTGTAGGGAAGATGAAGTTTGGGTCCCTTTCTAAGGTAGAAGAAGATGGCTTTTATAGGTAAAAAAGAGAGGGAAAGGTTGGAGGGAAAGTGATCAATCCGTGTGAAATGGAATTGACCAATCAAGAATAAGATAAATAAGATAATAAATAAAAGAGAATAAAAGAAAATCAAATAATAAATGAAAGAAATATTAGTTTTTTGGGAAAAGGCTAAGAATATGGGATTGGGAGTTAATGAATAAAGGGGGGATGAATGTGGATGAGAAAAGAAGTCTTTTGTGATCAAGAAAGAGATGTTGCAAATAAGAAAAGGGAGGGAAATAAGGTGCAATCCGTTACTGCCAAAATGGGAAGCGCGCGAGTCCCGCTTTTGGGGCGAGACGCGCGCGCAGCCCGTTAACAGTTCCGGAAGCGCCCGCGGCAGAAAATGACAGAATGACAGAATGACCCTAAAAGTTAACTCTGTTATGCAGTTTAGTCCAAAACTAACGGAATCAGTTAGGAACTTAACCGAAGTAACAGAAATAAACAAAAATAAGTTAAATAAAAATACTTTGTATGCAATCGGGGTGAGAGGTCCAAGGCGGGGTGTCTACAACCACTACTCTGCAACAAAACGACAACTCAGACTGAGATCCAATCAGAATTCAACAGCTCATTGTCCTTCATCTTGGACCCCAAGTATTTCTAACGGCTAGTCTCTCATTCAAGGCTATAAATAGTCCTTGAGTTCTTCATTGAACATTGCTGAGATTCTAAGAGAGAAATTGCTGTTGAAATACTTGGTGATTGAAGATCATACTCAAGATTTCCAGAATCCTTTGAATCTCTAAGTGCTCACCTTCAAACCTTTAAAGATCTCCAGCAACAAACAAGTCATCTCAAGCCTTGTAACACACAAGATTCTCTATGCTCTAAATCATATAGATTTCAAAGAGCTTCAGATTCTTACACACATTTACCCAATTGATCAATCACATAGATTGAATCAAAAGGGATACAATGGTCTAAGTCTAGGATTTATTCTTCATAGAAAGTAGGTGTTGATTCAAAGCTTCATCTCTGTAATCTGTACTCAAGCAAATCGATATACCTCCATTCAAAATCCAAGACTGACCATCTTGGTAAAGGACTAGATCTTTTAACAGATCGAACCTTTCCAAATACTTGTGTCATTTACTTACTGCATTTTACAATTCTGCAATTTATTTTCAAGTATTGTTCATCTTGTTCTTTATTGTTCATATTACTCTCGTTTGTCGTTTAGTGTTTGATCTTTCAGATTTAAGAACTGTTGTGAATTGTTTTTGTATGTTCTCCACATTGCCTAACTTATCTTTTGCCAAAACTTCTAAGACAACAACTTTCAAACTCAGTCATTCTTGACCGCAAGTCTCTTGACCGCAACACTCTGACCGCATCTCACTCGACTAGAAATCCTTGACCGTGAGTGAGCTTCTATACTTAGAGATTTAGTCAAAAACAACCTTACATTATTTCTATCGAAAACTTCCGCTCTGCATATTACACCTTGACCGTGTGGTTTTTACTTGACCGCAAATTCAAGTTTGTAAGCACTAGGTTGAATTTTGAAAAAGGGTTGAAATTTTAAATAGGATATTCACCCCCCTCTAGCCTCTTTTCATACCCTTGTTGTGTTTTTGGGACCAATAAGTGGTATCAGAGCAAACACCTACATAAAACTTTTCAAGCTTAACAGCTTGGGTGCCGATTCAACATGGCAAGTCAGAAAGCTATGGCAACGGTTAACTACACTCACGTTCCAGCGTTCGACGAAGATAACTTTGATGTATGGAAGCAAAGCATTCTAACTCAATTCTATTCCATGGACGAGCAACTTGGTGATTGTCTGACCATTGGACCCTACTTCCCTATGAAAGCTAATCCGGATCCAGAAACTAATGCAGAAATATTGTCGATCAAGAAACCAAAAGCTGAATGGACCGATGAAGAGAAAAGATTGGTTGGAATAGATGTGAAAGCAAAAAGCATACTCTTAAGCACTTTGAGTACGTCACAATGTCGACAGATTATGGAATGTTCAACTGCAAAAGATCTTTGGGATGCAATTGAAGATTACATTGAAGGAGATCAAGCTTGCAAAGAGAGCAAAAGGTTTGCTATTCAAAGAAGATTCAACAACTTCACTAAGATCCCCAGTGAATCACTTAGATCCACTTATGATCGTTATTGTGAGATCGTAAGTACTTATACAACACTCGAAAAGAAGCTTACCAAGAAAGAAATCAATGTTAATTTTCTCGCTGCTCTTGGTTCTCAATATCTTCACAAAGGAAACACTCTTGAAGATACCAAGCTACTAGATGATATGTCACTCAGAAGCCTCTATGCTAACCTCAAAGTGTTTGATATCAAGCTCCACAACATTGAAGAAATGGAGGGAAAGACTAAAAGTTTATCGTTGGTCGCTCAAAAGGAAGAAGTGATCGAGGAAGAAGATCCAAAAATCTCCACATCAGAATTGCTTGATATGGATGATGATGATTTTGCTATGTTTGTGAAAATATTCCAAAAGTTCAAAAAGACAACAAGATCCGGATCAACAAGCAAAGCTCCAACAAGGTTTTCAAGGAGCAGCCCCTCAAAGAAGAAAGAGAATTTTAACTTCTCTAAGAAGAAAGAAGATCTTGTTTGTTTTAATTGCAGGAAACCAAGTCACTTTGCATCAGAATGCCCAATTCCCAAGTATGAGTATATGAAGAAGAAAAGCAACTTCAATCCAAGGTATTCAAAGCAAAAGGGAATGGTGTCTGAAGAAGACTCTACCATAAAAGAGTTAGCAACTTGGATAGGGTCAGATTCTGATGAAAGCGATGAGGATTCTGAAGAAGGTCACAATGTGAAACCCAAACGGAAGAGTTATACGGCTGATGAACTTGCTGATAAAGGATTCCTAACTCCAATGCAAACGAATGGTGATCATCTATTTTCAAGATATGATGTGAGTGCAGCAAAAAAGGCTCTAATAAATCCCAAAGTCAAGGAAGTTCTGTCTACTACACCTTAAGTCATGTTTGACATTTTCCCCGATGAACAAGAGAAGATGTTCATGAAAGATGAACAGGTAATTAGTAAGTTTTCTAGCATGAAGGAAGCTTTAGCACTTTCAACAGAAGAGATTTCCCAGCTTAAGACGGAGAAAACTCTATTAAGATCTGAACTCACCCTCCTTAAGGAGCAGATCAAGAGCATGACTCCTTTTACTGACCGAAACCGTTTATTAGAAGAACAAAATGCTATATTTAAAGTTAAAAATGAAGAAATGGCTGCTGAGATAAATGATCTAAAAAGAATCACTAATGAGTGGACCAATTCTCGTGTCACTATGTAACAAATCTTAGAATCCCAAAAGTCTAGTGGTGATAAGGAAGGCTTGGGTTTTCAAACTAGTGACAACTTTAAATGTGCATCTTTTTATGAAAAAGATGAGAAACTTACCAAACAAACTTTGGAAGGGTCAAAGGCTAAACATCAAGGATCTAAGGGTAAAGGACAAGAACCAAAGAAGAAACTAGAGTTCCATTATGTCTACCCTAAGAAACAACCTGGCAAGGCTTTAAAGTTGAAAGAGAAATCCATGAAAAAATCCTACCGTAGAGGAAGACTCTTGGAAGGTACCTGAACCCGACCGCGCTACTACCTCAAGTCACGGTCGAGTAGCCTTCCGTGGCATGTCGACCGCAAACAAGGGAAATGCGGTCAAGTTCAAGAAATTGAACTTTTTTCGGGAGAGATCTTCCATACCAGTTAACGATGTTGTGCCAATACCACAACGAAGTTTGTTAACCCTCAATTGGGTGGATTCCACCATTGTTCTGTGTGTGTGATGGTTATGGTCACAAGGCTGAATGTCTTTTGAGATTCACACCCAATCCTAGAAGGAATAACCCCCCCCTTCTGTGAGGCAGGTGTGGGTTGTCAAAAGTTGCTAACCCTTTGGACCCAAAAGAATAAAAAGGGGACCTTGTTCTTAAATGTCTATTTTGTAGGTCCTCTGCTTAATGGCTATACATTCCAAGGATAAATCAATCTTATGGTATCTCGATAGTGGCTGCTCAAGGCACATGACCGGAAATGTCAACTTATTGGAAGATGTCCGTGAAGAGAAGGGTCTATCAGTAACCTTCATAGATAATAACAAAGGAAAGACCGTAGGATATGGAGTCATCCGAAAAGGAAAAATCACCATCCAATAAGTCTCTCTAGTTATTGGACTTCAACACAATTTACTCTCAATATCTCAGTTCTGCGATAAAGGATTGCAATGCCACTTCACCTCAAATCTCTGTCTCATCAAGGATGGCATATCCGGCGTCACTTTGATCAAAGGGATTCGTAAGAAAAATGTTTACGTTGTTGATTTTAATTCATCTTGCATTTCTTCTAATCTCTGTTTTGTAGCAAAGAATGTTAGTGAAAATAGTTGGCTGTGGAACAAGAGACTAAGTCACTTAAACTTCAATATCTCTCCAAGATTGGTAGAGAAAATCTAGTTCGTGGTCTACCCAAAGTAGCTGATCACCACGATGACAAATACACAGCATGTCAACTTGGCAAACAACCAAAGGCGTCTTTCTCCAGCAAGACCACACCTTTAACTTCAAGATGTTTGCAACTACTTCATATGGATTTGTTTGGACCTGTTACTACCGCAAGTATTGGTAGAAATAGAGATACCTTAGTTGTGGTAGACGATTATTCAAGATATACATAGGTTGAAATGATGATCTCAAAGGATGATTGCTATGACATTTTGACCGCGCTCTTTAGACAGCTCCAAACACAAAAGGAAGATGACATCGTTAGTGTTCAATCCGACAACGGTACAGAATTCAAGAATAACGGTGTAGCTCAGTACTGTGATGACCATGGTATTGACCACAACTTTTTTGCTACTGGAGTTCCACAACAAAACGGATTAGTGGAAAGAAAGAACAGAACGTTGATAGAGGCTGGAAAGATAATGATTGCTGAAGCAAAGCTACCTCAATATTTCTGGGCTGAAGCCGTCAACACAGCTTGCTTCACTCAATATAGATCCCTCATCAACAAGACCTACAACAAAACTCCTTATGAACTTTAGAGAGGAAGAACCCCCAACATAGCATACTTCAAGATATTTGGATACAAATGCTTCATACTATACAACGGTAAAGAACATCGAGTTAAATTTGCTCATAAAGCTGATGAAGGTATATTTATTGGGTATGCTAAACACTTAAAAGCTTTTTGTATATTTAATAAAACCACCCTAAAAATAGTAGAATCTGTCCATGTTACTTTTGATGAACATTCTCTCCTTGAGCCACATATGGCTCCAAATGTTGCTGATGATTTTGTTGAGCTAAATGAGACAGGTACAACTCGACCACAAAATCAATCAACTCAAGGAAACCCATCTACTTCAACTGCATCTCCATCTACCACTCATGAAGCACCAGAAGCTACCACATCTGCTGCTACCTCGAATGGAGTTGAAGTTGAATCACCCATCAACGTGGAAGAACCAATCCCTCATCTTACCTATGATTGGGATGGCTCAAATGATGTACCACTAGAAGATTTACAACCTCCATCAACTCAACCAGATATACCTCAAGAAGTTCGTGAGGTCAGAGATCACCCAATTCAAAACATTATTGGTGATTTGCATTCTGGGGTTAGAACAAGAAGATCAAATTATGATGCACTTACCGCATTCATATCTCAAGTTGAACCCAAGAAAGTTGATGAAGCACTCCAAGACTCAAGTTGGGTTGTTGCTATGCAAGAAGAGCTCAACCAATTCGAAAGATGTAAAGTTTGGACCTTGGTTCCAAGGCCACAAGATCAAGGAGTGATTGGTACAAAGTGGGTGTTCAGAAATAAGATGGATGAGAATGGAAGCATAACAAGAAACAAAGCTAGGTTGGTTGCACAAGGCTACAGACAAGAAGAAGGCATTGATTATGATGAAACATTTTCCCCCGTTGCAAGACTCGAAGCTATAAAGATATTTTTAGCTTATGCCTCTTACAAAATATTCAAGCTTTATCAAATGGATGTGAAGAGTGCATTCCTTAATGGTGAACTTCAAGAAACAGTCTTTGTTGCTCAACCACCTGGATTTGAAGACCCCAAATTTCCAAATCATGTCTACAAACTCCGCAAAGCTTTGTTGGACTCAAACAAGCTCCACGAGCATGGTATGATACTCTATCTAAATTTCTCTTAGAGAAAGGTTTCAAGCGTGGTAAGATCGACACAAATTTATTCATTGCTAAATATTATGATCATTCTTTACTTGTTCAAATATATGTAGATGATATTATTTTTGGTTCTACTAATGAATTGTTGTGTAAGCGATTTGAGAAACTTATGAAAAGCAAATTTGAGATGAGCATGATGGGAGAATTGACATTCTTCCTTGGGCTACAAATTAAACAATGTGCTGAAGGCATCTTCCTCAATCAAGCAAAGTACACAAAGGATCTTATCAAGAAATTTGGACTTGAAAATGCAAAAGCATACGACACTCCTATGGCTGCTGGTAACAAGTTAGATAAAGACTTGAAAGGTAAAAAGGTTGATCAAACCTTGTACCGAGGTATGATTGGCTCTCTTCTTTACTTAACTGCTAGTAGGCCAGATATCATGTTTAGTGTTTGTGTTTGTGCTCGTTATCAATCATATCCTCGAGAAGCACATCTTATTACTGTAAAACATATTATTCGATATCTATCTGGGAATATTAACCTTGGACTTTGGTACTCCAAATATTCAAATTTTGATCTTATAGGTTACTCAGATGCAGATTATGCAGCATGTACAATAGACAGGAAAAGCAAAAGTGGAACATGTCATTTCCTTGGAAATCGACTAGTTTCATGGGCAAGCAAGAAACAAGCCTCAGTCTCTATATCTACCACAGAAGCTGAATATATAGCCGCTGGAAGCTGCTGCTGTCAAGTGCTATGGATGAAGCAACAATTGGTCGATTATGGAATCAAAGAAGAAAATTGTCTAATCTATTGTGACAATACATCTACCTTGCTGTCTCCAACAACCCTGTCATGCATTCCAAGACCAAACACACTGATATCAAATACCACTTTCTCAAGGATCATGTGGAAAAAGGTAATATCCATCTAGAGTATGTGAGTACTGACAATCAAATTGCAGATATTCTCACCAAGGCTCTTGATTCGAAGAGATTTAGGTATCTTAGAGGAGAAATGGGTATTCTTGAACTTTAATTACATGTCCATATATATTGATTGTGCTAATGTATTGTGTTTTATCTAAGTCCAAAACCAAGTAGGTCTCAACGGTCAGCTGCCTCTCAACGGTCAAGTAACCACGGTCGAAGCATTAAAAAACCATCCAGTGCACTGACCACAAATATTTGACCGTATATATGCAAAGATGTAAATTGTTCAAGGCTTTAGTGAAGCCTACAGTTAAAGGGAAAATGATGACATTGGTTCATTGCTTTATAGAATCATTCTTTGGTTAAGGTAACATACTTGACCACAAGTATTCACGGTCAAACACCTAACCGCAAAAAGTTAGGTGACCAGGTAAGTGTTTCTAACTTAGCAAATTTTAGGATCTTCCTAGTCATCCAAGGGGTAATTCCATAATTTCCTCTTTTCCCTCGTTTTTATTTAATTCAACTCATTTGCAATTAATTTTATTCCCTTATTTATGTCCGCCGTCACTATCCTTGCATTTAATGAGATGGGACATCATTGGTCAAATCCCTGAAGTTGCAGAGTTTACCTCCCACTTCTTTCTGCAGAAACCGTTCCACTACCCCTCAACTCCACCTCTCTGCAACTCACTTTTCAGAAACCCTACCTCTCTCTACATCTCTCTATTTTCTCTCTCTTCTCACCCAGTTCTCTCTCACTCTCTCATTCGACTCTCTCTCAAAATTCTCTCTCTATATATATGGCTCCTAAGCCTACCTCTCTCTACATCTCTCTATTTTCTCTCTCTTCTCACCCAGTTCTCTCTCACTCTCTCATTCGACTCTCTCTCAAAATTCTCTCTCTATATATATGGCTCCTAAGCCCTCTCAATCCACAAAATCATCTAAGAGATCACAGGATACTACATTTGAAGACACCATGGTATGATTTCTTGACTCAAATCTCCCATATTTTCATTCTCTCATTTCGTTTATTTTTGGCGAGTTTAACATCCCTTCGTATTCTTGACTGAATCTTTCATCTTCTGGGTTGATTTCGTTTAATAATGTTCAATCCTTGATTAGATTATCATTTTTGAGTTTATTTAAATGCTTGTGTACTTGTTTAATCTTCAGTATTGTATCTTTTTATGCCATGGATTTTGAAGCTTTTCCTCATTTTTTTTAGTTTTTTTCCCTTTTTGATTTCTGAGATTATAATGCTCTTGATAGTGAAATTGATGATATATTGGTGTTTAATCAGTTTTTGTGCATAAAGTCATGTAATTTTTATGGATTTTCGTGCTCTCTGGCATTAACTGGGCTTTCATTGTGAACAGTGCTCTTCGTGTTCGTCAGCTGCTCTTCGTGTTCTTGAGAATCCACTTTTTGATCTTTAAAACCCGTTACACGTACTAATTTGGTGTTTGTGCGTGTTTTGCAAATTCCTCTTGAATTTCTCTAAGTATCTCACATTTGTCAACCGCCCTTCTAGTTCGACCGTCACTCTTGGTCGACCGTTACTATTGTCAACCGTTCGAACTATTGACCGCTGTTGATTTTTAACCGTTATAACTTCTCTATTTTTCAGGATGAAAATTTACTCATTCCCGGTTGTGTAATGGACTACGATGATCTCATGAATGATGCAATTGGAACATTATCAAACGAATGAGAAAATCTGGCATTTTGAATTACTTTACCATGCCTCAATCTTATCATCTATCTTCCATGCCTCTTGACTGGATTGAAGCTGAGGTCTATAGGCAGAAGCTTGAGCTGGATTATACTGATATTGCTACCGTTCTTGGTCTAGACATTGATTTTGAAGCCCCTTAATGTCTGACTTCTGATGAATGTGATGAGCTTGCCATTCGTTTGATTGGTTCTACTAACGTGTGCACTCCCTACAAGAAAACCTTTCCAAAGGTTATGTATTACATTGGGCACCTGGTCGGCCATGGTATGCTTTGCAAGAGTGGCAACAACGGTAAATTCAACACCTCTCAGTGGCACCTGTTTGCAGCTATCTACTTGGGCAGGAAGATGAATTGGCCCAAGATTCTTTACTCTATGCTAGTTGAGCAGGTCAAGGACTATAATAAATAAGTCCGGGAGAAGGCCCCCACCAAGTATAAGAAGAACTCTAGGCTGCTTTCCTTCATCTTCAAATACACTCCTGAAATCAAAACCGAGTTTGTTAAAGATAAGCATGCCAAGGTGACCCTATCTCTTTCTAAGGTTTTTGATATCAAGACCATGAGGACAACCTTCCGCAATCTATTTGGTGATGTTCAATACAAGGAGTATCTTGCAAAGGATCGTAAAGAAAAGTATATTCCCCCCAACTACACCAAAGCAGCTAGGGAAGCACTTGGTCTGGATCAACCGCATGGTGATTCGACTAGTGATCAGAATGTTGATAAAGATAGTGAAGGAGAAGAAGCAAGGGAAGCCCGGTTGGTTAAGGGCAAAGCGAAGGCCAGTGCATCTACCGCACCCCCTGTCAAATCAAGACCCTTAACAGGGATTAACTTCAAAGAACCAGTTTCTGCAGGATCTAAGTCTCTGTCCCCTTCTCCCAATCCAGTCTCAAAACCTCCCGCTCAGAGGCAAGTCAAGCCTGCCGCTCCTCCTCGTTCTACATCAATCTGGTCTACCGCATCCTCACTACTGCTCCCTCCAAATCTCTGAAACCCAAGACTTCTCTCCCTATATCATCTCAGGGGGAGAAATCCAAGAAAAGGGATCTATCCTTGAGTTCCCAAAAGGTTTCAAAAAGCACTAAGGTTACCCATTCCCCATCGACCGCCTCTCTTGAGTTTACCCCATCCAGTTCACCTGTTCCTTGTGACCGTGATGATATTGTTGAAGTTGCTCTACCCCAGCGCCTGAAAAGGCAACCAGTTTCTAAACCAATGCTTGGTTTGATTGATGAACCCACGGATGAAGAAGTGCAAGATGTGTCTGATGATGGATCAGAACATTCTGATGATGTTGCTGGTGAAGGTAATGAAGTTGACAAGGGTATCAACATTGATAGCCCTGTTTTTAGTGATGCAGAAGAAAAGATTGCTGCAATTGAGAAGTCCACTGCTGAGTCTGAAAAGGACATGAATGATGATTTAGAAGTCCTTGAGCGTGAAGGACACGATCACGAAGACGACCGTGTGCCTAGTGACCGCCTTGTTGATGATTCTGCTCAAATTTTGACCAAGTCTCAAACTCTTTCTACGGCAAAGCCTAACTCACCTGCTCCTCCGGACGATCCAATTGCACATCTGTTTACCGCCGTAGAGATGCTCACCCAGATCAATATTGATTCTCATACCCAAATATCTAAACTGACCGCCAACCAAGCCGCTCTTCAAGGAAAAATCTCTGAGTTGAAGTCTGCCAATTCTATGCTTAAGGACAAGGTCATTTCTCTTCCCTCTCAACTGATTGAGAACATTAAGTGGGAGAGAGAGTATTTATCAAAGGCTATATCAGATGCCTTATCCGCCAGCTCCTCTAGGCCCGGTCAGTCATGCAGTTCATCCACATCTACCGCTCTTGTTGCTTCGAGTGCCTTCATGGTTACTCCTGATTTTATGAATCAATCCTTTCTTATTCAAACCAGAGGCATAATCAGGTGTTTTTAAAAATAAGTTCCAAAAGCCTCAGTTGATATCTCCAAGAACATGGAGGATGTTGAAGATGAACTTTCTCTGGAAATAAAGAAAGTAAGGGTATCGATAAAAAAGGACGTTGATATTGCTCTGAAATCCGCTACGACCAATCTAAGTGAAAATTTGGGCAATAAAATGGAAGCTTTTAAACAGGCCATGATCGTCCACACCACCCGCCT
Source organism: Campanula takesimana (assembly GCA_026119855.1). Lineage (NCBI taxonomy): Eukaryota > Viridiplantae > Streptophyta > Magnoliopsida > Asterales > Campanulaceae > Campanula > Campanula takesimana. The sequence continues at coordinate 365,638 of JAOWBW010001228.1, read as the reverse complement.
TAATGATCAATCCAACAAAATTGATTTGCTGTCCAACCGAGCTAATACGGTATTGAACAGGATTAACTGTCAAGGAAATCAAGGCGGTCAACATGTCATTCAAGGAGCTGAAGAAGCAGGCCACGGTAACGTAAATGCTCAGGGTGAAGATGATGATGAAGATGGAGTGACCGTACCAATCTTCATTCCCGGTCTCTCTATGCCCTCTTAATGTTTCCCTTCTCTGACCTCACTGAAGATGATCTTCATGAATTCGACCACTTCTAGTCTACCATGAACTTTACTACCATAACTCTTTTGACGATCGTGTGTGGTCATGATGAAACTTTGTTGATGTCTCAAAACAATTTTATTTTTGTTTGTTTTATTTGTGATGGTCTGTAAAACTTATTATTCCTCTTTTGGTTCTGTACTCCCTATGCTTGAATGAATGTTTTTATGGAGTGTCTTGAATGTCTCTGTTTGTTGCATTTTTCTCTATTATCGTTATTTCCTCTAAATGCACAAACTTATATATTTCTATCGTGCTAGGATTAGAATTTTATTTTATCTTTTTAGGATGATAGAAATTTATGACAATGGCTTAGAGTGTGCATTGACTTGGGGCATGAAATTTAATAAAATAATATTTCTTGAAAACATGTTATTACCAAGTACAATGAATTAGCTTTTGTTATAGTAGGTAATGGTCTCAAACAAATAGGGGGAGATTGTTGGGTATGCTTATTATAAACCACTCCTATTACCTAGATTTGATTGATCCCATAACCTAATTTTATCTTTTGTGGACTTTAGGGAATATTGTAAGAAGTGTTAAACTTCATTTTTAGAATAGTCCACTTTAGTAGTATAGGCTTTAGATTGATAGGGCTGGAAATTTAGTGGTCAAGTCCTTGACCGAGAGAACTCACCTTGACTGTGGTAATTCACCTGACCGTGGAAGACCACTCGAACGGAAAGCTCTCGACCGTGAGGCCTCGACCGCAAGTGAAGATGTCCAATAATCCAAATCTATTCAAACTTAACCATGGTCACACTTGTGTCCAAAACTATGGTTAGTTTAGAACATTGCTAAATTCAAATTTCAAATTTGAATACATCTGTTAGTGGGACCACCACTATTCTGCAACAAAAGGACAACTCAGACTGAGCTCCAATCTGAATTCAACATCTCATTGTCCTTCATCTTGGACCCCAAGTATTTCTAACGGCTAGTCTCCCATTCAAGGCTATAAATAGTCCTTGAGTTATTCAATGAACATTGCTGAGATTCAAAGAGAGAAATTGCTGTTGAAATACTTGGTGATTGAAGATCATACTCAAGATTTCCAGAATCCTTTGAATCTTCAAGTGCTCACCTTCAAACCTTCAAAGATCTCTAGTAACAAACAAGTCATCTCAAGCCTTATAACACACAAGATTCTCTAGGCTCTAAATCATATAAATTTCAAAGAGCTTCAGATTCTTAAACACAATCACCCCAATTGATCAATCACATAGATTGAATCAAAACGGATACACTGGTCTAAGTTTAGGATTTATTCTTCATAGAAAGTAGGTGTTGATTCAAAGATTCATCTCTGTAATCTGTACTCAAGCAAATCAATAAACCTCCATTCAAAATCCAAGACTGACCATCTTGGTAAAGGACGTAGATCTTTTAACAGATCGAACCTTTCCAAATACTTGTGTCATTTACTTACTGCATTTTACAATTCTGCAATTTATTTTCATGTATTGTTCATCTTGTTCTTTATTGTTCATATTACTCTTGTTTGTCGTTTAGTGTTTGATCTTTCAGATTTAATAACTATTGTGAATTGTGTTTGTATGTTCTCCACATTGCTTAAGCTAAAATCTGACTAACTTATCTTTTGCCAAAACTTCTAAGTGTTTGCGCACGGGTTTTTTGGTTGTTCTCAAGGCAGTTTTCGTCCTTCGATTTACCTTTTTAATTAAGAGTCGCCACCATGTTGTTGTCGGAACACGGATCGAGATATCTGGATTCGGGGGTTAAGTTATGAATTGGGAAGGTCAAGGAGCACCCAATTCACCAAATCTAGGATTGGTCTTGCTAAGAAATCATCATCACCGTTTCAAAATCATGCAAAATGTACGCAAAAGGAAAACAAACAAATAAATAATTTCTTATTTATTTGGGATGTCGCATCAAGTGCTTTGAGACCATCTCCATGAATTGGAGAGGCTCTAGGCTGATCCTTTTGATGGAATCACACTACTTTAAAGACAAAGAAGGAGATGAGAAGGTAGAAAACAATGAGTTTTACCTAAGCGTTCTTCAAGAATCCTATGGATGGCCTTGACTAAAGGCCTTGAATCTCCAATGAACTTGACTTGAATGGTGTGGTGAGGGTTTGAATTTCGTGGGTGAGGAAGAGGGACTGATTATGGGAACCTTTTGATCAGATTTGGAGTGGTTCTTGGGTGAATAATGAGTCTACCCTTTTTCTGGTTCAAGAAGCTCTATATTTATAGGGGTTTTGGACCTAGGGTTTTGGCCCAGAAGGTAAGTTGTGGTGGGAATCCAAGACTTGATTCTCACAGAGGTATTTTTGGACTCTAGGATCGTCCATTAGGTTTTCACGGATTGCTTAAGTGTTTGCCAAGAAAAGGGATTAAGATTAACAAGGAAACTGACTAAAAACCCGACTGTCAAGGGGGATGTCTCGTACGAGACATCAATGTCTCGTATGAGGCATCTCAGTGCTGGAATTTACTATTTGCCCTCTGCAGTAGTTTTAATGTTCATTTTGGCCCCTGACTAACGGAGTCAGTCAGAAACTTAACGAAACATGTCCAACTTAACGAGTTTCGACCCAAATCAAAGGCGAGACACAAAAGTAGTGTGACTATGGATGAACGTCCAAAATGGGGTGTCTACAGAGCCCCTCAGCGACGATACTTATGGATGAAGTACTGTCGTTGATAGAAAAGACGCCATTTTGAACTAGGGGTATGGTCGTGCTAAAAAGCTGCCTACGTATTCTTCGGAAGGAAATCAGACCAAACGTAGTTCGACTTTGAAAACACGCAAAAACTGAGGTTTAAGGTATTTTGAAAATCATTTTTGAAAACAATACTTGCGGTAAGTAAAGTTTAGAGAGTACCTGTAAGTACCCCAATCTAAAATTGACCTACTTTAGAGGAATTCCTGGTACCATTTAGGGATAAACCATTGAGCCGGGACCTCACTAGGATAAACCTGATATTCCAGGACTGAACTGGAATTAAACTTAGAAAAATCCAGAAGCTCGTCAAGTCGAGTCGTACGGATGGTTTGGGCACATGAGGTCCCTAGCCGTACAGCTATGTTGGGTACCCTCAGCCTCTATAAATTGAACCCCATGCTGATAATTTCAGGGGGGGGAGAAAATGTTTTGTGAGCTGAAACTCTGCCAGTTTGAGAGCAGAAAGTGAGTGATACACTTTTGAGTGATTAGAGAGGAAGATAGGCCATAACCATAATAGGTGAAGCCTCCTTCTCCCCATCTTCTTCTTCATCTCAAACTCTCTTTTATCTTTGTTCATATTACTTGTTTATCTTGTGTTATTTCTTCTTGTTCTTGTAAAGTCTTGTCCATTTCAAGCACTTTACATTTCTAGCAAGTCTTGTCCATTTTCAAGCACTATATCTATATATTATACAAGTCTTGGCCTTCCAAGCTATATATATTATGATTATATATGTATATGGTCCAAATCATGAGGTGATTCAAGGTTCTCTTCACACCTAGTGTGTGATCATGGGGTAAAACCTAAAGATGATCATGGGTTGTTACATTTTCATGTTGATTTTGTTTTTATTTGGCCATAAGAGTCATGATTGGGTGATAAAGTTTCAATCTTTATCATCCCAATCATGACCTAGCCATAAAATTACCAAACATGGGACATAAAGACTCGATCTTTATGTTATATTTGTGTACCTAAAGGTTTAATCTTGTATAATAAGTCCATTTTGGTGGTAAAGTTTCAATCTTTATCCACCAAAATGGTCATTTCGGTTTAAATGCCATGTTCATCAACTTTTTCATGAATTTCTCCAATGATTGCCTTTGATCACACCCAAATCCTTGTTTTTGGGGTTCCTTTGATGATCAAAGTGCATAGGACTGAACTTTTCAATGTTTTGTTGTTAATCATAAACTGGAAATCAACATTCCAGTCCAGTTTCAGCAAAGATACTCTGTTTTGACTGAAACTGGACTGTTTTCTGATAAACTGTAAAAATGCCCTGGAGAGCCCTCCCCATCCGTACGGCTAATTTGGTCGGGGAGGGCATTTTCCAATTTCTTCCTTTTCTGACCTGAAAGTTTACAAAATAAACCTTTTCTGTTAAATAATTAACTGGTTTTGCCAAAACAGTCAGTTTCTCCCATTTTGAAAACACACACACACACATGCACTTTTGTTAACTAACATTAGGGAGACTCGGTCCTATCCGAGGCGACTTGGGTGACGTGAAAATCTTCCCAAGGCGTAACCTGACCTCCGAACTAATAGAATCTCTAACCTTTTCTTTTGATGGGTTAAATAATTAACAAAAGTGGCGACTCCGTTATTTTTTGGCGTGTTAACCGTGTTCGGCTTTTTCGCCCCATAACTCGTCGCGTTTTCCGCATGGGGCGGGATCCTTACAGTGGTGACTCCGCTGGGGATTAAAGTGTTTGCAAACTTCTTTTTAGAAAATTTGAGGACACTTTTGTGTGGGTCAAACTCCCGTCCCCCGTTTTCGTTAACTTTTGTGTTTGTTTTGTGTGTGCTGTATTTCTGTTTGAACTTTCTGGAGATGATACTGTTCTGGAAATGCAATAAGCTGAGGCTTGATGATCAGAAGATGAAAAACTGCAAAAAATAATTGCCAGGATGTGTTGGGAGGGAACAAAATATTTCAAAACTTGACCATTTTATGCAGGGCAGAAACATTCTGTGCCCCCTTTGGCTTCTACTCTTGTCCATGTTCCATTTACTGTTTGGTTTGTGCACATTACCTTCTTCTTTTCTAGCCAAAACTTGGTTTTTGAAGCTTGGTTATGCACAAGTCTTTTTGGACATAAAATTGGGGTTTTAAGGCCTCCTTGTGCATAACCCCTTTTGTAAAGATTTTGAATCTTTTTGTTGTGCACAACTTGTTTTGCAAATGGTTTTCAAAAGGATCGTTTCTTGTAAAGTTTTGATTTCAAAGGACTTTTAGTTGTGCCCAATTTTTTGTATGTACAAGTTTTGGCTTTGCTTGTTCATATGATTCTTGCTTGATTGCTTGCGTAAATAGCTCATTCATGCTTGCTCATTTTTATTGATTATACATTGCTCATGATGTTAAAACGAATGGAAAATTTCTATTTTAACTTAAAAGGGAACATAGAATGGCTTCACACTACGCGCACTTGACCTTGCACGTTCCAAATGCCCTTTAAACCTGGGATGGATGCCACGATGCAGCTTGATTGGTGCTCTTGTGCCCTTCTAGCGCGCACGGGTCCATTCCACCTCCCTTTCTGAGCCGAGTCAACCACACTCGTCCGTGACACACAAATACCGAGACCTTGGTTGGTTTTTGGTCTAGCTCACGTTACCACATCCCTAATACGTGTCAGAGATTAATTGTGGCCAAGTTAATGCCCGAGTCATGACTCCTTGTGAAAGCAAGTGTGACCATGGTCAACATTGACCCGGTCCTTGACTTATGCGTTAATGCTGACTGTAATTAACCTGAGTCATGTATTAAGGATAGGGTGACACCGTGTTTCCGAGCCCTAATGAATGGTTCATACTAATCATCCTTAAGCCCGAGGATAAGACTCGAGAGCCCTCATCAAAGATGAGGTTATGCCGGAAGTCCCTTAAGTCCCTAAGACGAATTTCGATCTTAACCGGGGCTTAATCATGATTGGAATGGATCGCGCATTAGGAACCTCGCAATGCACTAGACCCTAGAATCGTTCTTTTGGTCGGTGGAAGCCGCTTGCCCTATAGGACCCTCGCCCGGGACAGTCCATCCTTGGGAGTGTGCAAGACAGGTGAAAAACGAGGGTTCTATATGCGTAGTGATGACCTCTACTGACCCAGGATTTAGAGTAGTTGCGAAAAAGAAGAGATATATTTTCCAACCATCTAGGAAAAAAATGCTTTTTAAGTAAACTTGGATGAATAAATAATTGCACATTGCATGACTTTGCTCCGTTTTTGCTTCTTGGCCTTGACGCATTGCATTCTTGCGTTAATGAGCGTCATTTCGTTAAGTCTTTGGATGGATCCCAATTATCCTCCAAGACCTCCATAAAGGCGTTTCATCAAGTCTTTGGATGGATCCCCGTTATCCTTCCAAGACTCCCGTTAGAGTCCCTAGGCATAGTTCCCTAAGAGGTTAGTTAAATCTTTGGATGGATCCCTACTATCCTTCCAAGGTCCCGTTGTGATCCCCTTTGTGATCCCCATTGTGATCCCGTTGTGATCCCCGTTGTGATCCCCATCGTGATCCCGTTGTGATCCCGTTGTGATCCCCATTGTGATCCCGTTGTGATCCACATTGTGATCCCGTTGTGATCCCCGATGTGATCCCCGTTGTGATCCCGTTTGTGATCCCCGCTGAAACCTCTGTTAAACCCCTAGGTGTTGTCCCCTAGGTCCCCGTTGTGATCCCGTTTGTGACCCCCGCTGAAACCTCCGTTAAACCCCTAGGTGTTGTCCCCTAGGTCCCCGTTGAGATTCCCGTTGGAACCCTAGGTGTTGTCCCCTAGGTCCCCATTGAAATTCCCGCCAAACCCCTAGGTGTTGTCCCTTAGGTCCTCGTTAAGATCCCCGTTAAACCCCTAGGCGTAGTTCCCTAGGAAGTTAGTCAAGTCTTTGGACGGATCCCTGTTATCCTCCAAAGCGTCTGTTAAAGAAAAGAAACAAAAGGTGCTTAGGGTAACTCTCTCCCCTTTCCTTGGGCCGTCACATGATGACCAATTCTGCGCCCCTCATGCCATTTCGTTCCCGTCAGTGTCGTCGCGTAACCATGACCCCTTCAAGTTTAGCTGTCATGGCACCACATGGTAATATACCGTGGTCAAGCATTGGCCTCCTCAGTTTGCACCTCCATGTGATGACCATCTCAGTTGCTCCAATCGCCTTGATGGCTCGAACTAGTGTGAGTACCATCTGGTCCCAAGCCAGTAAGGTTCAGTCCCATGTTATCCTGACTATATTCCGACAATCCAAGGAGTAGGGATGGCCAAAACCGGTTCCGGGCCCGGTTCTGGTTCGGAACCGCCGGTTCCGAATCGGCAAAAGGGTGACCCTTAACCAGCCCGCGCTTACCCCGGTTCCGGTTTGGCACAATCCGGTTCCAGTTCGGTCCGGTTCCGGTATGGTTCCGGTCCGGTTCCGGTCCCTCCCTTTAAAATTATTGAAAAACAAGGGATTTTCCGTCCGGTTCCGGTCCGGTTCGGCATATATGTGACCCTGAACCGGCCCGGATGCCTTGCGGTTCCGATTCGTCCGGTTCCGGTTTCCTCCCCGGTTTGCTCTGGTTCCGGGCTTTTCCGGTCCGGTTCCGGTCCGGTTTTCCGGTTCCGGTCCGGTTCCGGTTTGGTTTGGCCATCCCTACCAAGGAGGCTCCTTGTCCCCGTAACCTTTAAGTTAGGGCCCTTAGGGCCGCTCTCCGTCACCCTAGGAAGCCCGTTTGGAAAGTGAGTCAATCACTCACCTCTTCCCAGAAGCCCGTTTGAATTAGGCCAACTTAAGTCATGTCCGTCTCTTCGTTAAACCCATTTGAATGTGTGAGTCTTTTACTCAAATAGAAAAACGCGTGTGTCAATCCTCATTCAAAAAATTGGAAATCAAGTTTTCTTAAATAAGAGGTCAACTCTTTTCCAAAAGGCTAATCCGCTAATGAGGTGTTCCTCTCAAATCATGGTTATAATTTCACCTCGAGGTTTAAAATGCTAAAGTCCTTTTCGGTCTTGTCCACCAGAAACATCAACCAAGGAGCCCACATCTGAAATGGCGTCTGAGACTTCCATCCACGTGAGCAGGATTGGGGCACCGTCCACGAGAACCGGCCCATGCCTCGGAGGCCCAAAGGCGGCTACTTCAAATGGAGATCCGTACCTTCGCCGAATGCCATGCGCGAGGTTACGCCCCTTGAAAGGAAGTCACCAAAAGGAGATGGCCGAATATGGGCCCGGTGGTTGCAATACCAAGCCAAGTGGAGATCTCGCAACATCTTTCCCGATGACACGGAACCCGAAGTTCCCCGCGGAAGACATGGAATATGCCGCCGACAAACCCTCCAACAATCGAAGAAGAAAATGGAACATCGCGTGTCATAGGAGCCCATCCCTAAAAAAAAATAAAAAAAAATGATGAGTCTTCCAGTCTCGTAGGATCTAGATTCTCACAAATGTCCGTCCCGGACGGTGTCTTTTTATTTTTGCAAAGGTCCGCACTTGGACATGTATGTACAAAGTTATCTCAATAAAAGAGTCATTTTCATTCTCTTCTCTCTAGACTTGAGATATTATTTGCAATATACATTTACTCTTGAAATTGCCTTGCTTGTTATGATCAATTGATTGCTACGTCCCCAAAATGATGAATTGACTTCTAAGCATACTAGTCAATGACGACTCATTAAGAGCGAATGGACCTAACACGAAAGAGAAATGCTAAATGCAAACAATTAATCTTGATGTGAATAAATGTTGTGATCAATTGGCATGAAGAAACCATTAATGGCAAGTCTTCCCTCATACACTTCCCCGATACACAACCCGATACACCTTTCCAAGACCAATTCTTGATGCACATCGAAGACATCCCGAGACAGTAAAAAGGTAAGGACATTGTTGCTCGACCACCGAGATTTGACAGTGCTCACACGTGTGCGACCAAGCATAGGGCTTCCCGGAATCTTCAAAGTCAGCCCAAAGTAACAGGCACGCCACCAAGGGGCTACAAAGGAGCCAATGCCCGAGAAAGCGAGCTGGGGCTAATGTTTACCTCCTCCCAAAAAAAAAAAGAGAGAGAAAAGAAAAAAAAAGGAGAAGAGGGAAAGGATATGAATGTATGGAAAGAAGGAAAGGAAATGGCGGAAAGAAAGGCCCGTTCACACCAAAGAGGGTTCACCCCAAGAGGTCCATCTCAAGGAGTTCACCGCAAAGCAAAGTGAGCAACAATGTCCTCCGAGACAACATCGAAAAAAGCCAATTTCAGCAAAAGACGGCCTAAGGACGAACTACGGCGACCTGAGCTCCTCACATTGAGGGGAACGTAGGCAACCTTCGGGTCCGGTCACAGCATGAGAAAGAACGGTCAAACCATGGCTTTCCCAAAGTAGCCTAGCCTCTCCCCCACGGCCCCATCAATGACCAATTTACCAGACAAGGACCAATTCCCCATAAACACCTTTTGATCTTGCCATTGATCGAATCATAATCTTAATTGATCACAACATTTATACATGTTAAGGCTAATTGCTTGTTATAATCTTGACTTAATAACAAACATGGTCCATTCAAGCAATCATTTGATGATATTAACTAGGGCAAATTTCAAATGTCTCAACAAGTCTTCTCCTCTACATTTTAGGAAAGAGCTAAACACCTGTATTCTGTCAAGCAAGGGCTTCCTCCCATTTCATGATACATTGCTCAAAGAGCTCACCAACATAAAGGGACTCTCTCCCAAATAAAATGCCCTTGCATGTTTCCTCCATGAAAAAATACTTTAAAGTCCCCGTTCTATCGAGTCGTCTGGATCACTCATAAAATAAATAAAAAAAAAAGGCACCAAAAAAGTAGCCCACTAGGTTGAAAACCCGCAGGGGCGGCCTAGGCAAAAATAGGGTGTGCCATGAAAGACGCAAAAAAGTAGCCCGCTAGGTTGAAAACCCGCAAGGGCGGCCTAGGCAAAAGAAAGGGTGCGTCATGAAAAAGGGGATGGGTCCCTAACCTCACTTCAAAGGTCAAAAGACGGTATTGGGTCTACGCCAACATCAAAAGTCGGAGGACGACATTGGGGCCACCCCGACATATACAATGACATTGGGCTACGCCGCTACCGACGCCGGGTGAAAACATGGGGCTATGCCGCCACCGACGCCAACAAGGACATGGGGCTACCCCAACATTGATGACTACAAGGACATGGGGCTACCCCAACATCGACGACGAAAGGGTTCTCTACTCCCGATCGCTCCTAAGAAATGGACAAATCTCCAAAGGACTTTATGCATAACAAACCTCATGGTTAAGTTAAAATCAAAATTTGACTGACATGCTTCATTAAAAGATTCACCTTGAGGAATGAGCACTTTGGAAATTTTCCCTTTTGGCATCATGCTTTTGATAAAAGATGTCTTTTTCCCCTTTCAAGTCGCGTCGGGCATTGAGGGTGTGTTTTGTGAAATTTTTTTGTGTATTTTCCCTTTCAAACCGCGTTGGGCATTTGAGGGTGTATTTTGAATGTTGTGTCGTCCCCCTTTTCAAGTCGCGTCGGGCACTTGAGGGTGTGTTTTGTGAATTTTTATTTTCCCTTTCAAATCGCGTTGGGAATTTGATGGGTCTGTAGACACCCCGCCTTGGACCTCTCATGTCCCGATTGCATACACATTCATTGTCTTCCTCTTTTCTGTTAAGTTTTGTTACTTTTCGTTAACTTTCGTTACTTTCCGTTATCTTGACTTACTCCGTTAGTCTTGAACTTGACTAAGTGACAAAGTCAACCTTGAGTCTTTGTTTCATTTTTTTTTTGTTGACTTTCGTTGTGTTCGTTAAGTTTTGACTGATTTCGTTAGTTTTGGGACTTAACTGAATAACGGGGTTAACTTTTGGGCTGAAATTGGGATTTCCTGAAGGTGGGACGAGCGCGCCTCCGACCTCATTTATGGGATGTGCGCGCCTCCCATAGGGGGGCGGGAGGTGCGCGCTTCCCACCTCCAGAATCCCAGATTTTGCCAAATTTCCCTCCTTTTCTGATTTTGTGACTTCAAAGCCATTATAGCTTGGCTTGATCCGGGGAAGAGCCATATTTGTGACCACAAACTCTTCTTAAACACCTATAAAAACCCTTCCAATCCATCATTGGAGGGGACCTCTTTTGGGACTTTTCTCTTAGACTTTTTCTTGACTCAAAACTCTCTCTCTCAAAACATAAGAGCTTATTTTAAAGAGTGGTCACTACACGAAGTTTGGTTTTCCCTTCTTCAAGTACAAGGTATAATACTCATCTTCTTCTAAGTTCTAATTCTTATTTTTGTATCCTCTCTTTACCTTCTTTAAACAAAACCTTTTATATTACATTCTTCATCTTCCTCCCTCTAAAGAGTGTATGCAATCTCCATAAAAATGGAATACAACCAAAAAGGCCACTTCACTATTGAAGTTTGGCCAAGGTTCATTAGAACATTTCAACCCTATTTTAAATTCATTTTTATGTAATCATTCACCATGTAATAATTTGACATTCAATCAATACAATTGCCTTCTTTCACTTTTTCTCTCTTAATTGTTAGCATTTTTCTCTTATCAATTGAAGGACATGTAAATATTAGAACACCAAAAGTAGCAAGACCCGCGTAAGCGGGGCGGAGTGGGTGTTTAAGTACTTCCCACTCCGTCACCTAACCCCCGAACCCCTCATCTCAAGAATCTTTGATTTCGTAATCAATAAAAAAGGCTATTTTCTTAGGTTTTCTCGCGTTCCTCTAAAACGTGGGTGGCGACTCTGCTGGGGAATATAGAGGGTTAAACTTGTGTTTTCTGCTTTTGGTGTTCTTATTTCTGATTTCTGGGCATTCTGGTGGAATAAGGTGAGACGCGTGCGCCTCTGGCCTTCTTGGCCTAAGGCGCGCGCATCCCACCTTCACCACCATAATCGCCCGCCTCTCATCTTGTCTTTCAAATTTCATATTTCTGTGCTAACAAGTTTCTGCAGGGGAAAGTTACATGATTTGGGACCAGGGCAATCCCCCTGAGTCCGCAGTTTCTTCTGACATTCTGACAGGTACCCCAGATGCGCACGCCTCCCATATTCATGTCGCAATGCGCGCGCTTCTTACCTAAATTCCCTGAGGCGCGCGCTTCTGGTCCATTTCCCAGAAACAGAACACTGAACAGCACAGAACAAAGCAGTTTTGACAGTGTGTGGGCACCGGGCCTGCAGAAAACCAATTTTTTTTAATTCTCTGTTTTATTTTTATCGGTCACACGGGTGATTCGAAAGTTGTAAATTATGTGCTTATTTGCTCTTGTTTCTTTTTTCTTTTGACAAAAAAAATATATTTTTGTCACGTGATAGACCTCACACTACGCGCACATAATTCCTATTAACTGCTCACTATCGAGTCACACAAGTCCGACCCCAAACCCGCTGAGACCCGTCCTAGGAAGTTTCAAGCTCCACCCGACCTTGACTCTCTCGATGCGGTAAACCTCAGCCCGTGGCGTAGTTCACGACTACATGCGGGGGGTGACCTTTAAGCCTCTCTTTAGCCGAGCACAAACCACACAATTCTAGTTAGGGTCTAACACTCCGTGACTTAAGTCGGTTTCCATGTGCCGAGATTTCCCTAAACCAATGTCTTCAAATCATACATGCCACTCGTTGTTATGGACGAAATAAAAATCCGTCCCCAAGTGGTCATAATGGACGCAAATAAAAAATCCGTCCCCGCATGTATGCTTTACTACATTAATTTAGTTTAATCCCGACACATGTAGGATTCACAAGCGTGGTGGAATCCGATGAGTATATGGGACCGCGAGAAGGTCTATATACTAGTGTGACGATTCCACTATTTTTCTAGAAACCCCAAAAAAGGACCACGTCCTTCTGACTTTTGTAAATAAATTAAAAAAGAGTCACTTTTCTTATGTGGTTGAGTCTTTTTCCTTTGTTTGTGAGTTAATTATTTTACTCAAAATATGTTTGTGGGGCCAACCTAAGATCAACCGTGTTCTCTCAATAGGTCCAATGGCTTCCAACAGCAACAACAACAAGGGTGAGAACATCTCCGTGTCCAACGAAAGGCTCTTCAACATAATAAGAGCCATGGGGGAACAAATGGATAGACTTGTCGAGGATGCCCGCCGCAAGGATCCCGTCTTGATCTCGAGAGGAGAATTCATGAGGAAAAAATGTCCGAACTTAAGGCTCGTTTGCAAGAGCTCACCGACAGCAAGGCAAAGGTCCACGGTAAAGCACGCTCAAGTGGCTCATCCCTCAAAAGTCACAAAGGTGCCACCAACGACTGTGTCTATACCCCTCTCAATGGAATGACCATCACCGAGGCCTACGAAACTCTCAAAACCAAGGGACAAGTTTCTCCTCTCCAAGGGTACAAGCAACCACAACCATTACGTCGCAACCATGCCCACCACAAGGGGTGTGACTATCACCAATGCAGCGGCCATCTCACCGAGGGATGCTTTGCTCTCCGAAACGTCATCCAAGATTTGATCGACAATGGGGAATTTACCGTGGGTGAAGAGCAAGAACTCATCAAAGAAGAGGCTTAGATTTGAAATGGAATTTAACAAGAGATCATGCCACTACAACGACAATGGGGACTACAACAACAATCTCCGTTTCTCTTTCTCTACCTAGAAATAGGATAAAAGAAAAAAAAAGAGTCAAAAGTCCTCTAATGTGTGCATTAAAGTTTTCTCTCATCCCATGTTAAATTTTGAGTCAATTGAGTCATCAAATAAAAAGTCGTTCTTGTCCTCATACACTCTTCCAAGTTGTTCAATTTAATTCTTGGCGAAATGATGAAAAGATGTCTAAACAAGTTTTGGAACAAAGGCCGTCACTTGAACGCCTAGGGGCTAAACATCAACGACGCCAACATCAACAACGAAGACATCAACAACGACGAAATCAAGACAAAGAAAGGTGGAGCAACAATCATGAAGTAAAGTTTTCAAAAGGGGATAAAAAAAAAAAAAAAAAAAAGCTCGCTAGGTTGAAATCCTCAAATCAACCTAGGCAAAAGTTAGAGCACAAAAAAAAAAAAAAAAAAAAAAAAAAATCCCCCTTAATCAAAGAAGTACAAGATCAACATAATCCCACCGATGAAGGACGAAGCAACAACCATCTCGACGAATGGAGCATCCACAAGAACTACGGTGACCTGAGCCTCTACACTGGAGGAACGTAGGCAACCTTCGGGTCCGGTCTCATGCAATAAAGAAGATATGTTTAGCCCTAGCGCGTTATGGTGATCGGCCTTCATCTCGAACTGTCAAGACATCTTTGTACGATTCATTTGCCAATGAATTAATCACCTCAAGATTGAACAACTTTCCTAGATTTGGAATCACTTTCCGTTCCTTGTCGAGTCTAGGGCTTCTATTCTTTCTGCATACTCCTAATTTCTTGCAATCAAATTGGGTCTTCCCTTCTTTTCTCTCTTAATGACTTACTTGCCTTCGTGAGTCATTCAATAAATATATGCAAAGTCAATACTAGGGACACTTCCCTAGTCGAGTCAATGTCACTCATCTTTAGTGGCAAAAGGTCTTCACCGCAAAATCACATGTCTTATCTCCTCAGCCAGAGTCAATGCACACTTCCTCATTAATCGAGTCAAAAGAAGACGCAAAAGAGATGCCCGCTAGATTGAAAACCCGAAAGGGTGGTCTATGCAAAAAACAGGGTGTGTCATAAAAAAAATGAGAGAGTGAGAGAGAGAAGGGAAAGAGAAATGGAGATCTCCGGCCTCTAAGGAAGACAACTGCACGAGCTCTACATTTGATCTCCTCAGCAAGTCAATTCCCCACCGAGTCAACTTTGGGATTGCAAAAGGCCCGACAAGATATGGCACCATCAAAGGTTGTCTTGGGTTATTGCATCATTCTCCAGCAGTGTGCATTTTTGGTCATGAAAGAAGGCCCGTGGTAACCAAGACCCATCCGAGAACGACCCATCATAAAAGGGCACGAGGTTGCACAAATAATCCCTAGCTAGTCAATTGGCTTGGGCAAGCAAATAGCAACAACATGTGTCTCAGTTTTCAAAGCTTCTTCAAGTATGTGCTTTTAAAGTACGCCGAAAGGCTCCCAAGAAATGGAGTAGCTCTTGCCATGTCCTCTCATGTTTGTTCCCTCGCACGAGGATGAGTCACTCTTGCTTTGCTCAATAAATGGTGACGCCCTAGGGGCTATGTGACTCAAGAACAAGGGCTTCTTTTGCTTCATTTGACAATCAATAAAGCCCTAGGGGCCATGCTCGAGAAAGATGTGTGAGATTATCCTCAAAGTCTCTCAAAAGGGATGTCAAAAAGCCCTCTTGTCATGTGTACCCGTGCTCATTCCCCTAATCAAGGATGGACCTTTCTCGCAATCAATGATGGCACTCTGGGGGCTACGGTCAAGTCTTAAAGGCTCCCTCAGCAAGAAGCAATTCACTTCAATGTCCCCAGCAAAATTTAAAGCTTCATACCGAAAGGTCTGAAGGGGCTTCGCAATCTACAATCTTTTGGGCTACGGCATTACAGTGATACAAGCAAAGAGCAATATTGGGGCTTCACAACCGACAGTCTTTTGGGGCAACAATGCTCAAGAAATGCAATGTGGAGTAGTCTTATGGCTCCATGAAAAAGATCAAGCTTCAAGGGTCTCCCAACACCTCAAGTCAAAGGTCTCTTGGTTTTAAATGAAGGCTCCGATGATATGAATGAATTTGATGATTCTTGTTAGAACTCATAGCAAGATTCTGAAGGAAGTCTTAGAGAAAAGGAAAAAGATTCAATATGCTAGACTCACCTGGCTGAGTTATAGCGGGCAATGCCAATATGTTAACTCTATAAGCAAAGTTACGGCCAATCCCAATGTTTCTACAATACAGCACCCCCTTCTCCAAGATCAAAAGCACAAGCTGCATCCGAAGATCCGCCGTCGGTTCAACTCAAGAAGACTCGAGCAAACATACCGTTCGAGACTTTATCACACCAAGACCTTATCATCTGCAAACAACATCACCATCTCCCACAAGACGTCTCCCGAAGACCATACTACATTTTCAACATGGACCCTCCGCCACTTGGGTAGCAACCACAAAAAAAAGGGGCCATTCAACTCCAAACAAGAGGAAGATCACTTTCATGAGTTCTACCCAATGGTGCATCTGCTCTCAATACAATACCAAGATAAGTTGGAGCTTCACACCGAAAGGTCTTCACATCCCGCCATCTACAAGCTCGCAAACAACAAGCCCACGACACTTGGGGCTTAGTAATCTCTCAAAGCTTGGTATCAATGATCTTCTCTTGGAGCTTGCTCACGTCAACAGCAAAAGGCGATTTATTTGAA
The DNA here is from genome assembly GCA_026119855.1 of Campanula takesimana. Taxonomy (NCBI): domain Eukaryota; kingdom Viridiplantae; phylum Streptophyta; class Magnoliopsida; order Asterales; family Campanulaceae; genus Campanula; species Campanula takesimana. The sequence continues at coordinate 349,322 of JAOWBW010001228.1, read as the reverse complement.
GAGGTCAAGAGTCGATTCATCTTGGGGCTATGCAAGTCTCTCATAGTTTGGCATCAAAGGCATTCTAGGGGCTTTACAATCAGCAACCCCTTATCTCGGCATCGAATGTCTTTTGGAGCCCCATAACTGACACATCTCTTGGGGCTAGAAATCACTTTTTCGTTGGACACAACGACAACGACGACAGAATTCAAGCAAGGCAATCCGGACTTCGATTGAATATGACTTGATCTCGGGTTGGCTTTACAAACACACAATGGTTAAAATGGTTCACCCACGAACTAAAAAAAAAATCTTTTTCTCACGTGTGTGCATATTCTTTTCTTTATAATTAAAAAAAAAAAGATTTTATTTTATTTTTTCTTTTCTTGCGCAAAATTATGTGTTTCCTTATTCTTTGCTCCTAGCATTCCTCCCCAGCATTCCCCATCATCCTTGAACTACGCTGGTCTGATTCCTTTCAAGGTATACGTAGGCAGCCTTTTGGCACGACCAACCTACCATCCAGAACACCATCTCGCCGACACGCCTTCCAAGGCAAGAACAATTCATCATCATCAACATCATCATCCTCCATCCAAAGCATGGACATTATTCATCAAAAGCATCAGCATCCTTCAGCAATCCATCCCCAATCAAGCGGCAATGGTAAGTGAAGGTATGAACATCATTCATCTCAAGCAATCTCTGCTTTTAAAAATCACTTCACACACATAATCACTTTATTCTCTCTCTCTCATATAAAGTGCTTTCAAAATCACATTGCACCACGAGCACAGTTTCTCTCTTCATTTCACACTTCATGCATTCTCTTGCACAAACACATATACCTGCCAAGTACACACATAGCAGGTACCACCACGAAGTCAACAGCATCCGCAACTCAAGGCACTTCATCCCCAACAGAAAATGGTACACAATCAACTGTGCCCGCATCCCCATGATAAAGTCAACAGCAACTGTAGCTCTAGACAATAATTCGGTCCACAGTGATCCCGTAATTAGCAAACGGATCCCGCATCAGCAAACGGATCCCGCAATCAGCAAACGAATCCCGCATCAGCAATCAGATCCCGCATCAGAAAACGGATCCCGCCTTCAGCAAACGGATCCCGCCTTCAGCAAACGGATCCCGCTTCAGCAAACGGATCCTGCATCAGCAAACGGATCCCTCTTCAGCAAACGGATCCCGCAATCAGCAAACGGATCCCGCTTCAGCAAACGGATCCCGCCATCAGCAAACGGATCCTGCTTCAGCAAACGGATCCCGCTTCAGCAAAGGGATTCCGCATCAGCAAACGGATCCCGCATCAGCAAACGGATCCCGCTTCAGCAAAAAATCCCACTTCAGCAAACGGATCCCGCATCAGCAAACGAATCCTGCCATCAGCAAACGGATCCCGCTTCAGCAGACGGATCCCGCTTCAGCAAACGGATCCCGCATCAGCAAACGGATCCTGCTTCAGCAAACGGATCCCGCCATCAGCAAACGGATCCCGCTTCAGCAAAACGGATCCCACTATATCCCTTTTTATATCAATAAAGCCTCTCACACAGGGAGCGCACCCCTATCCTTTGCAAATTTCAAATTCATGTTTTATCGAGTCTTTTTTTTCTCTTGTCGATGTGCTCGGCGGTTGTCTTTCTTTCGTCGACGCGTTTTACTTCGCAATCCACGTCGCCGAGGGGCTCTGCAGACACCCCGCCTTGGATCTCTCATGTCCTGATTGCATACACATTCCTTGTCTTCCGCTTTTCTGTTAGGTTTTGTTACTTTTCGTTAACTTTCGTTACTTTCCGTTAAGTTCTTGTCTTACTCCATTAGTCTTGAACTTGACTAAGTGACAAAGTCAACCTTGAGTCTTTGTTTATTTGTTTTTGTTGACTTTCGTTGTGTTCGTTAAGTTTTTGGCTGATTTCATTAGTTTTGGGACTTAACTGAATAACGGGGTTAACTTTTGTGCTGAAATTGGGATTTCCTGAAGGTGGGACGAGCGCGCCTCCTGTCACGACCCGAAACCTAGGCTCCATTTTATTAGTAATTAAATGATTATTATTTAATTATTTGCTTATTTATTTATTTATTTAAATAATTATTTATTTAAATAATTATGGGTGCATTTTATGTGTTATAATAATTATGCCTAGCATTTTATTCGAGTTATTTGGGTCTTAGTTAGTGGGGAGTTTTGAGTTGGGTAGTTTTAGAGGAGGGGGTCTTTGTGTAAGTTTTTAAATTACTCCTACCCTCTCCCTACACCTCCCTCTCCCTCTTACACTCCATCTCCCTCACCCTACTCCCATTCTTCCTCCCAGCAACAACTCCCTCTCTCTCTAGCAAATTGGTAAGTTTTTCTTTCTCTCCTTCTCTCTTCATTTTCTCCTTCTTCCTCTCATCTTCTCTCATTTCTTAAAACGTGAACCTTGTTTAGATCGTCGATAGGATCGCGTAGAATCAAAAAGATTTGAAATCCATCATCTTTGAGAAAATTCAAGTAAGTTACTTTTCCCCCATTTTGATGCTAAAATGTTCATATCATGTTTATATGATGTTTGATGTGTTATATTTGAAGTTTGGTTGGGTTTCGAATTTGTTTAGAATTTATTTTGAATTTATTTGAGTTTTGGGTAAAAATGGTGAAAACTTGAATGTTGGTTTTGATTCTTGGTTTTGGTTAATAAATGGTGTTGTTAAGGTCCCTTTGTTGGTTAGTTATGGTTTGGGTACCTTGAGGATTCTATTGGTTGTGTTTGATTAAGAGATTGGTGAAAATGGTAAGGAAACTTGATGAACCCAGCTGGGAATTTCCCCCAGCCCGTAGACCAGGCGCCCGCCTGGGTTGGACCAGGCGCCCGCCTACATACCCGTTTCTAAATGCCAGACCTTCTGGTCATTCAGGCGCCCGCCTGCCCCATGCCAGGCGCCCCCCGCCCCCTGTTCAAGGAATTTGACCTTTTTGCTTGGTTTAAGACTTAAGGCTTAACTAGTTTAGGTTTAATCTTTCTAATTAACTTAAGATAACACCGTGGAACACTTTATTGTGTGGATTTGATTCTTTTGTGAATAAATATGATGTGAATTGTATTTAAGTACCGTTTTGGTAATGTAGTTCATCTTTGATGTGCTGTTTGTATTGGTTGACCTTTGTGGTAACTTAATTTGATTGGTTCCCTACTTTGGAACCTTAAGTTGTTCATTCATGCTAAATTATTATTACTTAGCATTTATTTGAAAGTCCAGCTGGTATTTTGTGTGTGTTTGGGCGATGGGAAAGATTATAATGGCAAAGCCAAGTCCATTATAATGTTGACCATTGTTTTGCCCCCTTCTATACCCCTTCTCCAGATTGGCCTTGGAAAGGATAAGTCAGCGTTCCTTTGTGAATGTATCTGGCTAACGGGCATGACTTTGTGTCATGGTCCTTGTCCCTTGTGACACTTCATTTGGTTATTGGTTCCGGTACCGGGGTTTCTCTTCGGCTTTCATGCTATTATGAAGATGATTATTTGTTGATTATTGAAGCTGCGCAGCGATCCTTTATTTGGATGTTCCGGTTTGGAAAACCTTGGCTATATCCTTTGTTATGTGTTTATTTCCGCTGCTATCTGTTATGTGATAAATGCTATGTGCTATGTGATATTTATTATTGCTTATTGCTTCTTGCATCATAGCATGTCATGTAGTTGCATTAGTAACTTATTGAGATTTATCTCACCCCCTTTTCTTTTATCTTTGTTTTTCCTTAACCCCCCCCCAGGTGCTAAGGATTAGTCTCGCTGATCACGAGAAAGAGGACGTCGAGGGTGGATACATTCTTTTGGGGAAGGTTGATATAGGTTGGTTTACATTATGTAAATGTGTAACCATTTTGGGGTAGTTGTACCAAACATTGACGTCACTAAGAATTGTATAATTGTATTTTGTTGGGCATAAACTTGTGGAAGTTTATGATAGTTGTAATTGGTTTTTATCAAACTTGGTTTTGTAAAACGTTGGATCATCACCTTTTGGTATCAAATGAAATTTTTAACTCCAGTATTTCACAGTTTTGGTTTTAGAGTCGACGTCCAGATCGCGGTCCCGAGCCCGCGGGGTCCGGGGGCGCGACAGTTGGTATCAGAGCTATGGCATTAGCTCTAAGTATAAGTCTAGGTGGATTAGTATGACCTAGGTGGGTAGTAGTGTGCGGAGTGATTAACGGTTGATGTTTTATGCAGGTAATTACTCACAATGTCTGGAAGAAGAAACAGAGGAGGTGCTAGTGGAGCACAGAATCAGAATGATACAAGGGAAGAAGCCCGTGCCATGTTTCATGGCATGTTTGAGGCGGCCATGAAGGCCATACATGATCAAGGTCCTAGGGTAGAACAAGCACCACCCCGCTATGGATTGGAGCAATTTCTGAAGTTGAAACCGATTGAATTCAATGAGGAACCCGATATAAGGAAAGCTGAGTTGTGGATTGAGTCTATGGAGAAGATTTATGATGTGTTTGGGTGTTCGGATGAGGACAAGGTCCGGTTCGCGGCTTACAAGCTTGTGGGAGCCGCCGAGCATTGGTGGAAAGGTGTTAAAGCTACTTGGGATGATACTCACATGGTGTATGCGTGGGAGTTGTTCGTGCGCAAATTCAAGGAGAATTTTATTCCGGTTGTTGATCAAAACCGAAAGGAGATCGAGCTACTCAACCTGGAGCAAGGTGTGTTGTCTATAGCACAATACTCGGCTAAGTTCATAGAATTAGCCCGATATTGCGACTATTTGGTGAGGACCGAGGAACAAAAAGCTATGAGATTCATTCGGGGATTGAAGACCTCCATCCGTACTCAACTTATTGCTCAACGGATTGTGACTTTCCAAGATGCGGTGGACCGAGCCTACTTAATAGAGCAAGATATTGGGGAACATAAGCGGAAGACCAAGGTGGCCAACCCGAGTAAGCAAGGAGCGCAGAGCAAGTCACAACCAAGGATCGAAAATCGAGGTAACTTTGGGGGACAATCTCAGTCCCGAGGGTAACCGATCCCAAGGAACCCGGGTACCACTTCCGGGAACCAAGGGAGCCAAATTAGGATGCCTTGTACCTTTTGTCAGAAGGTAGGCCATTCGGAGGATAGGTGTTGGAAAAATCAAGGCAAGTGTATCAATTGTGGTGAAATGGGGCACTTTGCGAGAGAGTGCACGAGGTACCGAGGTCAAGCATCCGGGTCAGGAGTTGGTATTAATCAGGGTCAAAAGAGGGATGCCGCAGGGAAGCCCAAAGTTCAAGGGAAGGTTTATGCCATGAATCAACAACAAGCTACCGATGATCCATCCGTTATTGGAGGTATTGTTTCTGTGTCTAATGTGAGCGCATGAGCGTTAGTAGATCCAGGATCATCTCATTCATACATTTCTGTGCAATTTGCTTCCATGTTAAATGCTGCATTCGAGTCTTTACCGTACGTGCTAGAGGTGTCGACCCCTATAGGAGAATGCTTGATTTCTGATCGAGTCTTTCGTGCTTGTGATGCGGTTATTTGTGGTCGAGTCCTTTGTGCGGATTTGGTAGTTCTTCCTATCCAAGACTTTGGTGTCATTTTGGGTATGGATTGGTTGAGCAAGTTTCATGCTTCCGTTGATTGCCGTAAGAAAACTGTTACTTTTTCTATTCCCAATGTGCCTAAATTTGTGTTTGAGGCTTGTCCTCTGAGTAGAAGGGTTCGCTTAATTTCTTATTTGAAAGCGAGAAAATTATTACATAGTGGTTGTGAGGGGTATTTGGTTAGTGTTCTTGATACTAGGAAGGAATTCCCTAGTTTGGATAGTGTTCAGGTAATTCGGGAATTTCCCGATGTTTTCTCTACCGAGTATGATATGCCTCCCGATCGTGAGATTGAGTTTTGTATAGATCTTTTGCCGGGTACGGCTCCAATTTCGAAAGCACCTTATAGGTTAGCTCCCGCAGAGTTGAAAGAATTGAAGGTTCAGTTGCAAGAGTTGCTTGATCGAGGGTTTATCCGCCCTAGTGTTTCCCCGAGGGGAGCACCGGTTTTATTTGTGCGGAAGAAAGATGGTTCGTTGAGATTGTGCATCGATTACCGAAAGTTGAATCAGGTTACGGTGAAGAATAAGTATCCTCTACCGCACATCGATGATTTGTTTGATCAGCTTCAAGGGTCCGTGGTTTTCTCTAAACTTGATTTGAGGAGTGGGTACCATCAGTTGAAGGTTCGATCGGAGGATATTCCGAAGACTGCCTTTCGCACTCGGTATGGTCATTACGAGTTCTTGGTTGCCGTTTGGGTTGACTAACGCGCCGGCCGTATTCATGGATTTGATGAACCGAGTTTTCCATCCCTATCTTGATTCGTTCGTGGTAGTCTTCATCGACGACATTCTTGTTTATTCGAAATCTTGAGAGGAGCATGAGCAGCATTTGAGGACAGTTTTATCCGTTCTTGCGAGGGAGAAATTATTTGCGAAGTTCAGTAAATGTGAATTTTGGCTCGAGAAGGTGTCATTTCTGGGTCATGTGATTTCTAAAGACGGGATTTCGGTGGATCCTTCAAAGATAGAGGCTATAGTGGATTGGAAGAGACCCGAATCAGTGACAGAGATTAGAAGTTTTCTGGGTTTAGCCGGGTATTACCGAAGATTTATTGAAGGGTTTTCGAGGATTGCTACTCCGATGACTCAGTTGACCCGGAAGAATGTTCCGTTTGTGTGGACCGAGAAATGTGACAAGAGTTTCGAGGAATTAAAGAAGAGGTTGACTACCGCACCGATCTTGACTTTGCCTAATGGGAGCGATGGCCTAGTGATTTACAGTGATGCTTCGAAAGAGGGTTTGGGTTGTGTGTTGATGCAGAATGGGAAAGTAATTGCTTATGCTTCGAGGAAGTTGACCCCTAGTGAGCAGAATTACCCGACTCATGATATGGAATTGGCCGCGATAGTCTTTGCGTTGCACAAGTGGAAGCACTACCTTTACGGGGCGAAGTTTGAGATTTTTACCGATCACAAGAGTTTGAAGTACCTTTTCTCCCAGAAAGAGTTGAATAATAGACAGCGCCGATGGATGGAATTGTTGAAGGATTATGATTGTACGATTTCCTATCACCCGGGAAAGGCGAATGTGGTAGCCGATGCGATTAGTAGGAAATCTTATGTGGCTTCGATGATGGTTCGAGAATGGAAGATGCTTGAGGATGTTCGAGATTGGTCTCCTCGTGAATCGAGACATGGGGCTATTTTTGCGAATATTAGGGTGTCTCCGACCCTAATTCAGAGGATAAAGGAAGCTCAGAAAGAGGATCCCGAGTTGATGAAGATAATGGGTAAATTGAAGGAAAAGAACTTCGAGGATTTCTCTATTAGCCCGGTGGGAGTGTTGACTTTCTGTGGTCGTTTGTGTGTTCCGGATGTTGATGGAATTAAACAGAGAGTTCTTGATGAGGGTCACAAATCGAGGTATATTAATCATCCGGGTAGTACGAAGATGTATCAGGATTTGAAGCAACAATTTTGGTGGATTAATATGAAAAGGGAAATAGCCGAGTATGTATCGAGGTGTTTAACTTGTCAGCAGGTCAAAGCCGAGCATCAGAGACCCGCGGGATTGCTTCAGCCGTTAGAGATTCCCGAGTGGAAATGGGAGCATGTGACTATGGATTTCGTTACGGGACTGCCTCGTACCCGTAGGAAGTATGACAGTGTTTGGGTAATAGTGGATAGATTGACCAAGAGTGCCCATTTCTTGCCTATTGACATCAGATATTCGATGGAGAAGCTTGCGACCCTTTATATCGATGAGATCGTTAGATTGCATGGGGTTCCGGTTAGCATTGTGTCAGATCGAGACCCGAGGTTTACTTCTAGATTCTGGAAGGCGTTTCAGGAAGCTTTGGGTACAGATTTGCGATTCAGTACAGCTTTTCATCCTCAGACCGATGGTCAATCCGAGAGGACTATTCAGATTTTGGAGGATATGTTGCGAGCTTGTGCGATAGACTTTTCTGATTCTTGGGATTCGCACCTACCGTTAGTGGAGTTCTCTTACAACAACAGTTATCAGGCTAGTATCGAGATGGCACCGTTTGAGGCCTTGTATGGAAGAAAATGTAGATCGCCTATTTGTTGGGATGAGGTTGGTGAAGCGAAGATTGTGGGTATTGATTTGCTTCGGGATTCGGTTGAAAAGGTTAAAGTTATCCGGGATAGATTGAAAACAGCCCAGAGTCGACATAAGAGCTACGCAGACAACCGAAGGCGAGATCTTAGTTTTCAGATTGGTGATTTGGTATTCTTGAAAGTGTCTCCGAAAGTGGGTATTCGTAGGTTTGGGAAGAAGGGTAAATTGGCTCCGAGGTTTGTTGGCCCGTTTGAGATTTTGGGAAAGGTTGGACTTCTAGCGTATCGTCTTGCGTTACCGTCATCCTTAGACCGATTGCACAACGTCTTTCACGTTTCTATGCTTCGGAAGTATGTTCATGATCCATCTCACGTGTTACCGAGGGTACCGGAGGATATCGAGCCCGATATGACTTATGAGGAACGACCGGTTCGGATCCTAGATTCTAAAGTTCAAGAGTTGAGGAACAAGAGCATTGCGTTGGTTAGAGTCCTTTGGAGGAATCATAACATCGAGGAGTCGACGTGGGAGCTTCGTGATGAGGTAGAGAGGAAATTTCCGTGGCTTTTCACTTAAGGTAAATCTCGTTAAAATTCGGGTCGAATTTTCTTTAAGGGGGAGTGAATGTCACGACCCGAAACCTAGGATCCATTTTATTAGTAATTAAATGATTATTATTTAATTATTTGCTTATTTATTTATTTAAATAATTATTTATTTAAATAATTATGGGTGCATTTTATGTGTTATAATAATTATGCCTAGCATTTTATTCGAGTTATTTGGGTCTTAGTTAGTGGGGAGTTTTGAGTTGGGTAGTTTTAGAGGAGGGGGTCTTTGTGTAAGTTTCTAAATTACTCCTACCCTCTCCCTACACCTCCCTCTCCCTCTTACATTCCATCTCCCTCACCCTACTCCCATTCTTCCTCCCAGCAACAACTCCCTCTCTCTCTAGCAAATTGGTAAGTTTTTCTTTCTCTCCTTCTCTCTTCATTTTCTCCTTCTTCCTCTCATCTTCTCTCATTTCTTAAAACGTGAACCTTGTTTAGATCGTCGATAGGATCGCGTAGAATAAAAAAGATTTGAAATCCATCAACTTTGAGAAAATTCAAGTAAGTTACTTTTCCCCCATTTTGATGCTAAAATGTTCATATCATGTTTATATGATGTTTGATGTGTTATATTTGAAGTTTGGTTGGGTTTCGAATTTGTTTAGAATTTATTTTGAATTTATTTGAGTTTTGGGTAAAAATGGTGAAAACTTGAATGTTGGTTTTGATTCTTGGTTTTGGTTAATAAATGGTGTTGTTAAGGTCCCTTTGTTGGTTAGTTATGGTTTGGGTACCTTGAGGATTCTATTGGTTGTGTTTGATTAAGAGATTGGTGAAAATGGTAAGGAAACTTGATGAACCCAGCTGGGAATTTCCCCCAGCCCGTAGACCAGGCGCCCGCCTGGGTTGGACCAGGCGCCCGCCTACATACCCGTTTCTAAATGCCAGACCTTCTGGTCATTCAGGCGCCCGCCTGCCCCATGCCAGGCGCCCGCCTGCCCCCTGTTCCAGGAATTTGACCTTTTTGCTTGGTTTAAGACTTAAGGCTTAACTAGTTTAGGTTTAATCCTTCTAATTAACTTAAGATAACACCGTGGAACACTTTATTGTGTGGATTTGATTCTTTTGTGAATAAATATGATGTGAATTGTATTTAAGTACCGTTTTGGTAATGTAGTTCATCTTTGATGTGCTGTTTGTATTGGTTGACCTTTGTGGTAACTTAATTTGATTGGTTCCCTACTTTGGAACCTTAAGTTGTTCATTCATGCTAAATTATTATTACTTAGCATTTATTTGAAAGTCCAGCTGGTATTTTGTGTGTGTTTGGGCGATGGGAAAGATTATAATGGCAAAGCCAAGTCCATTATAATGTTGACCATTGTTTTGCCCCTTCTATAACCCCTTCTCCAGATTGGCCTTGGAAAGGATAAGTCAGCGTTCCTTTGTGAATGTATCTGGCTAACGGGCATGACTTTGTGTCATGGTCCTTGTCCCTTGTGACACTTCATTTGGTTATTGGTTCCGGTACCGGGGTTTCTCTTCGGCTTTCATGCTATTATGAAGATGATGATTTGTTGATTATTAAAGCTGCGCAGCGATCTTTTATTTGGATGTTCCGGTTTGGAAAACCTTGGCTATATCCTTTGTTATGTGTTTATTTCCGCTGCTATCTGTTATGTGATAAATGCTATGTGCTATGTGATATTTATTATTGCTTATTGCTTCTTGCATCATAGCATGTCATGTAGTTGCATTAGTAACTTATTGAGATTTATCTCACCCCCTTTTCTTTTATCTTTGTTTTTCCTTAACCCCCCCCCAGGTGCTAAGGATTAGTCTCGCTGATCACGAGAAAGAGGACGTCGAGGGTGGATGCATTCTTTTGGGGAAGGTTGATATAGGTTGGTTTACATTATGTAAATGTGTAACCATTTTGGGGTAGTTGTACCAAACATTGACGTCACTAAGAATTGTATAATTGTATTTTGTTGGGCATAAACTTGTGGAAGTTTATGATAGTTGTAATTGGTTTTTATCAAACTTGGTTTTGTAAAACGTTGGATCATCACCTTTTGGTATCAAATGAAATTTTTAACTCCAGTATTTCACAGTTTTGGTTTTAGAGTCGACGTCCAGATCGCGGTCCCGGGCCCGCGGGGTCCGGGGGCGCGACACCTCCGACCTCATTTATGGGATGTGCGCGCCTCCCATAGGGGGGGGGGAGGTGCGTGCTTCCCACCGCCAGAATCCCAGATTTTGCCAAATTTCCCTCCTTTTCTGATTTTGTGACTTCAAAGCCATTATGGCTTGGCTTGATCCGGGGAAGAGCCATATTTGTGACCACAAACTCTTCTTAAACACCTATAAAAACCCCTCCAATCCATCATTGGAGGGGACCTCTTTTGGGACTTTTCTCTTAGACTTTTTCTTGACTAAAAACTCTCTCTCTCTCAAAACATAAAAGCTTATTTTAAAGAGTGGTCACTAATTCTTATTTGTGTATCCTCTCTTTACCTTCTTTAAACAGAACCTTTTATATTACATTCTTCATCTTCCTCCCTCTAAAGAGTGTATGCAATCTCCATAAAAAAGGAATACAACCAAAAGGCCACTTCACTATTGAAGTTTGGCCAAGGTTCATTCCAACATTTCAACCCTATTTAAATTCATTTTTATGTAATCATTCAACATGTAATCATTTGACATTCAATCAATACAATTACCTTCTTTCACTTTTTCTCTCTTAATTGTTAGAATTTTTCTCTTATCAATTGAAGGACATGTAAATATTAGAACACCAAAAGTAGCAAGACCCGCGTAAGCAGGGTGGAGTGGGTGTTTAAGTACTTCCCACTGCGTCACCTAACCCCCGAACCCCTCATCTCAAGAATCTTTGGTTTCGTAATCAATAAAAAAAGCTATTTTCTTAGGTTTTCTCACGTTCCTCTAAAACATGGGTGGCGACTCTTAAAATCAATTAGACATCCTAGGTTAATTCACCGCTCTAGCCAAGCCGTGGTTCCCCGGGGTATCTATAGGGTGTATTTTGAATATTGCGTTGTCCCCCTTTCAAGTCGCGTCGGACATTTGAGGGTGTGTTATGTTTTGGTCCGTCCCCTTTCAAATCGCGTTGGGTATTTGAGGGTGTATCTTGAATTTTGTGTTGTCCCCTTTCAAATTGCATGGGCATTTGAGGGTGTGTAAAAAGAATGATTTTCCAAAACCTTGGAATTTTGCGTCCAACAATGTACCTTAAGGGTCGCCTCTAGGATTTTCCCAATATCAAGAAAATGTGTCAACCGTGCCATAGAGTAGTGTTGACCAAATACAAGCCTCGACACGAAGTGGTCACTTTTAGGCTAGTCCCTGTCCCAGTTTCTCCATCAACCTCCCGTGAGTTAAAGTTGACCGAAGCGTTTAGGATGACCAAGTAAGAGTCAAACCATTTGGTTGCGCGGGCAGTTCGGCGTGACGTATGCCCATTTGATTTGTAAGGAGTTGTCGGCAGTCCTTGGTAGGACGTAAGACCAGTATAGTCATGTTAGGTTAAGAAAACCTTTGTCCCCGAAAGTGGTCAGGTTAGAGAAAACCTATCATTGTGACGGCAGTCCTTCGTAAGTCTCCAGATTAGGAATTTGAAAATTGTGAAAGTCCTAGTCGTGCGCCCAGGATGAAATGCGAAAATTGCGAAAGTCCTGGTCGTGTGCCCATGATGATGAAAATTGTGAAAGTCCTGGTCGTGCGCCCAGGATGAAAATTAAGGATTAAGTTCTATAGGTTTGAGTATCCTTAAACCCTCTCACCCAAATCGGCCAAGCCGTCCTCCCATCGGATTGGGATGCCTATAGGTTTGAGTAGCCTTAAACCCTCTCACCCAAATCGGCCAAGCCGTCCTCCCATCGGATTGGGATGCCTATAGGTTTGAGTAGCCTTAAACCCTCCCACCCAAATCAGCCAAGCCGTCCTCCCATCAGATTGGGATGCCTATAGGTTTGAGTAGCCTAAAAACCCTCTCACCCAAATCGGCCAAGCCGTCCTCCCATCGGATTGGGATGCGTATAGGTTTGAGTAGCCTTAAACCCTCTCACCCAAATCGGCCAAGCCGTCCTCCCATCGTATTGGGATGCCTATAGGTTTGAGTATCCTTAAACCCTCCCACCCAAATCGGCCAAGCCGTCCTCCCATCGGATTTGGATGCCTATAGGTTTTTAACTTCTTGATGTAAGAAGTATCTTGATCGATCCATTTCCATGGAACATCCTTTTTTAGCTTTGCTTGTAAGGGTGACCTTAAAGCTGCTAATTTGGGAATGTAGTCAGATGCGTAAGTTAATATTCCTAAAAACCTTTGCAATTGTTTCTTGTCTTCAATTCTATCTGGGAATTTATGAATGTGTTCCAGAATATGAATTTAAGGACAATGCGTTCCCTGATCAATCTCTAATCCTAGAAAATTGATTTTTGTCTTAAAGAGTTGCCCTTTCTTTTTAGAAAGTATAATTCCTAAAGTTTCGCATTTTTTAAGAACTGCTGAGAGATGTATTAAATGGCTAGACAAGTTATCACTGAAGATAAGGATGTCATCGACATAAATACAGCTAAACTTTTCATAGGCTCTAAATGCATCTTGCATGTGTCTTTGAAAGATTGATGGCGCTTGTTTAAATCCAAACGGTAACACTGTCCATTGATAATGTCCTTGAGGACAAGTGAATGTTGTTAAGAGTTGAGATTCTTCATCCAGCAAAACTTGTCACAATCCAGATTTGCAATCTAGACTACTGAACATCTTTTTCCCTCGAATAAGTGCTATTAAACTATCCTTATTCGGAAGGTTATGGCCATCACCTATAGTGAGATTATTCATCTGTTTATAGTTGACTACCATTCTTTTCTTGCCACGTCTCTTTTCTGCTTCATTTTCTACAAGAAAAGCAGGTGACATGTGAGGAGATTTACTAGGAATGATAATTTTCATTTCTAGCAATTCCTTGATTTGCTTAGCAAATTCTTCCACATCCTGTGGACTGTATTTCATAGGTTTTACCCTACAAATGGCTTTAGGATCGTGAAGCTTAATGCTAGCTTTCATCCAATTCTTAGTCTTTTTGGGATCTAAGGGATTGTCTGAACAAACTTTTTCCAATAATTCTTCAATTATGGATTTCTTTTTTGTTTCTTCTTCTAGATTAAGAAGAAATTTTTGCTCTTTCTTAAAGCTTTCTAATAGTACCCTCCCCCGTTTTAAAAAATAAATTTTTGTGGAGAGTTCTTTTTCATGGATTCTAAAAAGCCTTCAAAACCAACACGTTCGGCGCGTCGAATTTTCCGGATCCATACTTCCTCCTTGTCTAAGGTGGTAAATATGATTCGGTCTGTGAGCTGTGTGAATGGACTATAGGTTAAACAGAAGTTATATCCTATAAGAAAATCCAATCCAGCTTCTTGTTGGTATACTGTAGGAATATGGAATATTGTATCGGAAAACAATACTTCAAGATTCTTACATACCTTGCTGATCGTAATGGAAGTTCCATTAGCGATCTTGACCATTATTGGTCTTTCGGCATTCACCCAATGTTCTGGGGGAATGACATGTTTACTTGGTATGCACAGGCTTGCTCCTGTGTCAACATAACAATGTAATTTAATCTTTTTATATCCTGAGAACTTAAAAGTCCCTTGAATATAAATTGATGATGGATTAGTAATGTTTGGCATTACTAAATTTTCTTGAAAATGATCATTCGTAATCTGATGATTCATTTTTGGATTCAGAAGTTGTTTCTGCTCCTGGATCAATTTCATATATAAGGATGTTTTGATATCCTTTATATTCTTCTTCTACAGGCTCGTATCCTAGTAGAATGATCTCTTCGAGAATTTTGGCTTTATCATAATTCTGCTTTCTATTAGGGCACTCATTTGCATAGTGTCCTTCCTCATTGCAGACCCAACATCTACAATTCTTTTTGCCTTTGGGACAAAATTTTTGTTTGTTAGGAGTTTTCTTCCTAAAAAACCTTCCAGGTTTAAAAGACTTTGATTTCTTTTTAAACTTGTATTTAAAGGTTTTTCTTTTAAACTTTTTCTTACTCTTGGTTGTGTACTGTGGTGTACATCCAAAAATAAGGCTTGGTTCAGCAATTTTGTTACAACATTTTTTGCTGAAACTTTTTAATTGCTTTTGTTTTCTGGTGAAATCACAAACTTTTGTAATTTCTTCTTTTACCAGGTCTTGAGCAAAAGCTAAGCTGTAACGAGTGAGCTCGTTTGATTCTTTGAGGAATCTTTCTACAGCTTTTTCTCCGACTAACGGTATTTTTCTTATGTAGTTTTCTACATAAGTGGGATACCCTTGTTGATTGCCTGTAGCATACATGTGTTTCTCATATTCACAGTAGAATTGCTCTAACTGACATATGTCACATATCTGCATTTTTAACAGACTATCCTTCGCTTTTTCTTTGATTTTGTTTTCTTCAATGGTCCTAGAACCAACAAAATCAATGCCCAGGAATAATGTATAAAACGTGTTTAACACATTATTAAAGGTAGTGATTGGACTTAGAGTCGGAACCCATGTAGTTTCTTTTAACACCTTGTTCGCAATTCCTGCAGTCTTATGATCTAGCAAAAGGAGAGTTTATGCTTGATCATCATATTTGTCTGGTTCAGTTTGAATAATCAAGCTGATTTCCTTGGCCCAAACTTCTATTACCTGTTTTCTATCTTTTTTGATTGTGATACAATCAAGATATAAAACATTAGATCCACAGGGTCCAGGATTGATTTTAAACCCGCTTGTGCCACGATAAAAATCACCTTTCCTTTTTGTCCTCTTTGTCTGGCTGCTTCTGAATTTTCACCCGTTTCCATTTTAGGAGGGTTATCTTTATTCATCCTAAAATTTTCGGTGATTTCTTCTTCAGAAGAACTTTCTTGAGAAGATTCATTTTCTGATTCTTCTTCGATGACATTCAGATATTGATTTTTCTCAAACATTTTTCGGATGTTTGGATTTTCAATAAGTGATTTTTGAGCTTCTGATTCTTCTAAATCTAAAAGAAATAAAGCTTGCTCGAATTTTTCTGCTTCTTGAGAAGTAGAAATTGATTCTTGTTTTAGAGTTTTCCAATAGAAATCTCTGACACAATCCATCGTCATGATTTAAAACCGGGTGGCCAAACCATGCTATTAGGGTTTTTCCCTGTCCCTAATTCTTCATTCCCTACGTAATTGTTGGGAAAGCTATACTGATAAGGTCGTGAAGCCTTTACAGTTTCTTGATTATCTGATGTGATAATTTCTTTATATTTGGTGTTATCCATTTTTTTAAGAATTTCTTGATTGCATGAACATTTTTTCATTTCTGAAATAATCTTCGCTGCTGCTGCTTCTACAATTTATTTTGTAGAAGTTTCTTTGTTCTTTTCTAAATTTGATTTTAGTAAAGGAACAACGATTTTTTCAAGAATATTCTCGATATCTTTAAGGCTACCAGCCATTTTAGTCTTATCTTTTGGATAACTGTCTTAATTATTTTCCAATAATCTAGACAAACTTTCTATTCTTGCTGACATGCTTCTCAACAGATTTTGATCTGCTGATTGCCTTGTATTAGAAGATTCTCCTATCTCTAGGCTATTTCTTTTAATACTCAGTCTTGGTTTTTGACCAATTCTTGGTTTATCTTTTGCAATGTCAATTGCCCAAGATTCATCTTTTGGCTTTATATCAGAGAAAGTTCTTTCTTTGATATTTCCAATTTCTGAAAATATGTCATCTAACTCGATAAACTCTTTCTTTTTGTATTCAATGCTATGAACACTATTGGTTAAAGCGTATGCAACCAAATATGTTAAGCTAAATACCTTATCTCCTTTGTTCATTAGGTCGGATCTTTCAAACTGATGAACAAAAGATAAAGTTTGGTCTAAATTCTTAGTATTGAGAGATACTTCGAATTTAGGGTATACCGAAAACATAAATTTTCGATACGCTAAATTGCCTCTAGCTGCTCCTAGAACACAATCTTTTCTGTCATTAATCCTATTGTCGATTAATGCCATTTTTATTGGAGAGTCTATTCCTTCCTGAAAGCTAGACTTAAATAAAAAATATATTGCTCCTAAATGAACAGTCGTTATTTTTGACCTGATCTTAGGATCTATTTTTAAAAGATTTCGATTTACCTCTTCTTTGGTTATGAAAGGTAAATAAACCTGTCCTTTAGTATCTTTTATATCGACATATAGCTCTTTCGTGCTAACGTAATAAAAGATATTGTTTTTTCTTTTTAAAAACTGCAAAGCAGGGATTTTAAAAACAGAACTTGTTTTCAAAGATAAATCTGCTTTGTTTATTTTTGAAAGAATATTTTGCTTTATTAAAAAGCTTCCATCAAACCCAGAATTATTTTCGGTAAATGATGTTTGAAAAACTTCTTGACCTTCGTCAAGTTCTTTGTCTTCCTGAAGAATAATAATTTCGTCTTTATTAGACATAATTATTTTTCCAAAATATCAAGGCTCTGATACCAGGATTTGGAAGGGGGGTCAATCCTTTCAAACGCGGAATCAAATCTTAATCGAAAGTTCATGAAGCTCTCTATTTGAGTCTTTAAGACTTCTTTAGTAGATGGCGTTGTTCGACCGGTTGCTTCCATTTTCCATTCGGAAAACTTAAAAGGAAGACGTAGGTTTCCAGCCTTATATACCATTGTTAGTCTAAAAGAATCGTCTCTGTTCTTTTATAAAAATTTTTGTTTTGTAACTTAAAAAGTCTTTTTAAATTACTAACTTCATTTATCACCGTAAAGTGATAGATTTTTGGAGAATTTTGTAAAAATTCTTCAAGGTCAAAAATTAACCACTTAATTTTTGCTTTTTCTTGAGTATGAGAATACTCATTAGATAATTCTAACAAATGATTTAAATAATCCTTATTATTTAAATACTTCGTACCCGAAGGGGTTCCTATTGCCCAGAGGCCTTGTTATTCATTTTGAAAGATTATTTTTGATTTCAAAAATATTTTTAAGGTAATCGGAAATTAAATAGTAGTACTTTATTATGAGCTAAAATATTTTATTCTTATTTTTAGTTTTGAAATAGATAAAGATTTTATACCTTCATGGTCTGCACCTTAGTTTGTCGTCGTCTCCAATCCGGCGTCAACTATCCGCGACGTTTCCCCTACACGGCCTCCTGCCTCAGGGTACTCCAAAAATGCGTAGCTATTTAGACTATGGACTCCAGGATAGAGTCAAACAGGTGTATGACACATGGTGTATAGAATTATATCTTTATTTCACAAACTGAAAAATACAAGTGCCCAAAGGCCTATTTTACATGCTTATAATATTTCCTATCTATTTTACTCCCGAAGGAGTTTTTACTCACACATCTAGGATGGGGTTTCCTTCTTCTTTCTCCCTTTTTTTTTTTTCCTTTCCTTTCTCCCCCTTTTCTGAAAATAAACTCGCCTTTTATAATACAAGGTCGAGGGTCTGATAGAAGTGTTTTTCGTCACTGCTGACGTTTTTGGTGCATTAATGTTACATTATTAAAGCACTTTCTGAAAAGCTGATGTCGACCTGTCTTTTGCTCGGCATCACTACTTTTCTTCTGTGGATGTCTCTTTCTGAGAAGTGGACGCACCACCTTTGTTTTGGCAGACAGCGCATGGGGCGGCTATCTTCTTTTCCACGATTGAACAAAGTCGCCTGTCGTGTTGTGGTACGTAGGTCCCAAGAATAAATCTTTGCTGGAAAGATAATATTTTTTGTTCATCCTGCTCACTGAGAGTTTTTGAACTTTTTGAGTAAATAAGGCACTGCTTATCTTCTCTATTGACGAAGATTTTTTCATCTTTGGTGAAGCTGAAGACTTTGTTTAGTAATTCTTCAAACTTGGTTTTTCCAAGAGGAAAGAGGTCCTGCTTTTCCAGCTGGCACGCTGATGGAACCGATGGAGTATATTTCTCATCTTTGCAAACACCTATCTGGATCAGATGTTGAGGATGATAAATTATCTCTTCGTTGTCTCCCCAAAGAGGGATGGAACTTAAGAACTTCAGAAAGATGTCTTTGTCAGATTTTAAAACTTTATTTCTAAAATTCTTAATTGCTTTATAAATTTCTTTTGGCAGAAATTTTATTTCATGCAGATTCTGACTTGGATAAATGAATTTAATTATCCCAAAATTGAAAGCATCTGCCACTTGTTCAGGGTTTCTTTTCCACGATTGAACAAAGTCGTCTGTCGTGTTGTGGTACGTAGGTCCCAAGAATAAATCTTTGCTGGAAAGATAATATTTTTTGTTCATCCTGCTCGCTGAGAGTTTTTGAACTTTTTGAGTAAATAAGGCACTGCAACTTTATTTCTAAAATTATTAATTGCTTTATAAATTTCTTTTGGAAGAAATTTTATTTCATACAGATTCTGACTTGGATAAATGAATTTAATTATCCCAAAATTGAAAGCATCTGCCAATTGTTCAGGGTTTGCACCTTTAATAAAATTGAAGAAACTCAAATTCTTTTTATCTGTGGTATAAAATTTTTCTTCAATTAATTTTTCTTCTCCCGCGAGTCTTCCATACTCGTAGAGATATTCAAAGTCCTTGATTGTCAAATCAATCTGAGGGACTTCTTTTGTTTCAAAATTATTTCTGCAAGGAAGTTTTCCCAAAGAAACTTTTTTCTCTTGTTTAGCCTTTAGTGCCGCCATGTAATTAGGTGGACTTAAGGTATCAGCACTGCAAATCAGCTGAGAAAGGAAAGGAAAAAAAAAAGAAGGGAGAAAGAAGAAGGAAACCCCATCCTAGATGTGTGAGTAAAAACTCCTTCGTGAGTAAAATAGATAGGAAATATTTTGAGCATGTAAAATAGGCCTTTGGGCACTTGTATTTTTCAGTTTGTGAAATAAAGATATAATTCTATACACCATGTGTCATACACCTGTTTGAGTCTATCCTGGAGTCCATAGTCTGAATAGATACGCATTTTTGGAGTACCCTGAGGCAGGAGGCTGTGTAGGGGAAACGTCGCGGATAGTTGACGCCGGATTGGAGACGACGACAAACTAAGGTGCAGACCATGAAGGTATAAAATCTTTATCTATTTCAAAACTAAAAATATGAATAAAATAGTTTAGCTCATAATAAAGTACTACTATTTAACTTCCGATTACCTTAAAAATATTTTTGAAATCAAAAATAATCTTTCAAAATGAATGAACAAGGCCTCTGGGCAATAGGAACCCTTTGGGTACGAAGTATTTAAATAATAAGGATTATTTAAATCATTTGTTAGAATTATCTAATGAGTATTCTCATACTCAAGAAAAAGCAAAAATTAAGTGGTTAATTTTTTACCTTGAAGAATTTTTACAAAATTCTCCAAAAATCTATCACTTTACGGTGATAAATGAAGTTAGTAATTTAAAAAGACTTTTTAAGTTACAAAACAAAAAGTTTTATAAAAGAACAGAGACGATTCTTTTAGACTAACAATGGTATATAAGGCTGGAAACCTACGTCTTCCTTTTAAGTTTTCCGAATGGAAAATGGAAGCAACCGGTCGAAAAACGCCATGTACTAAAGAAGTCTTAAAGACTCAAATAGAGAGCTTCATGAACTCTCGATTAAGATTTGATTCCGCGTTTGAAAGGATTGATCCCCCTTCCAAATCCTGGTCCTTTGGCCGTCCGACGTGACGTAAGACCATTAGGTTTTGTGAGAATGTCCTTTGGTCGTCCGGCGTGACGTAAGACCATTAGGCTTTGTGAGAATGTCCTTTGGCCGTCCGGCGTGACGTAAGACCATTAGGTTTTATGAGATTGTGTCCTTTGGCTGTCCGGCATGACGTAAGACCATTAGGTTTTGTGAGAATGTCCTTTTGTCGTCCGGTGTGACGTAAGACCATTAGGTTTTGTGAGATTGTGTCCTTTGGCAGTCTGGCGTGACGTAAGACCATTAGGTTTTGTGAGATTGTGTCCTATGGCCGTCCGGCGTGACGTAAGACCATTAGGTTTTATGAGAATGTCCTTTGGCCATCCGGCGTGACGTAAGACCATTAGGTTTTGTGAGAATGTCCTTTGGCCGTCGGGCGTGATGTAAGACCATTAGGTTTTAAGAGATTGTGTCCTTTGGCCGTCCGGCGTGACGTAAGACCATTAGGTATTGTGAGAATGTCCTTTGGCCGTCCGACGTGACGTAAGACCATTAGGTTTTGTGAGATTGTGTCCTTTGGCCGTCCGGTGTGACGTAACATCATTAGGTTTTGTGAGATTGTGTCCTTTGGCAGTCCAGAATGACATAAGTCCATTAGGCTCCATGAGATTCGTCCTTGGTCGTCCGGCGTGACGTAAGACCATTGGATTTTGTTGACCCGGCCGTACTTCATAAGTTCAGGGTAGAAAGTGAAATTGTGAAAGTCCCGGCCGTACCTCGTAAGTCCAGGATGAAAGTTAAGATGTTATCGCTTCGGCAGCCCTTGCTAGGGTGTAAGACCAGTATAGTCATGATTAGGTTAAGAAAACCTTTGTCCCCGAGAGTGGCCAGGTTAGAGAAAACCTATCAATGTGTCCCGGCAGTCTGTGATGACGTGAGACCAGTTTGTGTAGTCGACCCTCCGCCATGAGATAAGTTGACCAGTTTGTGTAGTCGACCCTCCACCATGAGAAAAGTTGACCAAATTGACCATGTGCCCTGGCAGTCCTTAGTCGGATGTAAGACCAGTTACCCTCGAGTCGACCCTCTCCGATAGATCCAAGTGGATCGAGCCTAGCCTCTGAGCCATGCCCATTATTTGAGCCTCTGAGCCATGCCTATTCCTTGAGTCGACCCTCTCCGATAAAGCCAAGTCGATCGAGTCTAGCCTCTGAGCCATGCCCATTATTTGAGCCTCTGAGCCATGCCTATTCAGTCGACCCTCTCCGATAGAGCCAAGTCGATCGAGTCTAGCCTCTGATCCATGCCCATTATATGAGCCTCTGAGCCATGCCTATTCCTTGAGTCAACCCTCTCCGATAGAGCCAAGTCGATCGAGTCTAGCCTCTGAGCCATGCCCATCATTTGAGCCTCTGAGCCATGCCAGCCCCCTTTAGTCAACCCCCTCCGAATAGGGCCAAGTTGACCAAGCCCGACCTTTGAGCCATGCCTGTTTAGGAAAGGATGAATAGATATCTACCTAAGGCCCATAGGTTTGAGTAGCCTTAAAATCTCTCACTCGAACTACGTTAGGCTTGATTCCCTCGAATAGGGATACGTAGGAATCCTATACCTCTAGGTCCAGCCATAGAACAAATTGGCCAAGCCGTCCTCCCATCAGATTGGGATGCTTGTTTTATCGACAACCCCGCTTTCTTCAAAAGAGACGTTGCTGAGAGGCTCTGTAAGTACCCCAATCTGAAATTGACCTACTTTAGAGGAATTTCTGGTACCATTTAGGGATAAACCAATAGGCCGGGACCTCACTAGGATAAACCTGATATTCCAGGACTGAACTGGAATTAAACTTAGAAAAATCCAAAAGCTCGCCAAGTCGAGTCGTACGGATGGTTTGGGCACATGAGGTCCCTAGCCGTACGGCTATGTTGGGCACCCTCAGCCTCTATAAATTGAACCCCATGCTGATCATTTCAGGGGGGGAGAAAATGTTTTGTGAGCTGAAACTCTGCCAGTTTGAGAGCAGAAAGTGAGTGATACACATTTGAGTGATTAGAGAGGAAGATAGGCCATAACCACAATAGGTGAAGCCTCCTTCTCCCCATCTTCTTCTTCATCTCAAACTCTCTTTTATCTTTGTTCATATTACTTGTTTATCTTGTGTTATTTTTTCTTGTTCTTGCAAAGTCTTGTCCATTTCAAGCACTTTACATTTCTTGCAAGTCTTGTCCATTTTCAAGCACTATATCTATATATTATACAAGTCTTGGCCTTCCAAGCTATATATATTATGATTATATATGTATATGGTCCAAATCATGAGGTGATTCAAGGTTCCCTTCACACCTAGTGTGTGATCATGGGCTAAAACCTAAAGATGATCATGGTTTGTTACATTTTCATGTTGATTTTGTTTTTATTTGGCCATGAGAGTCATGATTGGGTGATAAAGTTTCAAGCTTTATCATCCCATTCATGACCTAGCCATAAAATTACCAAACATGAGACATAAAGACTCAATCTTTATGTTATATTTGTGTCCTTAAAGGTTTAATCTTGTATAGTAAGTCCATTTTGGTGGTAAAGTTTCAATCTTTATCCACCAAAATGGTCATTTCGGTTTAAATGTCATGTTCATCAACTCTTTCATGAATTTCTCCAATGATTGCCTTTGATCACACCCAAATCCTTGTTTTTGGGGTCCCTTTGATGATCAAAGTGCATAGGAATGAACTTTTCAAAGTTTTGTTGTTAATCATAAACTGGAAATCAACATTCCAGTCCAGTATCAGCAAAGAAACTCTGTTTTGACTGAAACTGGACTGTTTTCTGATAAACTGTAAAAATGCCCTGGAGAGCCCTCCCCATCCATACGGCTACTTTGGTCGGGGAGGGCATTTTCCAATTTCTTGCTTTTCTGACCAGAAAGTTTGCAAAATAAACCTTTTCTGTTAAATAATTAACTGGTTTTGCCAAAACAGTCAGTTTCTCCCATTTTGAAAACACACACACACACACATGTACTTTCGTTAACTAACATTAGGGAGACTCGGTCCTATCCGAGGCGACATGGGTGACGTGAAACTCTTCCCAAGGCGTAACCTGACCTCCGAACTAATAGAATCTCTAACATTTTCTTTTGTTGGGTTAAATAATTAACAAAAGTGGCGACTCCGTTATTTTTTGGCGTGTTAACTGTGATCGGCTTTTTCGCCCCATAACTCGTCACGTTTTCCGCACGGGACGGGATCCTTACAGTACCCATGGCCTTGACCCAATTCTGAATATACTCCTTTTTGTTAATGACGAACCGTCTCTAGTTGTAATCCATACTGAGGAATCAATCTCTTTGACTCCAGTTCTAAACATGCCCTGTTGTTGATGACGAACCGTCTTCGATTTTGGATACGCCAGTTACCCGGACCTTGCTTATCCTTCCAACGAGGTTGCCTTATTTTCCGGAAAATGTGAATCCTATATTATTAACATACGTCTTGATAACAATTATTGGACTCTGGGTTTGGAGACGCCAATTACTTGGATCCTTGCTTCTCCTTCTAACGAGGTTGACTTATTCACCGGAAAAGTGAATCCTATGCCATTAATATATGTCTCGATGGCAATTATGTGATTCTAATCTAAATGGTGGGATCCTGTGTTATTAACTTACGTCTTGATAACAGTCGTGGGATACCCGGATTTGGAGACGCCAATTACTCGGACCTTGCTTCCCCTTTCAACGAGACTGCCTTTCCATTGAAAATGTGAATCCTATGCCATTAGCTTACACCTTGATGACAATTATGGGACTCTTAATGGTGGGATCCTGTGTTATTAACTTACGTCTTGATAACTGTCGTGGGATACCCGGTTGTAAATCATGTGCCATTAACCTACGTCTTGATGACAGTCATGGGATTTAAAGTTTGCTGATGCAGATTTCGTTGCTCACCCATGATCTTGGATGCGCGGTGAGGATAAATTCGTACTGAGAAACAACTTTTCTTGTTCCAATTCTGAAAATATCCATTTGTTGACGACTCAATGCTCCATCTTGAACCGGGTTCAGATTTGACCTTTCAGTCAAAAGCAGGACTTTTTCTGACCTTTCTTTTAAAAGCAGGGCTTTTCTGGAATTTCCCAAGAAAACATGGTTTTCTGAGATTTTTCTGGGGATCTCTCGTACGAGATATCGATGTCTCGTACGAGACTTCTCTATTTTTACGCATAACAGAGGCGCTGAAGGTGATTTTCAAATCACTTTTCTTATTTCATTTTGGGAGTTCTCAACCCTAGGCGATTTTTTCAATAAAAAATCTTTGTTTTCACCAAGTTCTGGTAACCCCTAACCCTTTCAAATGTCCGGTGCAAATCATTCTCATAGGGAACACCTCTTTGGTAGGCACATGAGAGGCAAAGTGTGGGCGACAAATGAGTTGTGCCCGTTTCCCGATGATCATATTTCTCACTCCGTTCAGACGAGGCAGGTAAGGATCTCTTCCTTTGTCTGAGTTTCCATCTTAATTTCATCGTTGCATGTCTCAATTTGATGGCTTCGCAGTTCGACTTTTATCGAATTTTGCCTAGAATTATCGTTGCTAGGGTTTATCATGCATGGCTGATCTTTCGATGGAACTTCACCCTTTTTTATGTTGAAAATCATTTTAGTATAGTAGTACATGATTTTGTCTGTCGTTCTCGGCAATTCTGCGACTTTTCGGGTAAAATGCTTAAATGAGGATTTTACCAAGTTTCTGACATTTGTCTCTTTTGTCTCTGTTGTTTGCAGTCATTCAGGATGATTGATAACTGTAGAGGCAGCGTGCGAGCGATTACCAAGAGGTGGGAAACTCTCAATGGCGAGATGAAGGAAGAGATCGAGAATCTCGGGTTGAAACCCTTCTTCGATGGCCTGGTCGGTGAGAGGAGGAACGTTCACTTGCTTCAGGCTATTCGGGAGTGTTGGTGAGATAGTACTCACACCATGCACATGCGGTGGGGTTAAGTCACCATGACTCCTACTGACTTTCATGCCATTACCGGGCATGCCATCGTCGGTGAGCCACTTGAGGTTGATACGGATTTCTTTCCTAGCGGGGACGATACGAGGCACTTTCTGGGCTTCTCTGTGCGTACCCTAGGAAAGGGTGTCCCTATGAAGGCTTTTAGGGACAAGGTTGATGCCTATATTGCTATTAATGCCGGCCAGATGCATCTTACAGCTACTCGTATTGCAGCCGTCCGCGGCTTTCTGTTGTGGCCCCTTTCTGAGACGCTATTTGCAAATCATGCGTCGACCGCCTTGTTTACTCTGTTGAGCTACCTGAGAGATATGCAACATATCACTGATGCCTGTTGGGGTTTAGCTGGCTTGGCCCACTGCTATGTGGCCATGGATGAGAGTTCGCATGATCGGATGAACGCTGGCTTAGGTGGCTACTGTTGGGTATGCTTATTTATAAACCACTCCTATTACCTAGATTTGATTGATCCCATAACCTTATTTTACTCTTTGTGGACTTTAAGATATATTGTAAGAAGTACTTGTACTTCATTTAGAATAGTCCACCTTCTAGTTTGATAGGCTTAACAGATTAGGACCCTCAATTTTTTCTAAGTCTGGAGAAATGAGGTAGGTCATATGTCTGCCGCATGTAACCTACCGCATGACCAAGGTTCCACATTCTCTATGCTGGCCGCAGATAACCTTGCCGCATGATTCCATCCTACCGCGTGAATCTCTACCGCATGGAACCATGGTTGAAGAAACTCAAGTTGGTTCAAACTTAACCATAGTCACACGTGTGTCCTTACCTTGGTTAGTTTTGAACGTTGCAAATTCAAATTTCAAATTTGAATACAACTGTCATTTTAGTACAGTTGGACCACCATGACTTTGCAATAAAAGGACAACTCAGACTGAGCTCCAATTAGAAATCAACAGCTCATTGTCCTCCAAACTTGCCCTCCAAGAATTCAAACGGCTAGTTTCTCCATCAAGGCTATAAATAGACCTTGAATTCTTCATTGAAGATAAGCTGAGATTCTAAGAGAGAAATTGCTGTTGAAATTCTTGGTGATTGAAGATCACACTCAAGATTTCCAGAATCCTTCGAATCTTCAAGCACTCAACCTTCAAGTCTTCAACAAATCTCCAGCAACCTTCAAGATCAAATCTCAAGCCTCTCACACAAGATTCATTAGGCTCTAAAATCATATAGATTTCAAAGAGCTCTTGATTCTTACACACACACTCACCCCGATTGATCAATCACATAGATTGAATCATTAGGGATACACTGGTCTAAGTCTAGGATTTGAACTTCATAGAAATAGGTGTTGATTCATACTTCATCTCTGTAATCTGTACTCAAGAATCAATATATACCTCATTCAAAATCCAAGACTGACCATCTTGGTAAAGGACGTAGATCTTTTAACAGATCGAACCTTTCCAAATCATTGTGTTCTTTACTTACTGCACTTTACCTTTCTGCAAATTTACTTTAAGTCTTGTTCATCTTGTTCATATTGTTCTTCACTTGTTCACATTAATCTTGTTTGTTTTTTAGTGTTTGATCTTTCAGATTTAAGAACAATGAATTGTGTTTGTTTGTCTACCTCATTGCCTAAGTTAAAATCTGACTAACTTATCATTTGCCGAAAATCTCTAAGACACAAATTTTCAATCTTTCAACCTACCTCACTTTAACCTACCGCACTCCTACCTACCGCACTTTAACCTACCGCACTACCTACCGCAAACCAACCTACCGCATTGAACTTATCAAAACCAACTCTTAACTTGTTTCAACGAAAACTTCCGCTGTGCATTTTATACTTGACCGCGTGGTTTTTATCTACCGCAAAATTCAAGTGTAAGCATAAAGGTTGAATTTTGAAAAAGGGTTGAAATTTTATATAGGC
This sequence comes from Campanula takesimana, assembly GCA_026119855.1. Lineage (NCBI taxonomy): Eukaryota > Viridiplantae > Streptophyta > Magnoliopsida > Asterales > Campanulaceae > Campanula > Campanula takesimana. The sequence goes on along the minus strand of JAOWBW010001228.1, from coordinate 322,055 downwards.
TATTCACCCCCCCTTCTAGCCTCTTTTCATACCCTTGTTGTGTCTCTGGGACCAACAAGTGGTATCAGAGCAAACACCTTTATAAAACTTCTGTTTTTTTTTAAGCTTAACAGCTTGGGTGCCGATTCAAAATGGCAAGTCAGAAAACTATGGTAACGGTTAACTTCACTCACGTTCCAGTGTTCGACGAAGTTAATTTTGACGTATGGAAGCACAGCATTCTAACTCAGTTCTACTCTATGGACGAGCAACTTGGTGATTGTCTTACCATTGGACCATACTTCCCAATGAAAGCTAATCCGGATCCAGAAACCAATGGTGCAAATCCGACTATCAAGAAACCAAAAGCTGAATGAACCGATGAAGAGAAAAGACTGGTTGGAATGGATGTGAAAGCAAAAAGCATACTTCTAAGTACCTTGAGTACGTCACAGCGTCGACAGATCATGGAATGTTCTACTGCAAAAGAACTTTGGGATGCAATTGAAGATTACATCGAAGGAGATCAAGCTTGCAAGGAAAGCATAAAGTTTGCAATTCAAAGAAGATTCAACAACTTTGCTAAGATCCCCGGTGAATCACTAAGAGCCACTTATGATCGTTATTGTGAGATCGTGAGTACTTATACAGCACTCGGAAAGAAGCTTACCAAGAAAGAAATCAATGTTAATTTTCTTGCCGCTCTTGGTTCGCAATATCTACACAAAGGAAATACTCTTGAAGATACCAAGCTACTAGATGACATGTCTCTCAGAAGCCTCTATGCCAACCTCAAAGTCTTTGATATCAAGCTTAACAACATTGCTGAAATGGAAGGAAAAACAAAGAGCTTATCGTTGGTTGCTCAAAAGGAAGAAGTGATCGAGGAAGAAGATCCAAAAATCTCCACATCAGATTTACTTGATATGGATGATGATGATTTTGCTATGTTCGTGAAAAGATTCCAAAAGTTCAGAAAGACAGCAAGACCCGGATCAACGAGCAAAGCTCCAACAAGGTTTTCAAGGAGCAGCCCTTCAAAGAAGAAAGAGAACTCCAACTTCTCCAAGAAGAAAGAAGATCTTGTTTGTTTTAATTGCAGGAAACCAGGTCACTTCGCATCAGAATGTCCAATTCCCAAGTATGAATATATGAAGAAGAAAAGTAACTTTACTCCAAGGTATTCAAAGCAAAAGGGAATGATGGCTGAAGAAGACTCTACCTCAAAAGAGTTAGCTACTTGGATAGAGTCAGACTCTGATGAAAGCGATGAGGATTCTGAAGAAGGTCACATTTGTCTGGTCGTTCAGTCCGATGATGAGGATGATAATAAAAGTCGTCGCTCACCAAATGCAAAACCTAAACGGATAAGTTATACGGCCGATGAACTTGCTGAAAAAGGATTCCTAACTCCGGTTCAAAAGAATGGTGATCTTCTATTTTCAAGATGTGATGTTAGTGCAGCAAAGAAGGCTCTACTAAACCCCAAAATGAAGGAAGTTCTGTCTACCACACCTCAAGTCAAGATTGAAATTTCCCTCGATGAACAAGAAAAGATGTTTGCAAAAGCTGAACAGGTAATTAGTAAGTTTTCTGGCATGAAGGAAGCTTTAGCACTTTCAACTGAAGAAATTTCCCAGCTTAAGACGGAGAAATCTCTACTAAGATCTGAACTCACCCTCCTTAAGGAGCAGATCAAGAGCATGACTCCTCTTACTGATCGAAACCGTTTCTTAGAAGAACAAAATGCTATATTTAAAGTTAAAAATGATGAATTGGTCGCTGAGATAAATGACTTGAAAAAGATCACTAATGAGTGGACCAATTCTCGTGTCACTATGGAACAAATCTTAGAATCCCAAAAGCCTAGTGGTGATAAGGAAGGCTTAGGATTTCAAACTAGTGACAACTTTAAATGTGCATCTTGTTGTGAAAGAGATGAGAAATTTACCCAGCAAACTTTGGAAGGGTCGAAGGCTAAACATCATGTTTCAAAGGGTGTAGGACAAGAACCAAAGAAGAAACTAGAATTCAACTATGTCTACCCTAAGAAACAAACTGGCAAGGCAAAGATGAAAGGTATTGCTGTGGATGAACCTACCGCAGATTCTACCTCATGCGGCAAGGCAGAGTCTTCCTACCGCAGAACCCTACCGCGGCAGACTACCTTCCGTGGTAAGTCGACCTCATATGGTGGAAATGCAGCAAAGTTCAAGAGGGTGAACTTTGTAAAGGAGACCGCATCCACACCTGTAAACGATGTTGTGCTGAAGACCGTGACAAAGTTTGTTAAACCTCAGTTGGGTGGCTTCCACCATTGTTCCGTGTGTGATGATTATGGTCACAAGGCTGCTGAATGTCTTTTAAGATTCACACCAAATCCCAGAAGGCTTAAACCCCCTTCTGTGAGGCAAGTGTGGGTTGTTAAAAGTTGCTAACCCTTTGGACCCAAAAGAATAAAAGGGGACCTTGTTCTTAAATGTTTATTTTATAGGTTCTCTGCTTAATGGATGGACTCTCCAAGGATAGATCAAGTTTATGGTATCTCGATAGTGGCTGTTCAAGGCACATGACCGGAGATATCAACTTATTGGAAGATGTCCGTGAAGAAAAAGGGCCATCAGTAACCTTCGGAGATAATAACAAAGGAAAGACTGTAGGATATGGAGTCATTCGTAAAGGAAAAATCACCATCCAAGAAGTCTCTCTAGTTATTGGACTACAACACAATCTACTCTCAATATCTCAGTTCTGCGACAAAGGATTGCAATGCCACTTCACTTCAAATTTCTGTCTCATCAAAGATGGCATAACCGGCGTCACTTTGCTCAAAGGGATTCGTAAGAAAAATGTTTATGTTGTTGATTTTAATTCATCTTGCATTTCTTCTAATCTCTGTTTTGTAGCAAAGAATGTTAGTGAAAATAGTTGGCTGTGGCATAAAAGACTAAGTCACTTAAACTTCAAGAATCTCTCCAAGATTGGGAGAGAAAATCTAGTTCGTGGTCTACCCAAAGTAGCTGATCACCACGATGAGAAGTGCACAGCATGTCAACTAGGCAAACAACCAAAAGCGTCTTTCTCCAGCAAGACGACACCTTCAACTTCTAGATGTTTGCAACTACTACATATGGACCTGTTTGGACCTGTTTCTACTGCAAGTATTGGAGGAAATATATATTCCTTAGTTGTGGTAGATGACTACTCAAGATATACGTGGGTCGAGATGATGAGCTCCAAAGATGATTGTTATGACATTTTGACCGCACTCTTTAGACAGCTCCAAACACAAAAAGAAGATGACATCGTTAGTGTTCGATCCGACAACGGTACAGAATTCAAGAACAACGGTGTTGCTCAATACTGTGATGATCATGGTATTTACCACAACTTCTCTGCTGCTGGAGTTCCACAACAAAACGGTGTAGTGGAAAGAAAGAATAGAACGTTGATAGAGGCCGGAAAGACAATGATTGCTGAAGCAAAGCTACCTCAATATTTTTGGGCTGAAGCCGTCAACACAGCATGCTTCACTCAAAATAGATCCCTCATCAATAAGACCTACAACAAAACTCCTTATGAACTTTGGAGAGGAAGAACCCCCAACATAGCATACTTCAAGATATTTGGATGCAAATGCTTTATACTCTACAACGGTAAAGAACATCGAGGTAAATTTGCTCCTAAAGCCGATGAAGGTATATTTATTGGGTATGCTAAACACTCAAAAGATTTTCGTGTATTTAATAAAACCACTCTTAAGATAGTTGAATCCGTCCATGTTACTTTTGATGAACATTCTCTCCTTGAGCCACATATGGCTCCAAATGTTGCTGATGATTTTGTTGAGATAAATGAGACAGGTACAACTCAACCACAAAATCAATCAACTCAAGGAAACCCATCTACCTCAACTGCACCTCCACCTAACTCATATGAAGCACCAGAAACTACCTCATCTGCTGCTACCTCAAATGGAGTTGAAGTTGAGACACCCATAAATGTTGAAGAACCTATCCCTCAAATTACTTATGATTGGGATGGCTCAAATGATGTACCACTAGAAGACTTACAACCACCATCAACTCAACCAGACTTACCTCAAGAAGTTCGTGAGGTTAGAGATCACCCAATTCAGAATATCATTGGTGATTTGCATTCTGGTGTTAGAACAAGAAGATCAAACTATGATGCACTTACCGCATTCATATCTCAAGTTGAACCTAAGAAAGTTGATGAAGCACTCCAGGACTCAAGTTGGGTTGTGGCTATGCAAGAAGAGCTCAACCAATTTGAAAGATGTAAAGTTTGGACCTTGGTTCCATGGCCACAAGATCAAGGAGTGATTGGTACAAAGTGGGTGTTCCGAAACAAGATGGACGAGAATGGAAGCATCACAAGGAACAAAGCTAGGTTGTTTGCACAAGGATATAGACAAGAAGAAGGCATTGATTATGATGAAACATTTGCCCCCGTTGCAAGACTCGAAGCTATAAGGATATTCTTAGATTATGCCTCTTACAAAAGATTCAAGCTATATCAAATGGATGTGAAGAGTGCATTTCTCAATGGAGAACTTCAAGAAACCGTCTTTGTTGCTCAACCGCCCGGATTTGAAGATCCCAAATTTCCAAATCATGTCTACAAACTCCGTAAAGCCTTGTATGGACTCAAACAAGCTCCACGAGCATGGTATGATACTCTATCTAAGTTTCTCCTTGAAAAGGGATTCAAGCGTGGTAAGATCGACACAACTTTATTCATTGCTAAATATAATGATCATACTTTACTTGTTCAAATATATGTAGATGATATTATTTTTGGTTCTACTAATGAATTGTTGTGTAAGCGTTTTGAGAAACTCATGAAAAGCAAATTTGAGATGAGCATGATGGGAGAATTGACATTCTTCCTTGGACTTCAAATTAAACAATGTGCTGAAGGCATCTTCCTCAACCAAGCAAAGTACACAAGAGATCTTATCAAGAAATTTGGACTTGAAAATGCAAAGGCATACGACACTCCTATGGCTACTGGTAACAAGCTAGATAAAGACTTGAAAGGTAAGAAGGTTGATCAAACCTTATATCGAGATATGATTGGCTCTCTCCTATACTTAACTGCTAGTAGGCCAGATATCATGTTTAGTGTTTGCGTTTGTGCCCGTTATCAAGCTGATCCTAGAGAAGCACATCTTATTGCTGTTAAACGTATTATTCGATATCTATCTGGGACTACTAACCTTGGACTTTGGTACTCCAAAGATTCAACTTTTGATCTTATAGGTTACTCAGATGCAGATTACGCAGCATGTACCATTGACAGGAAAAGCACAAGTGGAACTTGTCATTTCCTTGGAAATCGACTAGTTTCATGGGCAAGCAAGAAATAAGCCTCAGTCTCTGTATCTACCACAGAAGCTGAATATATAGCTGCTGGAAGCTGCTGCTGTCAAGTGCTGTGGATGAAGCAACAATTGGTTGACTACGGAATCAAAGAAGAAAATTGTCCAATCTTTTGTGACAATACATCTACCATTGCTGTCTCCAACAACCCTGTCATGCATTCCAAGACCAAACACATTGATATCAAATACCACTTTCTCAAAGATCATGTTGAAAAAGGTAATATCCATCTAGAGTATGTGAGTACTGATGATCAAATTGCAGATATTCTCACCAAGGCTCTTGATTCCAAGAGATTTAGGTATCTAAGAGGAGAAATGGGTATGCTTGAACTCTAACTCAAACTTGTCCATATAATTTCTTGTACTAATGTTTGTCAAAAGTTCAATATCAAGATAGGTACACGGCAGACCAACTCACGGTCAAGCATATAACACAAACCTCTAAACTCACTTGACCGCAACTCATGTCTGCCGCATCAACTATGCTGCCGCATATACCAAAAGCTAAAACAACCAAGGTAAGACCTCAATCGACCGCACATGTCACGGTCGACCTCATAGTTACCACACAAGGACCCCAGGTAAGTTACTCAAACTTAAAGATATTTAGGATGTTTTGGTCATATCTACCTCAAGGGTATAAAGGTAACTTTCTATTTTCCCTCGTTTTTAATAAATTCAAATCTTTTAGGGCATTAAATTTTCAGCATTTAATTTTTATTCCTTAAAAATATCTAAGCCGTCATTGGCTAGTCCGATGTGACCCTCTGCAACCTTGCATTTAATGAAAACTAGACCCTAGGTCACATCCGCCCTTTTTGCAGAGTTAACCCCCTCCCATCATCCCATCACTCTGACATCTGAAAACCACCTTCCATCAAAACAGTTCCACCTCATTCTCTCTCCACCACTCTGCTCATATTAACTTTTCAGAAAATTCAACACCTTTCTCTCTCTCTCTAAACTTCTCTCTAAAACCGCCTTCCTTACTCTCATTCTCACAATATATAAATGACTTCTAAACACCCATCTAAGAAGACTTCGAAATCTGTTGAAACAAGAGACGAACCTCCAATTCAATCCACTCCTCCCGTCGTTGTTATGGTATGAATTTTCAATTTCTCATTTTTTTCGTATTCTAGGTAGAAAACTCGACAACCCTTCATATTCCTTGAAATCTCTCTTCAATCTCGTAAGTTAGTGATATGAAAATCTTTCATTGATTGTTTATTCTTGGTTCTAGTTCATATATTTGTAGATTTCATAGTACTTTATCCAGTTTTTGGTTGAATTCATTTTAGCCAAATGGGTTTTTGAATTTTCGACATTCAAACACTTTCCCCTTTTAATTTTTGAGTTTGATGTTGTTTAGTTCATGAAATTGATGCGTTTTTATTAATCTATAGGCGTTTCCGATTCTTCCCAGGTCATTTTCATTTGTTTTAGTCATCTTTCCGGGAACCTGGGTAACTGTGCTTATGATGTTCATCGTGTTCATCAAAATGTTCTTCGTGTTCTTGACATAGTTCATATTTTTTATCCCTCTTTTCATACCCTCGTTTGTTATTTAGTGTTTATAAAATGTTCACATTTTGATTCACTTTTTTGTAACACTTTGTTGTTTGCGGTAACCTTGGTATTTCCATCTTCTCCTTACCGTATTTCTTCCCTACCGTGCCTCACTTGACCGCACCACCATTGCTTTACACTCTTGTCAAGTGACCGCACGATCTACCTTGTTCTCAACTTTACTTTGTTTGGTTTCAGGATCTAAATCACTTTATTCCTGGCATAGTTCTAGATCTTGAAGATCTTAAAAAGGATGCCATTGGCCGCAACATTCTGGCTAGGCTCAACAAGTCCGGCATCTTACCGTTCTTTACGCTTCAACAAGACTTCCATCTACCTGCGTTTGTTGATGAATTCTTCACCTTTGCTGTTGAGATGGAAAGTGCTGATGAGCCTGATTCTAATCCTAAGTTTATCAAAGCCTCTGTCATGGGCATCCCTCTATCCTTTGATGCTAGCGACTTAGCTCATGCCCTTGGCATTAAAATGAGTAGAGATGGACCAGACACTATTTCACGGTCAGAAACCCTAAGCCTTGCTAAGAAGCTTGCTAGCACGGCAGATATTCTGAGAATTCAGCGAAAGGATGTAGGTGAGGTTATGTACCACATTGGGCATCTGGTGGATCATGCATTGCTTTGCAAGTCTGGCAATCATGCTAATTTTAACAACACCCAATGGATGATATATGCTGCTATCTATCTGGGAAAGAAGTTGGATTGGGGCTAAATTATATACGATGTTTTGAAGGCAAACATCCTATCATATAAGGATGCGGCAGATGAAGGCGAAACCAAGTACCGGACGAACAGTAGGTTGATCTCCTACTTGATGGGTCTAACCCTCTGAATCAAAGATCTGTATGAGAAAAACAAGAACTACAAGGTGCCTATCTCCACCACAAAAGACTTCTGCCGTAAGTCGATGAGAGGCAATTACCGCAACAATTTTGGTGATGAGATGTACAGGAATTATCTTCTCAAAGATCCAATTGAGAGCTATGAACCACCAAAATACTCTAAGCGTGGATTGGGTAATTTGGGTGATAGGATCATGTCTAATGAGGATGCTGCCGCATTTGAGAAGGAGCGAAAGAAGGCTGCCGCAGAGAAGGCCAAGTCTAAAGGTATTGCAATCTCCTCTCCTCCCACCTCTGTTAAAGGTAAAGAAAAGGTTGAGGATCTGGTAAGGAAGCCAAAGCCAGTCTCCCAAGGAATTAAGATTGCTTCTACCGTTCCATCAAAGTCTGCCGCACCTAAACCTTCTGTGCCTCCTACCGCACCATCAAGATCCCCTTCACCTTCACTTTTACCCCCTCCGAAATCAAAACCTTCCAAGCCTCTCTCTACCGCACCAAAACAACCTTATGTTGTACCTCAACCTACCGTGCCCTCCAAATCCAAATCATCTTCCAAACATGCATCTAGTCAGGGGGAGAGACATGTTGAGAAGGTTAAAACATTCAAAAAGAGATCTCACACTCCAAGTCCTATCAAGATCTCTAAAAAGGCAAAGGTCTCCAAGCAACCATCCCCAGAAATTCCATCTCCAGTCTTCACCTCTGATGAAGATATTACAGTGGCTCCTCAAAAGATCTCGAAGAATTTTGTGTTGGATGCTCAGCTAGATGATATGGAAGAAGTCTCTCACTCTGAAGGCAATGATGAGTCTGCCGCAGATGAGAGTGAGAAAACTGAAGATGAAAATGTTGATCTCTCTGAGGATGATGATGCCGCACCCCCAACCAAACCCATTGAAAAGGGCCTTGTGGATGAAAGCTCTGAAGAAGAGAATGGAAGCTCTGCCGCAAGTGAAAAGTCTGCCGCAGAAAAAGCCATGGATGTTGAAAATGTTGAAGAAGATATTGCTCCTGAAAAGATGAGTTCTTTTGTTGTTGTTGAAGATATTGATGATGATGAGCCAATATCACCAAGGGTTACTGTTTCTGAGCAACACGTTGAATTTCCTCCGACCTCAGCTCCTGAACCTGCCATGCCAACCCCTTCGACCGCCCAACCTGAAGCTGCCGCATCATCCACTACTGAGCTCCTTGCCGCAGTTAAACTTTTAACTCAGATGCAGGCAGACACCCAATCACAGGTTGAATCTCTAGTGTCTAGTATGGTGGCACTTCGAGAAGAGGTTATTGAGTTGAAAACTGATCAAGCCGCTTTGAAGCGAGATGTTGCCGCACTTCCCTCCGAAATGATTTCGACCATTAAGGGGGAGAGTGTTGTAATAACAAAAGCCGTGAAGGACATCATTGGCAGAACAACTAGCACCTCTACCGCTCCTCCACCTCCTGCCGCAGCGGATACTCCTTCCCTCACTCTTGCCGCACTCAAAGATGCTCTTAGAAAACAAACTGATTACATTAGTAACAGTGTTGTTAGTGGGGTTGAGGGGGCAAGCAAAGAACTTTCAAAGTCGATGAATGATGATAAACTTGAAATTAAGGATGAGCTGGGCAAGGAGCTGAAGAAATTGAAATCTTCTCTAAAGGAGGAAATTATGGTTCAAACAAATACCGCACTTCTTACGGTTGCAGAAAAGTTTACTCCCAAAATTGCCGCAATGACCGAAGCCATGAAAGTTCAAACCAACCGCATTGAAGTCAACAACGTCAGAATTGAAGGACAATCTACCAAGATTGACCTCCTATCCAACCGCATCAATACGGTAATGAACAGGCTTAATCGACAAGGCGTGATTCAAGCTGCGCAGGAAGCTTTTCAACCTCCTGAAGCAGGTCACGGCAATGTTCAAGCTCACGGTGAAGAGGAAGAAGAAGATGGAGTCACTGCTCCAGTCATGATTCCAGGATTGAATTTCCCAGCTTACCGCTTTCCTCTTGCCGCAAAATTCATTGAAGACCTCATCGATATTGACCGCGTTCGATATGACCGTATGTGGTCATTTGAAACATTTTATGTTTAATGTTTAAAACAATTTACTTTTCTGTTTTATTTTGGGTCTGTAACTTGACAAAAATTTCTCTTTTGTGACCATTACTCCTTTGCCTCAATGATTATCATTTGGAGTATGTTTATTGTGTTTGATGCATCTCTATCCTTCTTTAATTACTTATCTTAAAATGCTTCAAATAATATTTCTATCTTCTAGGATTGTAATTTGTTTTTCTTTTTAGGATGATAGAAATCTATGACATTGGCTTAGAGTGTGCATTGACTTGGGACATGATATTTAATAAAATATTTATTCTTGAAAACATGTTTTTACCAAGTACAATGAATTACCCTTTGTTATAGTAGGTAATGGTCTCAATCAAATAGGGGGAGATTGTTGGGTATGCTTATTTATAAACCACTCCTATTACCTAGATTTGATTGATCCCATAACCTTATTTTACTCTTTGTGGACTTTAAGATATATTGTAAGAAGTACTTGTACTTCATTTAGAATAGTCCACCTTCTAGTTTGATAGGCTTAGCAGATTAGGACCCTCAATTTTTTCTAAGTCTGGAGAAATGAGGTAGGTCATATGTCTGCCGCATGTAACCTACCGCATGACCAAGGTGCCGCATTCTCTATGCTGGCCGCTGATAAATGACTGTTTTATAGTCATTTAAGGTCTAAAAATATAGTTTATTAGCTTTCATTCCACTTAAATTACTTATTCTCTACTCTTTATTTGATATAATGCACTTGGAGAATGTTTTTATGATGCAAACAGGTTTTTGGTACATTCTTGAGGAAAAAGAGAGCTAAGGCATCATCTTTGTGAAGGAAGAACGCTTGGAAAAGAAGGAAATAAGCTAGTCCATTAAAAGTCAAAAGTCCAGTCAAAGCAAGGTCTGCTCGGCTGAGCAATACCCTTGACTCGGCCGAGCATAAGGAATCAGAAAGGCAGATTTATTTTCAAAGGCTTGCTCAGCCGAGCACTTTTCCTTGACTCGGCCGAGCACCCCCTGAATCAGCAAAAGGTGCCTTTTCAAATGAAGACCTCTCCAAGCACCCATCCGGGAAAGATTGCTTCCCCTCCTCCAAGGCTTATATATAGAAGTAGAAATCAGTGTTTTAGATATCTAGAAATATTTTAAACTTACTATAGTGAAATTTGTACTCTCAAACATCAATAAATTCTCAGAATTTGTGAAAGATATTCAACTTTTCTTAAGCAATATTCTGAGCTCTTCATCAATAATATTCAGAGGTTCTTTTCAAGTCTTTTATCTTCATTTCAATTCAGAATAAGTATCTCTTCTTCTATCTTTTCTTCTTTATCTTATTCTTGTTTTTATTTATATGGCTTGTGAGTAATCCCCCATTTTCTTGGGGTTGGAAACTCCATAACATTCATGTTTATTAAGTAGTCATGCTCTGAAATTCTTCTCTTCATCTTAAACGATTCTACTATATCAAACTCTAACGCCTACAACCATGATGACGTCCATGATTTGTATGAGTCTTAGTTAATCAAGGGAAGTACTGATCGGAGAACCTTGATTAGCGGATCCATATAGTCAGAACTAAGTTCATTACTCACGAGAGTAGTGTAATGGCTTAGGGATGCTCCTTGAGTGGAAAGTATGCTGATTTTCATAAAAGAAAACTTAATGGATTCTTACTAATTATGGGCCATCGAGAGATAGGGCATAATTAGTATGAGAATACAAACACTATTTGCTTGATCGTGAGAAGTAGTGTAGGCCAAGCATACCATCCTTGTTTTAAAATGAAACTTTAATCTAAATAGAGCATGGATAGTTGATGAATATATGTTGTTGATGTTCCAATCCCGAGGATTCCTTAAAATATAAGAGTTTTTATCTAAGTTATAGTAATTACAATTTCATTTCTAGTTTAGTGACAAACAATTTTATATCCCCCAATCATTTTCTTTTCTTTATTTTCTTATTCTAAGCAAAGATATTTTGTAAGTAAAGTTGTCCTCGTGGGATCGACTCGCTCTTGCACTATCTATACTACATACACCCGTGCACTTGCGGAATAAACCTAACAAGTTTTTGGCGCCGTTGCCGGGGACAACGGTTTACTTTCAAAATTTTTCTTTTGCTTTCTGTTTTTAGTTTTTAGTTTTATTTTTGATTATCTAACATCCCGTCAAAGAATTTGTGTCTTTAAATTTTTTTTCATTTAGGTACTCTCGGAGTATATGAAAAGAGCCCGGAAGCCTCTTGAAGAGTTTGATCCGAAGCCAGAAAGGACCTTTCACGAAAGGTTAAGAAGATTTAGAGAATTCCTAGAAGCAGAAATGGCACAAAATGGTGATCAAAATGGAGACGGTGACGGAATACCTGCCACGCCACCACCTAGAACCCTTCGGGAGTTTGTTAACCCAAGTACCCCGGGAACTAGGACACCAATTATGGTGCCAAATGCCGACGCAGCCCACTTTGAGATCAAGCCACAACTTTTGTACATGGTTATGAATAACCAATTCGGTGGCTCGGCACTTGAAGATCCCCACACCTTCACATCCAATCCTTCTTGGAATATTGTGACACCACCCGAATCATGGGTGTCACTCCGGAAGCTATTCGGATGCGCCTTTTCCCATTCTCATTAAGGGATAAGGCGAAACAATGGTTGAACGCGGTCCCCCACAATTCATTAACAACATGGGACCAAGTTCAAGAAGCTTTTCTTGGACGCTTCTTCCCACCATCCAAGACCGCTCAAATCCGGACCAAGATAACAAATTTCAGTCAAAATGGAGATGAGTCGTTATATGATGCTTGGGAGCGCTTCAAGGAGCTTTTAAGGATGTGTCCACACCACGGGCTTGAAAAGTGGTTGATAGTGCACACCTTCTACAATGGTCTCACATTCAAGACTAGAGAGACCATCGATGCTGCCGCAGGAGGAGCATTAATGAACAAAGGAGTGGATGAGGCATATGACTTAATCGAGAGCATTGCCTTGAACCACTACCAATGGTTTAATGAAAGGGACCAACCGCAAGGAACAGCAGGTAAGTTTAATGTTGATGTTGTTACTCTTCTATCTTCGAAATTTGATATGCTTTTTAAGAAGATTGATAACTTAAATACAAATTCCGTGGCTAACGTTAACGTTATTTGTGAACTATGTGGATCAAACTCACATAGTAGCGAAAGTTGTGATTTGCTTGACACTAATTCTAGTGAACAAGTCAATTTTGTTAATTCTAATGGACAAAGAGGGGGTATGTATTCTAACACATACAATTCCGAATGGAAGAATCACCCCAATTTTTCCTATAGAAGTAATAATGTTTTAAACCCACAACCTTCCTCACAACCACCGGGATTTGTACCCAAGAATTTCAACAATAATTCTTTCCCTCCCCCTAAATCTAAATTAGATCTTCTTATAGACTATATGGTCGAAAATAATAAAAATCAGGAGAAGATTAATAATGAATTTAGGGAAAACTTTAAAGTTTTGAATAGTAGGTTTCATAACCTAGCAGCGCATAATAAGATGCTTGAAAATCAGCAAGCTCAACAGGCCAGCACATCGCATAGACCACAAGGGAGTCTTCCCGGTCAACCTCAAAGGCCTAATGAGCATGCAAATGTAATAGTCTCGTTAAGTAAGGAAAAAGAGAACAATAGTCCAACCCCACTAGAATTTGAGACTAAGAATGGTAAAAGCGAGATTAGTTACAATAAATACTTTGAACCACCGATACCCTATCCTCAAAGATTAATCAAGAAAGGGGTTAATGATCAACATGCTGAGTTTTTGAAAATTTTGAAATCTTTAAATGTTAGAGTTCCTTATTCCGATGATGTAAAAGAAATACCTTCTTATACAAAACCTTTAAAAGAAATGCTTTTAAAGAAGAAGTCTTTAGAAGAATTTGAGAACTTTACTTTGGCGGAAGACGTTAGTGCAATTTTACAAAAGAAACTTCCCCCAAAACTCAAAGACCCCGGCATTTTTTCTATCCCTTGTAGTATCGGTAGGTGCAACGTGGAAAACGCTATGCTTGACTTAGGGGCTAGTGTAAGTATAATGCCTTTTTCGGTAAGTGTGAGATTAGGTGTAGGGGAACTCAAGCCCACTACCATATCTCTCCAATTGGCAGACCGATCCATACAATACCCGATAGGTATTATGGAAAATTTGCCCTGTCGTATAGGGAGCTTAATCATCCCTGTCGACTTTGTGATCCTCGAAATAGAGGAGGATAAAGATATTCCAGTCATCCTTGGTAGGCCTTTCCTTGCCACAGTAGGAGCTATTATAGATGTTAAAAAGGGTACGCTTACTCTAAATGTAGGAAATGAGACAGAGGAATTTTGGAAGCAAAACCCAACTTTTGAAAACTATTGTCAAAATGATAAAGCCTTTGAAAATAATCATAAGGAAATAAATGTCATTCAATCTATGGATCCAAAAAGGGATCATATAGACAAACTAAATACTTATGAAAAATATGTCAAAGGAATTAAGGAGTCAAAGACCAATGATAAGAATATAGACTGGAAAAGGATGCTACATGACGAAGATGAAGGGGATGATATCATAGAGAGGTCAAAAAAGTAGTACCCAAGAAAACAACGGGATTTCGAGCATGTGAAGACTATCGTAAATTAATCCCGTCAAAGAAAAAGAATGGATGGCGCATGTGCATCGATCATAGGGCCTCAATCAAACCAACGGATATGCAATGGAAAATTGTCAAGGACAATAGGCCATCTCAATACCATGCCATTTTTATTAAAAGAAAGGCGTCGAGCTAATGACGTTAAACAAGCATCATCGGGATGGTAACCGGTGGATTATTATTTATTTATTCATTGATTTATTTATTTATCTTTTATTATTTTATTATTACTATTATTATTATTTCCAACTAATGTTTGTTTTGTAGGTATATATGCATATATATATATATATATATAAAAAAAAAAAATATGAATGTACAGGTTTTGCTCGGCCGAGCACAATCAAAGACACGGCCGAGCATGAGGGTCAGAACACAAAGCACAATCTGGAATGCTTCGCTCGCCGAGTCAAGTAATCCGCTCGGCCGAGCATGTCGGGTTGACTGAAGCGATTTTTGGTCAAAAGACAAGTCTTTTAGCTATTTTCCCCATTCTTCTTCATCTTCTTCAACTCTCTTTCTCTCTAAACCCTCTCTACCCGAAACCCACACATCCTACCCTCCAAATTCCGGCAAAAACTCCATCCTCTCCGGCCAAATATCCCATCCCTAACCTCCCTTCACCTCCCAAACACCATATCCACCATCAAAACACATCAAGTTATCCCCAAATTTCCCAAAATCGAAAATTTCCAAAAATTGCCAAACCCATGAAATTCATCAAACAAACCCACAATTCTCATCAAATCCCATCTCCATCACACCTCTAAACACCAAACCCACCTCAAAACAACCAATTATTGTCCAATTCACCCGAAATCAAAACCCTAGGTTTTTGCCCCAAAATTCAAAATCCGGGTTTAGTTGAAATTGAAGGTCAAGGTTCATTCTTTTGGGAATTTTGAGGCTATTGGAGGAGAAAGAACAAAGATTGAAGCTCATTCCATCATTAACATTCGGGTAACAAAAATTTTCACTCTTTCTCTCTCTAGAATCATTTGGGTTATCTTGCTCTGTTTCTGATTATTGTTGTAATGGAGAGTCGTGGGAAGAGGGCAACTTCTAAGGCATCTAAAGCCTCTGGGAGTGGGACTAAGAAATCAAATAAGGGTGAGGGTTCAAGTTCGAATTTAGTTCCTACTCTAAACAACTTGGGAATCCAATTTAAATCAAATCCAGAGCTAAAAAGATTTGAAAGGTTAGCAGGAAAAGATGTTAAGCCAACCCAATTCCCAAATTTTGATGCTATGGGGTCATTAGGTATTCAAGGAAATATTTAGAATTTGCACATAGGATTAGAAGCGCAAGATTTCTTGCGATCGCAGGCAAAAACTTACGAAAGCATCACCCTCGAATTCCTGAGCACAGTGTCAAAAACAACAAGGGATAGGATAGACATAGCATCGGGTGAGCAATTTGAAGATATTAGGCTAACATTTCGTCTCTTGAATAATTCCTATAAGCTTGATTTGGAAGAAATAAATGAAATTCTTGGTTGGCCTTCCCCTAGAAACCTAACAAATGAGTTCCCTCCAGAGTTTAATGCGGACCTCTTTTGGCTACAAATCACTGGGCAAACACCTTTTCTTCCTAGAACCGCTAAGGCTTCCTTAATTGTCCACCCCGTTCTCCGCTACATCAATAGAATGTATGCGTGCACTATCTTTGCAAGAGAGGATAAAGGAACAATAAATAGGCCTGAGTTGTTTCTCCTTTGGGCTTTCGTGACTGGATATAGGGGAATTAATCTAGGGAAATGGTTAGTAGACCGTCTTTTGGACCATGTTTCCCCTAATTTCCCTGGATATATTCATATTGGGGGAATGATAACATTTATTTGCTGAATATGTGCACATTGAGATACCTGAGGAAGGACCGAACGCTTGGGAACCAGTTCGAGGTTCAAGGGCATTGGACATAGCTGCCCTTAAAGTGATGAATATGATTTCTGAAAATGAGGAAGGAAGCTATACAATGTATGTTGGAGGAGGAGCAAATAGAAGACCATACACCCGCTTACCCAACAACCAATTGCCCATCATCACCTTAAACCAACCTCAAACTTGGATTTTTCCAAGTAATCAAGGACCCAATATTCAACAAAATGAGCCAATGGGAGAGCAACAAGAAGAACCGCAACAACACCATTTCCAAAACCAAATTCCTCCCGATTTTTATGACCAATTCAACCAAATGTTCATCCAGCAAAACCAAATGTACCAACAAAATACTCAAATCCTTAACCGGCTCGATCAATATTCCACCAATTTTGATCAATTTCGCACCAACATGGAGGATCGGGTCAACCACATTCAGGGAAGAGTTGATTACATTTACAACTATGGAATTGGAAATTGGATGAATTTCAGGCCTCCAAATCAGCAACCTCCGCCACCACCGCCACCATTCTAGTCGGTACCTCTTTTCTCCCTCTCCTTTAAATTATTCTTGTCCCAATTTTCATTCATACTTTTCAAACATTAGGGACAATGTTTCATTTAAGTGTGGGGGGGGGGT
The DNA here is from genome assembly GCA_026119855.1 of Campanula takesimana. Lineage (NCBI taxonomy): Eukaryota > Viridiplantae > Streptophyta > Magnoliopsida > Asterales > Campanulaceae > Campanula > Campanula takesimana. The sequence continues at coordinate 305,004 of JAOWBW010001228.1, read as the reverse complement.
AGTATCTATCTTTTTTTTTATTTTTATTTCTTTTCTTTCTAAATTTCTTTTTCTTCTTTCTATGTTTTTCTTTAAAAAGAAAATGTAAGGGCAATGTTCCCGACTTTTCAAAAAAAAAATAAAAAAAATATTTAGCCAATGCTCCCGTTGATGAGAATGTTATCTTTATTATCATTTGCCTATGTAAAACTTTTTCCTTCTAACTTTTACTTCTTAATAAATTTGATAATAACAACATAGGATTATATTGGACTATAAATGGAAAATTTTCAAAATTAATATGAACTTTTAAATCCTATGGAATAGAAGCATTACATTATTAATGAGTTTGTGGGCATTAAGTTTGGATACAACATACTTGTGAAACTTTTAAAACATTTTTGTATATGCATCTCAAAAACTTTCATTTCTACTCTTTTTCAAAGTTTTTTTCATCCTTGTTATGCTTATGAATCACAAAAATTTTCGCTTTAATCCATCTTTCCATTCCCACTTTTAAGAGGCTAATTAATCAATTTATTCTTCTTTTGATTGTCCATTCAAATATCTAAATGAATATATCATTATAGAGTGTGACAATTTAGAAGCAAGAAACTCAATTGCCACGTCTAACTAATCAAATCTCGAACCTTATTCCACTATCATCCTTCGCCTTTCATCAATTTTTGTGATTCAAAATGCATAACGACATATGGACATCTTTGTTAAAGAATAAAGATCATAGTTTAAGAAATGTATATTCAAGCATGAAAAATTTATTCACAAAGCATTCTGAAAGAGTGAATATAATTCTTAATTCATACTTATGCCCCACAAATTCATTTGGTTATCTCTATATGCTCTTATTCAATGGTATTTATTCATGTTATATTACCATTCAAACTTTTCTATTTGCACTTCAATATCATCCTACCTTCTTCTTTACAGATCTCTTTGAGATGAAAAACTTAAAAGGAAGAAATTTTATAAAGGTAATATTATATAACAATATTCCGAGGGAGCATTGAAGATCTTTTCTTGTTTTTCTACTAAGTGTCATTTGCACTCCTCTCTTTTTGAACATTTAACTTGCTCGAGGACAAGCAAAGATTCTAGTGTGGGGGAGTTTGATAAATGACCATTTTATAGTCATTTAAGGTCTAAAAATATAGTTTATTGGCTTTTATTCCACTTAAATTACTTATTCTCTACTCTTTATTTGATATAATGCACTTGGAGAATGTTTTTATGATGCAAACAGGTTTTTGGTACATTCTTGAGGAAAAAGGGAGCTAAGGCATCATCTTTGTGAAGGAAGAACGCTTGGAAAAGAAGGAAATAAGCTAGTCCATTAAAAGTCACAAGTCCAGTCAAAGCAAGGTCTGCTCGGCCGAGCAATACCCTTGACTTGGCTGAGCATAAGGAATCAGAAAGGCAGATTTATTTTCAAAGGCTTGCTCGGCCGAGCACTTTTCCTTGACTCGGCCGAGCACCCCCTGAATCAGCAAAAGGTGCCTTTTCAAATGAAGACCTCTCCAAGCACCCATCCGGGAAAGATTGCCTCCCCTCCTCCAAGGCTTATATATAGAAGTAGAAATCAGTGTTTTAGATACCTAGAAATATTGTAAACTTACTATAGTGAAATTTGTACTCTCAAACATCAATAAATTCTCAGAATTTGTGAAAGATATTCAACTTTTCTTAAGCAATATTCTGAGCTCTTCATCAATAATATTCAGAGGTTCTTTTCAAGTCTTTTATCTTCATTTCAATTCAGAATAAATATCTCTTCTTCTATCTTTTCTTCTTTATCTTATTCTTGTTTTTATTTATATGGCTTGTGAGTAATCCCCCATTTTCTTGGGGTTGGAAACTCCATAACATTCATGTTTATTAAGTAGTCATGCTCTGAAATTCTTCTCTTCATCTTAAACGATTCTACTATATCAAACTCTAACGCCTACAACCATGATGACGTCCATGATTTGTATGAATCTTAGTTAATCAAGGGAAGTACTGATCGGAGAACCTTGATTAGCGGATCCATATAGTCAGAACTAAGTTCATTACTCACGAGAGTAGTGTAATGGCTTAGGGATGCTCCTTGAGTGGAAAGTATGCTGATTTTCATAAAAGAAAACTTAATGGATTCTTACTAATTATGGGCCATCGAGAGATAGGGCATAATTAGTATGAGAATACAAACGCTATTTGCTTGATCGTGAGAAGTAGTGTAGGCCAAGCATACCATCCTTGTTTTAAAATGAATATATGTTGTTGATGTTCCAATCCCGAGGATTCCTTAAAATATAAGAGTTTTTATCTAAGTTATAGTAATTACAATTTCATTTCTAGTTTAGTGACAAAAAATTTTATAACCCCCAATCATTTTCTTTTCTTTATTTTCTTATTCTAAGCAAAGATATTTTGTAAGTAAAGTTGTCCTCGTGGGATCGACTCGCTCTTGCACTATCTATACTACATACACCCGTGCACTTGCGGAATAAACCTAACAGCCGCAGATAACCTTGCCGCATGATTCCATCCTACCGCGTGAATCTCTACCGCATGGAACCATGGTTGAAGAAACTCAAGTTGGTTCAAACTTAACCATAGTCACACGTGTGTCCTTACCTTGGTTAGTTTTGAACGTTGCAAATTCAAATTTCAAATTTGAATACAACTATCATTTTAGTACAGTTGGACCACCATGACTCTGCAACAAAAGGACAACTCAGACTGAGCTCCAATTAGAAATCAACAGCTCATTGTCCTCCAAACCTGCCCTCCAAGAATTCAAACGGCTAGTTTCTCCATCAAGGCTATAAATAGACCTTGAATTCTTCATTGAAGATAAGCTAAGATTCTAAGAGAGAAATTGCTGTTGAAATTCTTGGTGATTGAAGATCATACTCAAGATTTCCAGAATCCTTCAAATCTTCAAGCACTCAACCTTCAAGTCTTCAACAAATCTCCAGCAACCTTCAAGATCAAATCTCAAGCCTCTCACACAAGATTCATTAGGCTCTAAAATCATATAGATTTCAAAGAGCTCTTGATTCTTACACACACACTCACCCCGATTGATCAATCACATAGATTGAATCATTAGGGATACACTGGTCTAAGTCTAGGATTTGAACTTCATAGAAAATAGGTGTTGATTCATACTTCATCTCTGTAATCTGTACTCAAGAATCAATATATACCTCATTCAAAATCCAAGACTGACCATCTTGGTAAAGGACGTAGATCTTTTAACAGATCGAACTTTCCAAATCATTGTGTTCTTTACTTACTGCACACTTTACCTTTCTGCAAATTTACTTTAAGTCTTGTTCATCTTGTTCATATTGTTCTTCACTTGTTCACATTAATCTTGTTTGTCTTTTAGTGTTTGATCTTTCAGATTTAAGAACAATTGTGAATTGTTTTGTTTGTCTACCTCATTGCCTAAGTTAAAATCTGACTAACTTATCATTTGCCAAAAATCTCTAAGACACAAATTTTCAATCTTTTCAACTACCTCACTTTAACCTACCGCACTCCTAGCTACCGCACTTTAACCTACCGCACTACCTACCACAAACCAACCTACCGCATTGAACTTATCAAACCAACTCTTAACTTGTTTCAACGAAAACTTTCGCTGTGCATTTTATACTTGACCGCGTGGTTTTTATCTACCGCAAAATTCAAGTGTAAGCATAAAGGTTGAATTTTGAAAAAGGGTTGAAATTTTAAATAGACTATTCACCCCCCCTCTAGCCTCTTTTCATACCCTTGTTGTGTCTCTGGGACCAACAGCTACAGTCATGCCTGGGAGGTACACTACTCATCTTCTTCTGTATTCCTCCTTTATTTCAGCCGTAGTTTATTTTCTTAGGTAACTCATTCAGTTTTGACACTTTTCTATGTTTCTCCCGTTTTGCAGGCTTGAGGGCTACGCCATGTTTGGTCTCTTCTCTTTCGATCTCCGAGACAATACTGTTATGTTTCCAGATACTTTGAGATGGCGTCGGGGCAACAAGCATACCCGAGATAAGTAGGCAGAGGGGGCTGACATGACGGTGGAGCGCATGCGGCTATATTTTGATTGGTGAGAGGCCGTCCCTGAGTCCGCTGTCGCGTTCTTCCCTTGGCGGAGTCTGGGCATTAATCATGCCTACGGGTTTGCCGGTATGAGATTACTGATGATTGGCCTCGGTGGGGGATGCTTCTATTTAGGAGAGAGAGTCTCTCGCTAGCAGGGTGGTGGCAGACTCGATGTCATTGTCCCTTTGGACCCAACGGCCCATATGCTTAACTCTTATGCCATCGAGGAGGAGGAGAGAGGGGATCTCATTATTGGTCAGGATGCTTTTTACCATATGTCCTTGGAGGCTTATTATCAGGACTTTCTCACTCGCCTCATGCCCTGGTTGATTCTGGAGGGTGATCAGGCTCAGACCTAGGGAGTTGTCCACGTCCCTTTCCGTCCACAGCTTGGACCAGCTTCCTTTACCTACAGCATGGCTGAGGGGGTAGAGAGTACTGAAGACCTTCCCACACAGTACGATATGCCTGAGGGACTCGTACCTTCAGCTGACGCGACTATGGTATGGTTTATGACCCTTCTTCCGCCATTTCTTATTATTCTACCATTTTATTTCTCTGTTTATCATTTATCTGAAGATTTTGATATCTCTATTTTTTTCTTCTCAACAGGTGCCCATTGCCGAGTATAGAGAGGTCGCCGGACGGCTCGTCCAGTTTATGTCCTATGCCAAGAGGGTGAAGAGAGAGACCGTGGAACTCTTAGACCGATTGGCTCGTCAAACAGCAGAGTCAGCCTTCTACGGGAAGAGACCTCGGACGGACGAGTGATCACGTGGTAATGGCGACGTATCCTTCCTTTTGATGCTTAGTAGATAGGATCCCCCATTCCCTCTTTTTGTTGACGATGTACTTATTGCCTCGGTGTATGCGAAGACAACTTTTACTTCTTTGGCTTGTACCTATGCAATAGTTATTTCCTAACTCTAACACACAATACATTAGTTAATTTTAGTTTTTATTTTTTGACTGTGTAAATGGATTGACTCACGTCTGGTTGGTCAACCGAGGGGTAATTTTATGAGATTGATTCGCGTTGGGCCATTTGTATGTGATGTATGAACTGTTACGGGTGAGTTTCTGGGGTGATTGAGACATGTTTTGACTTGCCGGGCAACCTGGGATTTTAGCAGAGTTGTTGCTGTTCTAAACCAAAAGATGCCTCGTACGAGACATCTTATTAGTCTGTTACTGTTTCTCCTTTTTCCTCGAGGATTTGGTATCCAAACTTGTATATAAACACCTTTAGTCCATCCTAGAATACCATCCAGCCTTAAATCAGTTCTGGGAACCTCTCTTTTGGAGTAAAATTCTCAACCTTTTGCTCCTAATGGCCCTAAGTAAGCCCGTCCTCTCATCAATAATTGTTGGTGAGTTCTCCTTGGACTTAGAGTTAGTGGAACGCTACAAGAATGACTTAGAAACGTTCTTTCTTTCATTCAATAAACGCCAAGAGAGATTCGTGGAGATGTTCGGTTTCAAGATTCTTTTCACCTTGAAGAATCTAAAACCGGAATGGGATCTTTTAAAGGAGTTGCACGCTTCTGGGATCCATCGACTCACCTCTTCAACTTTTCACTTAATGAGATGGTCCCTACTGTAGAGGAGATGGCGGCTATCTTGGATTTGCCGTTGACCGGGGTGATTGCGGCTCCTAATTGTGACAAGGTACCGGCGGAGTCTCTTAGGGACTTATTGAGTATCGGCCTTCCCGAGGCGCAGAGTTATATTCATAACCGCTATGTCGATCTCCACGCTTTGCCTAGCAGATTTAAAGGTCGGGTGACTCATGGTCACGGTGTGGATTCCCAGTGCTGCCTCTTGGTATTGTGCTTATTTCAAAGCGTACTTTTCATGAGCAAGTGTGGCATGGCGGACACGGAACTCGTGGACATCATTCTGCATGCTAGAGGATGGGCCTTCAACATAATTCCTCTCATCTTGGGGGAGACCCTTCATGATCTTGATGAGCTACACCGAACCGGCTCTATGACTCAGGGAAGTCCATTATTGTTGACCATTTGGCTCAGAGAAAATTTCAAATTGTTGGACTCTTCGGTCGAGTATTCTCCTTATACTTTCCATAGGCGGAGACTGTTAGTGAAGGGTCTCAGCATTGAGGAGTGGGCTCATCTTTTTGCTAAAGCGGAGACCAATGATATTGCTTGGTGCCCATCCTTTTGGAAGGTGAGGAGGTTCGTAGCTAATTCCCTTGGGTACGACAGGGTCGTCCTTCCGGGTTTGAGGGACTCCTTTTTCTAATTTGCTCGAAGGGTAATGCAACAATTCAGTCAACAGCAGGACACGTTCTTATTAGGGGGACGGTCTCGAGATATCTCTTTCATGGATTCAGAGTTCTCTACGAGTTTGGATCGCGCTTGGGGGCAAGGCACCACTATGGATCGTTGTACCAATCTTCGTCATGATAGAGGAAGCATCTATTTGTCAGACAAATACTTGGATTGGTTTCTCTCAGAATTCCGTCCCAGCGTCGAGGGTATTGATGAGATCCGCCGCTCTCTTTTGGGGGCCCAATTCGATCCTAGCTTGAATTTGAGGAAGAAGGAAGCTAAGGAGGATCCTTCTAATGTCAGAGTAGATGCCACTTAAGACTTTTTGGATAGTGACTTTTACGAGAAGAGGGCGAATGGGCTTCCCGGTAATTTCACAGCTTTGGATAGGCCTCATGTGTTTGCGAGACTGACTCCCTTGGTGTTCAGTCGAATTGAGTTCCTCCCGGTTTCGAGATACCTTTGCACAAGAGGAAGAAAAATGACAAGGTGGATCGCGGTCAAGCCCTTACTAAGTCAAGGAAGCAATAGATCTATGAGTATCGAGAGATTGCATAGATAGACCAATGTTTAGATTTTTAGTATTTTATTTATTTTCTTTTGCAAGTTGGTATTCATGTTAGAAATTTTCTTATTGCTTTCTTGAAATGCATTGAATTAAATAAGAGACAAGATTTTGATTTTATTTATTGAATAGACCAGACCAAAAGGCGGCCTACGTTCTCCTTTTACATCATTTAATAAGGAGCTCAAGTCATCATAGTTCTTGTTTAAGAAAGAGAAAATTATGTCTGCTGACTGACATGTCTCGCACGAGACATAGGTGTCTCGTACGGGAGTGCACACCCTGACTTTTGCCTAGACCGCCCTTTCAGGTTTTCAATCTAGCGGGCTTCTTTCTCGTGCTCTCTGCTCTAATTTTTGCCTAGGCCGCCCTTGCAGTTTTTTCAACCTAGCGAGCTTTCCTCTTTTCTTTTCTTTGAAATAGGGGACGACTTATGAATAGTACTTCTTCAGCTTGTCCATGTTGACAGGCTTTGGCAGTTGATCTCCATCTAGGTCTGCGAGTTGTACCGCTCCTCCGGAGAATACCTTCTTGACTATGGAAGGGTCTATCCATCTTGGGTCCTACTTTCCCATGGGATTGAATGGTCCAGGATGGATGTTTTCACGTAGTAGGACAGGTCACCCTTCTTTGATGTTTCTGGACTTGACTTTCTTATTGAATGCTCAGGCCATTCTCTGTTGATACGCTTGGATATGCTCATATCTGCTCGAAGTCGTCGTTCATCTACCAGGGATAGTTGTTCATAACGGCTGTCTACCATGTGACATTCGTTCACTTGTGTTTTCTAGGAGAACCCTTAGTGATAATACTTCTAATTCGATTGGTAGCACTGCTTCCATCCCATAGGCTAGGGCTATGGAGTTTCACCAGTGGCAGTACGGATTGAAGTACGGTAGCCCCAGAGTGCAAAAGGTAGCTTTTCGGGCCAGTCTTAGCCATTTTCCTAATGATGGTCTCGATGGTTTTGTTAGCAGCTTCAACTGCTCCATTAGTTTGTGGTCGATATGGTGATGACTGATGTCTCCTATCTTGTACTCTGCAAGTAGTTGGTCGCATTCCTTCTCAAAGTGTGAGCCATTGTCAGATATCATCTCATGAGGTACCCCGTATCGGCATATGATGTTGGTCTTAAGGAACTCAACCACCTTTCTGGCATTCAAGACTTTGTAGGATTGAGTCTCGATCCAGTTAGTGAAGTAATCAATGGCGACTAACACAAATGAGTACCCACTATGACCTGTCGGTGAGACTTTGCCAATGACGTCTATTCCCCATGTAGAAAATAGCCAAGGGGATGTTATGGGGTATAACACGGATGGTGGTGCGTGTTGCAAGTTGGCATGTATCTGGCACTTGTGGAATTTCTTAACCTTGTCGGTGCAGTCGGCTTCCATTGTAGCCCAATAGTACCCTAGTCAGATGACTTTCTTTGCTAGCATGTTGCCATTCATGTGGGTTCCACAGACTCCTTGATGGACTTGGTCCATGATTTCAACGGCTTCGTATTCGTCCGCACAAAGTAGACACTGCTCGTGGTGTTTCTTGTAGAGGCGATCACCTATAATAATGAATTGGGCGGCAAACCGTTTGAGGGATATCTTCCCTTTAGGTGATGCGTCTGATGGAAATGTTCCGTCTAGGAGGACACGCCATACATCATAATACCAAGGTTTATCGTCCAAGATATTTACGGAAACAGGGCCACACTCTTCTTTGCAGTCGTGCAGGTCTATGATTGAGTAATAAGCAGGGGTCGTCCGCCTCACGACTTTGAAGGTTTTAACCTCAGTCCATTCGGGGATCTCCACAAGTGATGCTAACATGGATAGCGAGTCTGCCAAGCGGTTCTTATCTCTAGGAAGATAGTAGAAAGTGACCTCTTTGAACTGTTTGACCAAGTCTTGGAGATGGTCATTATATTTCTGGAGTGTAGGATCTTGTACCTTCCATTTCTTGAGTGACTAATAGATTATAAGTTGTGAATCTCCGTACACCTCTAGTTCGGTCACATTTCTTCTAAGGCTGCTTCAGCCCCGCTATGCAAGCTTCGTACTCGGCTATATTGTTAGTTCACAGTCCAGGCGGATTGCAAGTGGAGTGTAGAAATCTGAGGAATCTATTAAATAACATGCCGATGCCATATCCCCATTTTTGGCTGCGCCATCAAAAAATTTGCCACTTATTTTCTGCTATTGCCATGATGTCCTCATCAGGGAATCGCGGGTCCTTCCCCCTTCGCTTCATCGCATGGATTCGGCTAAATGATCCGCGAAGACTCTTCCACTCACGGATTTCTATGTGATGTAAGTGATATCGTACCCCGCGAGCATAAAGTACCACTTGGCTATTCTAGAGGAGACATGCGACTTCTCGAAGATATATTTCATTGGGTCCATTCGGGAAATCAGTTGTACAGGAAACGATTCCATGTACGGCTTTTCTCTCTCAGCCACCCATACCAGTTGCAGCACACGACTTTTCTAATGCGGAGTAATTCAGTTCAGCCCCTTGGAAGCGACGGCTGACAAAGTACACGGCGTTTTCTTTCTTCGAATTGGGTTGCTCTTGTGCTAGCATATCCCCTAATGAAGTGTCATTGACTGTGAGGTACAAGGTCAATGGTTTCTCTTTATGTGGTGGGAGCAACACTGGTGGATTCACTAAGTACTCCTTGACCTTTTCAAAGGCTTCTTGGCACTCTTCGGTCCATTCTAGGGATGCATTCTTCTTGAGGAGCTTAAAAATGGGCTCGCACATCGTCGTGAGTTGATTGATATGAAACGACTAATGTACTGAAGGCAACCCATAAATCCCTTGACTTCTTTTTGCATCTTAGGTGGAGGCATGTCAAATGATGGCTTTGATCTTAGCGGGATCTGCTTCTATACCACGCTCGGTGATCATGTACCCAAGAACTTTTCCTTTCACTATCCCAAATGTGCACTTGGCCGGATTAAGTCTCATCTTATAGTGTC
>JAOWBW010001228.1:40187-294996 GCA_026119855.1 Campanula takesimana | reverse complement strand
CTTCTACGAAAAACCCTAATAATACTCTAAGTTTCTGATCTGTTTTTCTTGGCCTAAGATACAGATTGTTTTGATTGTCTTATCCCAGTGAGATTTCGTGAAACCTAGGCTTAAAGGTCGAAATACTTTACTCGGATAGTGGATTGTACACGATTCAATCAATATCCAGGATTATCAATTACCCTAAACCCAAGTTTTCTAACAATCCAGTAAAGTATTTCTGTGATAATCATGGGTGGAGGAAGTACGGTGAAGGAGATGACGACCACTTCGGGAAATTGGATAAGTTTGAAGGCTTGATTTCAGACGCTCTGCAGAAGAAGATGCACTTCCTTCTGACAACATTGAAGGTGGTGTATGTTCTGTCTACCCCCATGCCAGAACTATTAGAGGACGATAATTTGGAAGCAATCAGAAGAAGGTCGAAGTGGGAGAACGATGACTACATCTGCAGAGGACATATATTGAATGGTATGTCTGACTCTCTCTTTGATATATATCAGAATGTTGAATCTACAAAGGAGTTGTGGGATTCTCTTGAATCCAAGTACATGGCAGAGGATGCTTCGAGTAAGAAGTTCCTTGTAAGTAATTTCAATAATTATAAGATGGTCGAATCAAGGCCTGTCATGGAACCAATTCAATGAACTCTTGAGAATCCTTGGACAGTTTACACAACATGGTTTGAAAATGGATGAGGCAATATCTGTTTCGAGTGTAATAGACAAGTTGCCTCCTTCCTGGAAGGATTTCAAACATAACTTGAAGCATGGTAAAGACGATCTGTCTTTGGTCCAACTTGGTAGTCACCTGCGCATAGAGGAATCTCTAAGGGCGCAATAAAGTGACAAGGGCAAAAGGAAAGAAGTGTTGGACCCGCGGTGAATATGCTTGAGGAGGGTGGAAAGAATAAGAAGACAACAACAAAAACAGAGGAAGAAACGTGTTCCAATAACAACGATGATTCTGGTCCCAACAAGAAGCCTAAAGAGTGGCATGTTGGAGGTGTGGCAAAACTGGTCACTTTAAGAGGGATTGTCGTAGTGGAAAGAAAATGATGGCGCAAGCACTAGTGATTCGGGAAAGGGGTCTAAGGACCATACCCAAGACCAATGTCAGAATTTAGAACATATTTGGAATGGATTTATTAAATATTCTGTTTCACTAATTTCTGAAGCATTTTATGTGATGTGTGCAGGATGATGCAATTGCGTGGTGGATTGATTCTGGTGCCACAACTCATGTGTGTAAAGATCGTTGCTGTTTTAAGACATTTGACCGGTGGAAGACGATTCTGTTTCTCTACATGGGTGATGATCATTTCGTCCTGTTCAAGGAAAAGGAAATGTGGTGCTGGAATTTAGTTCAGGAAATCTGTTACTCTGTTTAATGTGTTGTATGTACCTAAACTTCGTAAGAATTTAGTTTCTGGTCCTGTTTTGAACAAGTGTGGATAAAACAAGTTATGAGTCTGATAAGTATATCTTATCAAAGTCTGGTGTATTGTAGGATTTGGTTATTATAACAATGGATGTTTATGATGAATTTGAATAAAGTTCCTAATGATTCTAGTTCTGTTTATATGACTGATTCAATGTTGTTAATCCTCATTATGGCATGCTCGTTTAGGACATGTGCACTATAAAAGAATGCTTGAAATGTCTAAGATGGTTTAATTCCTGTTATTGATAATGATACTGGAAAATGTAATACTTGCATGTTGACATAAATCACTAGAAAACCTTTAAAAGTATAACAACGAATTCTGTAATACTTGAATTGATACATAGTGATTTATGTGATTTTCATGCGACTCCATCTTTAGGAAATAAAAAGTATATTGTCACTTTTATAGATGATGCCTCTAGGTTTTGCTATGTTTATTTGCTGCATGCAAAAGATGAAGCCCTGGATAAATTTAAAACTTTTAAAACAGAAGTTGAATTACAACAAAATGGCTTGATTAAAACCTTACGCACAGATAGAGGTGGTGAATATTATGATCCTATATATTTTCAATCTGTAGGAATCATTCATGAAACTACGGCTCCTTATACACCACAACAAAATGGTGTGGGTGAAGGAAAAATAGAACTCTTGAAGAAATGGTCAATGCCATGTTATCTTACTCGGGCTTGAGTGACGGGTTTTTGGGGGGAAGCCATGTTAACGGCTTGCTATTTATTGAATAGGGTTTATAATAAAAGGAACAAGACTACCCCATATGAACTTTGGTATGAAAACGACCCAACTTGACATTTTTGCGAGTTTGGGGGTGTAGGGCTGTCGTTAGACTTCCAGACCCTAAAAGGAAAAAACTGGGAGACAAAGGTATTGATTGCATCTTTGTTGGATATGCTGAGCATTCCAAAGCATATAGGTTTTATGTTATAGAACCTAATGACTACATTTCTATAACACAATTATAGAATCAAGAGATGCAATATTGATGAGAATCGTTTCTCTTCAATACCTAGGCCGAAGGATATTATACAAATTCGGGTGAATCTAAAAGGGATGATCATTCAAATGATGTACCAAATGAGACACCCGAACCACGAAAAGCAAAAGAGCAAGAAAAGCTAATCATATGGTGATGATTTTCAATTGTATTAGTTGAAGGATCAGAGATCAGGTTGAATCTCATACTCTTACTGTTATAATATAGAGGAGGATCCTAGAACCTATGATGAAGCTATAAAATCGCGATATGCTGCTTTTTGGAAAGAAGCAATTGACGATGAGATTAGTTCTATTATGGAAAATAATACATGGGTTTATGTCTGATTTACCACCAGGCTGCAAACCTTTAGGGTGCAAATGGATCTTCAAAAAAAAGATAAAAGTCGATGGAACAATTGACAAGTATAAAGCTAGATTGGTAATCCAAGGCTTTAGACAAAAGGAAGGGATCGATTACTTCGATACCTATGCACCAATTGCTCGTATCACTACTATTAGATTGTTGATAGCTTTGGCAGCTATTCACTATCTATTGATCCATCAAATGGATGTCAAAACAGGCATTTTTAAATGGTGATTTGGAAGAAGAAGTGTATATGAAGCAACCTGAAGGATTTGTTATGCCAGGTAATGAGCATAAGAGTGTGTAAGCTAATTAAGTCATTGTATGGGCTAAAACAAGCACCTAAACATTGGTATCAAAAGTTTGATGAGGTTGTTTGTCCAATGGTTTTGAATTAAACAGTCTGACAAATGTGTATATAGCAATTTTGATGAATCCGGCAAAGGTGTAATCATCTGTCTATATGTAGATGACATGTTAATTTTTGGCAAGACCAAAATGTATTTGATAAATTAAGAAGCTCTTGTCATCTAACTTATCTATGAAAGACATGGGAGAAGCCGATGTACTTCTTGGTATAAAAATTAAAGGATTGATAACAAGGGAATTGCTATTACACAATCTCATTATATTGAGAAAATCTTAAGAAGTTTAATTGCAATGATTGTTCTAAAGTCAGTACTCCTATGGATCCAACTGAAAAACTTATGCCAAATACTGGTAGACCTGTATCACAGCTCGAATACTCAAGAGCCATTGGCAGGCAGTTTGATGTATGCAATAACGAGTACTCGACCTGATATTGCTTATGCAGTAGGAAGATTGAGCAGGTTCACTAGTAATCCTAGTAGACAGCATTGGCATGCATTAACAAGGGTGTTCAAGTACTTAAAAGGTAAATGAATTATGGTTTGTGTTATTCTGGACAACCTTCTATTTTAGAAGGTACTCAGATGCTAGTTGGATCAACCAAGAAGATTCATCTTCTACTAGTGGCTGGGTGTTCTTGCTAGGAGGAGGGGCCATTTCGTGGGTTCCAAGAAGCAGACATGTATTACCCATTCTACTATGGAATCTGAGTTCGTAGCATTGGCTGCTGCTGGTAAAGAAGCAGAATGGCTACGAAACTTGATATATAAGATTCCATTATGGCCAAAACCGATATCGCCAATATCTATCCATTGTGATAGTGCAGCCACGCTGGCTAGGGCTTATAGTCAGATATACAATGGCAAATCTAGACACTTAGGTATCAGACATAGTATGATTTGTGAATTGATCATGAATGGTGTGATTTCAGTTGAGTTTGTTCGGTCTCAACAAAATTTAGCTGACCACTTGACGACGAGGGGTTAGCTAGAGACTTAGTAAATAAGTCAGCAATAGGGATGGGATTAAAGTCCATCTAATCCTGTAGTTGTGAGATACACCAATTCCCTTCTAATACAACGTTAGAAGCCTGAATTCAATGTGGAAAGCTCACAGGTGGAGATTGGAGCACATGTAATTATGTTTCCCAAGGTATGTGTTTCAAGACCTGCAAGTGATGGTTAGGTTGAAGAGTATCTTCTTAATAGTTCTTTTGAAAAATTGCAAATGCAGGTGTAAGATTAAAGGAACTACCTATGTGAACATGAAGTTTTGCCGCTTCAAGAAGCTAGGAATTGGCTTTCTATATGTTCATTAATAGATAGGGACACATGGCTTGTAATAGTGTCAGGAATAAACTTTAGAGTGTTGTAAGAAACTTATGTGTTAGTATCTTCAGGTATTCATATGAGTTGACGGTTCAATCGTTGGGACACCCCGATTCTCGAATATTTGAAATGTGTATTGTACTAAGATGAAAATTCAATCGCAAGACATTTTCATTTATGCATTCGTTTGTTTCGTTATGTTTGTTTCATATTTTATATGATTAGTAAATCGAGGATTACACTAAAATGGGGGAAATGTTGGTGATTTTTAGTGTCATCAACGATTTTATGTAATTGGATTTACTAGAGACCAATGCGATCTCATATTAGGCTCGGATATGAGTAAGGAAAGTGTGGAGTACACACTCATTTGAGTCAATATGTTTTCGACCACGATAAAAAAGCAGGGGTCAAGGGGCAGCGCCCCTTGTTGGTACTCCAATTAATTCCCGCCAGTTTTTCCCGCAAAGGACACTACTGTTGGCTAACAGGTATGACTGTTTGATGCCAACAGTCATATCTGATCCCTCTTCCCATCTGTTTATAAAACAGATTTTGGTCTCATGTTTCTTCTACGAAAAACCCTAATAATACTTTAAGTTTCTGATCTGTTTTCTTGGCCTAAGATACAGATTGTTTTGATTATCTTATCCCAGTGAAGATTTCGTGAACCTAGGCTTAAAGGGTCGAAATACTTTACTCGGATAGTGGATTGTACACGATTCAATCAATATCCAGGATTATCAATTACCCTAAACCCCAAGTTTTCTAACAAAAGTTAGTGGGTATGACAAGTGGGGCTCACAATTTAAGTATGTGAGAGGGAGAAGTGAATAATAGGGTTGACAAGTGGAACCCATATTTTTTACTATTTTAGGAAATGATGAAGCTTTTAAGACACCTATTTGGGTAAAATGTGAAGCTTCTACTGGGGGATGGAGTATACTCCATCCATCCCACCTCACTTGACACCCAAGCGGTTGACACAATAACTAAGAAAAAAATAATAAAATAAGGGAAATGTGTGGTAGAAAATGAAGTGAGGTAAATAGTAGTGTTGGTTGAATAAATGAGTGGTTAAAAATGAATAGAGAGAATGAGTGGTGGGGTAGAATGAGTATAAAATTATAAAAAATAAGCTATTTTGGGAAGTGTCAAGGAGCTGGGACAGCCAAAATAGAAATAAGTGTCAAGTGAGCTGGGACAGAGGGAGTATTAATATTACAATAAAATTATTTCGCATTGCAAAGCAAGAACTTGTATTTGTAATACGTCGATAATTGAAAGAATTTTTTTTTTTATTACTATGAATACTCAAACTAACGACGTTAGTTAAATCGTTAATATTGGCTTTTTGGTATCAATAATATAGTTTTAGGACTTTTTACATTGAAAAATGTTTTATGGTTTTTTCGATATGAATTTTTTAAGGGGTTTTTTGGTATTTTACACTTTAAATTTATTTATTTTAATCATTTTTATTATTATTTTCATATCATTTTTCAAAATTTTATGACGATTTCTCTACGTAGAAGAACTAATGTGATTTGTTACATCATTATGATAAATAATGAGGTAAACCCCATCACATTATTAATTATTAATGGTGAAATAACCATATGTTTTTATTTTATTTTTGAAAATAAAATACACAATATATCTACGACCTTATACTTTATTTATTTCCTTTTAATATCTTTTCATGCATAACTTTTTTTTATCATGAATAATAATTAAAAATTTATTTTAATAGACTCATAAAAGTGAACATGTAGCGATAATGTTACAAGTTGCTAGTGTTCAGGGCCGGCCCAAGAGGGGGGCAGGTGGGGCACCCGCCTAGGGCCTACGAAGGGAAGGGGCCCCTAAATTTTTATGCCTATGTAGTATATAGTATGTATTATACGTACATTAACACTAGTAGTGTTAATGTTATCCAACTACTATGCTGGGAATATGCCTTTAAATTAATGATATTTGATTAAGGATATATCCGTAACAAGTATTCTAATTTTAAGACGAAGAAAGTGTGGCAAACTCCCAAAGCAAAGACACCTAGAAGCTGGGGCAAAGCTGATGTTGAAGCCAAGGCTTAAAGCCTTAGCCATCAATTCCATAGTTCACGGTAATATTGGGCCTAAAGGGCTTCTTGGTCGGTGACATGCAAATTAGGCAGCAAATAGGAGACTTTGACGTCCTGCATGTGTTCTTTGTTATGTGTTCTTTGTTGTTGAAGTCAAAAGGACTCGCACCGTCTAGGCCTGAATTTTGACCCGTTACACACAAACTCGTACAACCCAACCCATTATAACAACTCAATCAGACCCATTTAAGTTAGCGGGTTGAAACGGGTTACCCGTCTCAACCCGTTAAGCTTTACGGGTCGACCCAACCCTTTTCACCCGCTTAACCGTAAACATAAATAGGTATAATTAATAAATTTAGGCACCCTGAAAAAAAAAAAAAAAAAAAAAAAAAAAAAAAGGGTCGACCCGTAAAAACCCGCCAACCCAACCCGTTTCAACTCAACTCATTTAACCCGGCAACTTAAACGGGTTGTAGCGGGTCGACCCGTTTCAAACCGTTAACCTGACACAACCCGACCCAACTCAACCCGCACAATTGCCAGGCCTAACACCGTCTCAAGTTAACTAGTACTCTATTTATTTGGTACAAAGGATTATGCAAGAATTAGAAAAATAGATTCCTAATTATAATAGATTTGCTTTGTGCACAAGAAATAGATTTTTATGACTATAAATACTAACTCCTCCCCTAGCATAATATTTGGTCGGTCATCTTTGAGAGATCCAAGTAGAGATCTAAGATCTAGATTTAGGTTGACAGAATTAATGGGCTCAATAATTCGTGCAACTAGATTAGTGAAGATCGTCTTTTGTAATTGTTCATTGATTAATAATATATTCTCCCTCCGCCCGTGGACGTAGGTAAGTTGGTGAACCACGTAAAATTCTTGTGTTGTGATTGATTATTTCGCTTGACATCGTTCTTTATATATATTTGCTCTAACATACTAGTTTATACAAGATTTTTCTTAAATTTCTTATATGATTTTCAAATTGGCGTCCATAACACATGCTCGACGTGACCATCCGGTTATAACCGGCGGTTAACGGTTATAACCGCCGGTTAGAAAATCCGTTAAGTTGTAACCGTAACCTAACCTTATAACCGTGATGTTCGGTTACGGTTAACCGGTTAATCCGGTTAAGTGATTTTTATTTTTATTTTTAAAAAAATAAGTTTTTAACATTTTTTTTTAGAAAACTAATTGAAAATCGTCAAAAAACTGACATAAAATGAAGGAAAACACTAATATTGTTAGAAAACTAACAGAAATTGTTTAAAAACTAACTGTAATTCTGAAAACTAACTCAAAAATATTAGGAAACTGATGGTTAATATAGACGGTTTAACTGGCGGTTAGCTTTCCCGGTTATAACCGGCGGTTAACCGGTTACTAAATGGCCTAACCTTAACCGAAACGTGTAACTGACGGTTGAAACGGTTGGCGGTTTGGTGGTTGGCCGGTTATGGCCGGTTAAAAACCGACGGTTAGCCGGTTACGGTTGAAAAATGGACACGTCTAACACATGCTCTAGCAATTAAACATATATGCATTGACACTTACAAATGCACACATATTGATTCTCAATAATACATGCATTGACACGCAATAATACATGCATCAACACTCTTTTATACGTGTGTTAATATTTAATAACACACATTGACACTCACAAAATACATGCACTGATACGGAAGGTTGTTGGGTATGCTTATCACTTAACCCTCCTACATTTGTTAGAATTGATTGATACCATCACCTATGAGTATTTTATGGACTTTAGGACCTCATGTAAAGAAGTTTGTAACTCATTTTTTAGCCAAGTCCTTTTTATAGTATAGGCTTAGATTATATGACTTGAAGCTTTAAAGATCGAAGATTTCCTAAGCAGGATTCATTTCACTGCGCAGGATGTTCTCTGCGCAGGTCGCCACTGCGCATAGATATCTTGCGTAGCCCTTGACCCTGCTCAGTTTTCAAGATTCATTTCCCAAACTCTCAAGAGATCTTTTTGTGACAAGCATGGTGCGCATGCTGCTCATGCGCTGAATCCATGCGCGCCGGCAATGCACATGCCTTTGTGCGCGGACACAACCTTGGTCAAGTTCCTCATCTCCTGATCTCACATTCTAGAAAGCTTGGAAAACGATTAGAAGATGCACGCTTATTAAAATGCTGAGGTGTGCACAAACGACAAAATAAGCACACTCAGCAAAACCATTGGTGGAGACACGCTTAAAAGAAATATCTCAAGTGAAGACAGCTGTCAACCTTCTAGAAGAAGCTTTTGAATTTGGTCTTCATGCTCAGTCTCCAACGGCTCTAAAACGCCTGTGCACCAATCATATTGTGACAGGTCATCATCTTTGATCAGAGCCCCAACGGCTATAAAGGACAGATGCGCGCCAATCACTTTGTGCCAGCTCATTGTCCTTGCTCAGAGCTCCAACGGCTATATTCAAGCTCTCAGCTATAAATAGCCTGCTCATCTTCATTTCCAAGCTGCCCTTTGACCGCCCTTTGATCGGCCCTTTGATCAAGCCCTTCTTGTTGGCCACTATGCTTTAGAGCTCGAGTTTCTTACTTCACTGAGAAATCTTGAAGATCTGAAGACTGCTGCTTAGTATTTCCAGATTCTTTAGAACAGCCTTCAAGATCTTCAAACCTTCAAAACTCCTGCTCATATCACAAAGCCTATATCACCATAATTCTTGGTGCTCTTCATCTTTCATATTCATAGAGCCCAGAATTTCTGTCACACACACACCTCTTGAAGCTTTGATCATTTTGATCTAACTTCTTGAGATACACCGGTTTAGTCTAGGATTTGTTCTTCATAGATAATAGATCTTGAGTTAGTATTGAGCTCAAATGTTGTAATTTGTAATACTCTCTCATATAATAAGATCTCCATTAGAAATCCAAGACTAACCATCTTGGTAGAGGATGTAGATCTTTCATTGATCGAAACTCCCCAAATAGCGTGTTCATTATACTTACTGCATATTTCCTGCTTAACTTTTCATGAACTGCTTTGTTTGATCTTTCAGATTGTTACACTTTGATGTTGTAATTGTTATTGCTCATTCGCCTTAGAATCCTTTTTGCGCCACTCTTTAGCCTCATACTTAGCGCCGTGCGTTTTTATCTCTGCGCAGTATACCCTGTGTAGAGCTGCTTTAAATTTCCGCTGGCATTTCACACTCTTACTGCGCGCTATACTTAGCCAAAATAAGAGTTGTGCGCATCTGCCATTGAATTGCAAAAGGGTTTGAAAAGAATTTTAAACGCTATTCACTCCCCCCCCCCCCTCTAGCGATTTTCACACCCTTGTTGCCCTTTAGGGACCAACAAGTGGTATCAGAGCAAACACCTTCATAAAACATGTTTCTGTTTTTCAAGCTTAACAGCTTGGGTGCCGATTCAATATGGCTTCAAAATCTAGGGCAATGGCTAACTTTTCACATATTCCTGCGCCTGCTCAAACCTCAGATCAAATTCAGAAAGTTCTCCAAACTTGGTGGATCCTTAAGCAAACCTCCTATTCCCTCTCATAGAGACTCAAAGAAAGATGACTTGGTCTTCTGCAAAAAGCCAGGACATCTCGCTTCAATGCCCACTCCAAAATTTGAGTACAAGGAAAAGCAACCCTGCGCACAAAGCATCAAAGCAGTGCAGAATGGTTGCTGAAGAGAACTGCGCAGAAAAGGAGCTAAAGACTCGGAGACTTGACACTGAAGACAACGATGCTGACTCTGAGGATGGACTGCTCTGCTTAGTGGAAAATGCTGACAATGATTCAAAAGTTGTTTCTGAAATGGAACCTGAGCATGTTCCAAGGACAATCAAAGAAAGATCCCTTCACTCTAGTGAAAACGGGACACCTTCACCAAGCAGACAGAATGACAAGCACCTATCTGCCAAAGCTAATATGTCAGAAGCTGCGTCATCACCAATTCCGCAGCCGCGCAAGGAATCTCTTAAAGTACCTGCTGATCTTAAATGATAACTCTGCTGTTGAGCGCAAGCCAATGTTTCAACAAAACAGGAAAGATCTACTTCACTGTGCTCTCTCAAGCTCAGTTGATATCGACAGTGGATTCTAGACACTACTGGAGATGTCAACACTCTTAAAGGTGCGCACGAAGGAAGAGATCACTCAGTAATATATGGTGACAACAACAAAGGGCACATAATTGGATTTGGACTAATTATAAAAGATAGTCTCAAGCAACCTGCTCTCCATATCACAATTATGCGATAAAGGTCTGGAATGCCATTTCACCTCAAAGCATTGCTACATCAAAAATGGCGTTTCTGGACTAACTTTGCTCACAAGGACTCGTAAGACCAATTGTTATATTATTGATCTTACCGCTATAATTTCTATTACTAATCCTTGTTTTGTAGCAATGAACTTAAGTGAATGCAGCTAGCAATGGTATGAGCACCATGCCAGCTTAGTAAGCAGCCTAAGCAGTTTTCCTCCAGCAAGATTGCTCCAATGTCAAAACGCTTACAACCGCTTCACCTTATGTGTTTGGACCGCTCACTAACCGCGAAGCTTTGGACCAACCTGTGGTATCTCTATGATATCCTGGCTGCTCTCCTTCTAAATCTCCAAACATAGAAGACATCAATAGAGTTCAACACTTCAATGGAACAGAATTTATGAACAACGATGTCGCTCAATATTGTGAGAACCAACAAGAACCAACAAATGGTATTCTTCACTCTGCTGCTGGAGTTCCGCAACAAAATGGCGTTGTGGAAAGAATCGCTCGTTGATTGAGGATGGATAAAACAATGATAGTAGAAGCAGTACTTCTAAATGTATTTCTGGGAAGAAGCTGTCATCGGTGCATGCTTTACTCAGAATAAGATTCCTCATCAACAAATCCTACATCTATACTCCATACGATCTATGGAGAGAGAGAAAACGCCCAACATTGCATTCTTCAAGCTCTTTGGCTGCAAACGCTATAGAAGAAAATTCGACGCCAAAGCAGATGAAGGTATTCTCGTTGGGTATGCCAATCATTCTTTAAGATTTTCATGATCATAATAAGATAAATCTCTAGTTATTTTAAGTATCTGTACGTGTTACTTTTTGATGAACATTCTCTCCTTGAGCCACATTTGGCTCCAAATGATTCTGATGCCTCTGCTGAGTTTTTTAGACAGGTGCGCTGTAACTCTATTCCTGCGCAGAATATAGATCAAGCAGATTCAGAATCAGTCCATCTCATGCGCATACTCCAAATGCTGCGCCTGAAGTTACAACTCCTGATGCGCAAACACCTCCTCCTGCGCATGATGTTTCTCCTCTTCAGCAAATCACCGTTGATGATTTTGGTGCTGAAGCAAATGAAATACCCATTGATCTTCGTATTCCTATCATCTCAATGTAGGGATTCGCACATCGAGAGCATCAAACTTTGCGGTGTAGCATTCGTTTATCTCTCTTGTCGGATCAAAGAAGATTAGTAGAGTGCTCCATATTTTAAGATGGATCGATGCTATGCAAGAAGTGCAAGAAAAGCTCATCCAATATTTAGCGCTTCAATGGGTGTTCGGAAACAAGATGGATAAGAATGGAAGCATCACAAAATCAAAGCAAGAAAGCTTTGTATGGACTTAAGCAAGCTCCAAAAGCATGGTACGATACTCTATCAAAATTCCTACTAGAGAAAGGCTTCAAGCGCGGTAAAATTGATAAAACTCTTTTTATTACCAAGTATAATGATCATTATTTACTAGTTCAAATTTATGTCGATGATATTATATTTGGTTCTACTAATGAGTCACCTTGTAAGCGCTTTGAAAAGATAATGGAAAGCAAGTTTGAGGTGAGCATGATGGGAGAAATCACTTTCCTCCTCGGGCTTAAAATCAATCAATTGAATGATGGCATCTTCGCAAATCAAGCCAAGTACACAAGGGACTTAATCAAGAAATTTGGACTTGAGGATGCTAAAGCATACGACACTCCAATGGCCACGGGCAACAAACTTGACAAAGACTTGAAAGGTAAGAAAGTTGATCAAACTTTATATCGAGGTATGATTGCCTCTCCTTTATCTTCTGCTAGTTGGCCAAGATATTATGTTGACTGGATCTGTGCGCACTATCATGCTAATTCTTCTGAAGCGCACATAACTGCTTTAAAATGTATTAGATATACTTTTGGCTATGTTAACCTTGGACTTTGGTACACCAAAGATTCGAACTTTAAACTTGTAGGTTATTCAGATGCGGACTATGCAGTGTGCACCATTGACAGGAAAAGCACAAGTGGAACATGTCATTTCCTTGGAAATCGACTTATAGCATGGGAAGCAAGAGACAAGCTGCTGTGTCCATCTCCACTACTGAAGCAGAATATATTGCTGCTGGAAGCTGCTGCTGCCAAATCTTATGGATGAAGCAACAATCTGTGGACTATGGGATTAATGAAGAGAATTGTCCAATTCTCTGCGAGAATGTCCACCATAGCAGTTTCCAATCCTGCCAAGCACTAATACCAAGCTCATCAACATCTAATATCACATCCTCAAGAATTAACAAGTGATCTCTTGAAAGGAGAAATGGGTATGCTTAATCTTAGATAACTTGTCCATATGATTTATTGATACTAATGTATTTGCTTGATAAGTGTGCAAAATAGGTTAAGTTTCATGCGCCCTGCACAACTCCTGCGCAACAAATGTCTGCGCATGAAACAACAGTTCTGAGATTGATAGAATCTCTGCGCTATCAATGAAGCTGCGCATGACTAACCATGCGCAAATCATCGTGGATCGCAGGTAAGTGCTCTATTCATTAGATTTTGCACATAGGTCCTTGACTGAAAAGTCAACGCTGAGTCACAAGGGTACTTGTGTAATTCTTATTTTCCCGCGCTTTTATTTTTGAATTTTCTTGGGAAATTACCTTTTTACCCCTGCGCATGTCCCATTGTCATTTAATGCAAACTGCAATTCATGACAGCGCACCTCACGAATGTCTGCTCACCATTTAATGAGGAAGGTGATGTGACAGCCGTCAGCCTCTTTTCGCTGACACTCGCGCGCGCAAAGTCTGCGCACGCGCGTTCCTCATTCGGCCACGTCACCCTGCTAACGTACGCCCGTCCTTTCACTGACTCACCATTTATGAGGAAGTTGACTTGACAGTGACCGGCTTAGGACTTCACACGCACACGCGCGCATAGGTCTGCGCACGCGCGTTCCCTTTTGTGACACGTGGTACGCTATCCTGCGCCACTGCACATGTTCTCAAACATTTCTTAGCTATCGTGCGCCTAACATCTCCTTCCCTACTTAAACCGTTTCTCTCTCTACTTCTCTCTTCTCTCTAAATTCTCTCTCACACTCTTTCTAACCTCTGTTCTAAACCCTCATTTCTCATCTCCTGTTCTTTATCTTCAACCTCAACCTTTCTTCTCTCAAAACCATTTCAATGGCGCCTAAGAAATCCAAAACTCAACCCGAAATCATCATCTCCGACTCTTCTTCGTACTCCAATCCTGGGAACTCTCACGAAGAAGAAGTAGAACGACAATCAAGGCATCCAACGTCAAAGACATGGTATGTTTCACTATAACTCCTTATTTTTCTACCATTGTTGTTCTTGGAGGTCTCAAGACTCCCTTTTTCGATTTCTCCATTATTTGTTGATCTTTTTTGAAATCGATCGTTGTGTTGTGTTCGTATTTGCCTGATCTATTCTTTCATGTAGTTTATTTCATGATCAATGGTCGTTACATGTGTTTTTCGTCAATTTCTGTGCTCCGTAACTTCTTTGGCAGACGAACCGTTTTTCTGAATTTCTGGGTTTGCTTTAATGTCGTTGACCATACTTTTTACATGGTTGACTTCGTCCTGTTCATGCCGTCATTTCAATGTATTTTTTGTTGAATTTTGTCAACTTTTGTTTTTCGGTGTTCTTGGGTGTTTTTCATGTTCTTAAATATTCTTTCTTATTTTTTAAATATTTAATTTGGTCTATTGTTATATCCCCAAGTATCCGTTCTACGCATAGTTTTTCTGCGCATATAGTTGTATCTATTTCTCTGCGCACACTTCTTTACTAGTTTTTTACTTTCTGTGCGCACGATCACTCTCTGCGTATGCATTCTTATTTTATGCGCACCCTCTTCCTATTTTCTGCGCATAAACATTTTTGCTTATCATGGAACTTGTACCAAGGTATATCTGCATTACTTGCAAATGCGCACAGCTCCATAAGCAATAGGTTGTCTAATTCTATCTATTGTTTTACGCAGGGACACGTTTACTTCATACCGGGTTATGAACTTATTCAGGCAGATCTCTCTTTAGATGCAATTGGTCGTCGTCTGCTTCACCTTCTCAACTCCTCCGGAATTCTTCCTTTATTCACTCTTGAGCAATCCTTCATAGTGCCTGCGCTGATAGATGAATTCTTCAGGACAACAAGAGTTGTTCCTGCACTACTTGAAGACAAGCCAACAGAAATGATCATGGCCACTGTCCAGCGCAGTGATATAATGGTTCACCCCAACCACATTCGCAGCCTCTTAAACTTCAACGTTGATAGTTCTTCAGTCAACTATGATGAGGTTCACCAAAATGCGCTTGCACAGAAGCTCATTGGCATTCCCTCTCTTAACAAGAAGTGGCCAATGTATAACAGAAAGGAATTTGGTGAGGTGATGTATCACCTGTGCACCCTAATTGGAGATTCCCTCAACTACAAGAATGGAAATAATGGACATTTCATCTCTAAGCAGTGGGAATACTGCGCAGCCATCTTCAACGAAGATCAACTCGATTGGCCGCAGATTATCTTCAATGAGATTGTGAAGGGCATGACCAGCTATGACAAGAAGCTGAACGCAGGGAAGACCAAATACCGAACTCACTGCAGACTGCTAACCAAACTCTTATTGACTTATAGTGAACTGGCAACCTATGTTGAAGAAAAGTCAATCAAGAAGCAGTCTTGCGACGCAAAGTACTACTCCAGAGTACACCTCCAGAATTTGCGCAGTGAGATAGGTAACGCTGATTACTATGAAATCTGGCTGTCTGATTCCGCTCCCAACAAGGAACCCTGGATAGGCCCAATTCCTGTGGCCAAGTCCAAGAAGAGTGCAGGAAGATCTACAACTGATGCTGCGCAAGAGACCGCAGAAGAAGCGTATAATCGCAAGGGGAAGGGCATTGCTCCGCACAGTGGTAAAAAGCTCAAGGACATTCCTTTGGTTCAATCCACCAAAGGGATTTCATTCAAAGAGGCTGATCCTACCAGCAATCCAGCTCCTGCTCCCTCAAAGCCAACCACAATGAAGCGCAAGGCTGATTTTCGTGGTGATTCAGATGATGCTGCAGTTGAGGGGAGCAAATGCACAAAGCCTCTCAAGAAGCCATCCCCAGTGCTGATATCGCACATATCTCCTCTCGTCTCAAGCAGAAGGTGCGCAGCAGCGCAAAAGGATTGAAGAAGCGCCGCACTAGTTCCGCAGCCTCTGACAGCAGTGATCTTTCTCCAGTTCAACCTTCATCTTCAGCCCCTGAGACTCCTCCTTCCTCTTCTGCTGAGCTGCGCCAGATCGTGTAAAGCTTGCATTCTGT
This sequence comes from Campanula takesimana, assembly GCA_026119855.1. Classification (NCBI taxonomy): domain Eukaryota; kingdom Viridiplantae; phylum Streptophyta; class Magnoliopsida; order Asterales; family Campanulaceae; genus Campanula; species Campanula takesimana. Next base: position 278,787 of record JAOWBW010001228.1, on the reverse strand, counting down.
TCAAGCGAATCAAGTCGCTACGCAGCTACAGCTAAATCAACTCCTTACTGCTCAAACTGCTTTATTGTATCATCTTGATATGCAGCGTTTGGAGATTGATACCATTAAGGGGGAGAAAGCGGCCAAGGATGAAGCAAAGGCAAGGGAGGCAAAGGAAAGCATGGAGAGTGCTAAGACGGAGGCAAAGGCAAGTTCATCTGAGCCTACGCAAGAAAAAGTTCCTATCACTTTGGATCATCTTATCTTGGACTCCCTGAGAACCATCAGCGCCCAGCTCGAAAATGTCAGCACACAACTCAAAAATGTGTGCACCCTTGGAGCGCTTGATGGTGGAATCAGGGACATTCTGAAAAAGCTCAAGAAAACCTAGCAGATGGGTTACTTAGAGGATTTGATGATCTTCAAGCTCAGATGGAGGCTCAGATGGAGAAGATTGAACAAGGAGGCTCTGCGCATAATATTGAAGAAGTGCGTAGATGCATTGCTAAGTCCATGACAGATTTTTCTTCTGCGTTCAACGACAAGTTGGACTACGCAATGCTAGATATTCAAGCCAGCGTCAACACTCAGCGCCTCCATACCGACACCAGACTAGAAGCTACGCAGACTGCCATCCTGACGGACAGCAGAGCAAAGTTCAGAGAGCTAGTGGATGACAATGCTGATATGCGCAGAGGAATGAACACTTATGTTGGTAAAGCTGTTGAGTTCCAGGACAAATTTCAAAATTTAAAGGTGGAACTCATGAACAAGTTCAACAGTCTTCAGAATGAGATGCGCGAAGCCCTGCAACGGATCAACATAGATTAGATTTCCTTTATATGTATTTTGCTAGTTTTTTCTTTGACTTTTTGATTCTCGTTGCGCAATATGTTTTATACGCATTTATTTCGTGCGCTTTTGTTTTTGTGCGCACCTCTTTTTTTTTTTTTTTTCCTCTTTAAAGCTTGTACTATGTAACAGTCAATCCTTCATAGTCTTTAATGAGAAGAATGCATCATTAAGCTTTCACAAAACCTTGTTCAATTCAAACCATTCGTTTGTGGAACATTGAATGCATTATTACTTAAACTCATGCGCATAATTTTTACTGCTCATGTTTTCTACGCATGATGTTTAAACATTCAGTTTAAACGCATACTTAAAAACTTCATCTCACATTATTTGTATGCTCTGAATGACATTTCTATCTTTCCTATCTTGTAAGTTTTTAATCTTTTGGATAGATTAGAAATCTGTAGCACTGGCTAGTGTGTGCATTGACTTGAGGCATGATTTACCATTCACATTTTTATGGACATGTTATTATCAAGTACAATGAATTGCCTTTGCTATAGTAGGTAATGGCATCAATCATTTAGGGGGAGATTGTTGGGTATGCTTATCACTTAACCCTCCTACATTTGTTAGAATTGATTGATACCATCACCTATGAGTATTTTTATGGACTTTAGGACCTCATGTAAAGTAGTTTGTAACTTTATTTTTTAGCCAAGTCCTTTTTATAGTATAGGCTTAGATTATAGGACTTGAAGCTTTAAAGATCGAAGATTTCCTAAGCAGGATTCATTTCACTGCGCAGGATGTTCTCTGCGCAGGTCACCACTGCGCATAGATATCTTGCGCAGCCCTTGACCCTGCTCAGTTTTCAATATCTCATTTCCCAAACTCTCAAGAGATCTTTTTGTGACCAAGCACGGTGCGCATGCTGCTCATGCGCTGTGTTGGGTATGCTTATCACTTAACCCTCCTACATTTGTTAAAATTGATTGATACCATCACCTATAAAGTATTTTTACGGACTTTAGGACCTCATGTAAAGAAGTTTAGAACTTCAATATTTAGCTAAGTCCTTTTTATAGTATAGGCTTAGATGATAGGACTTGAAGCTTTAAAGATCGAAGATCACCTAAGCAAGGATTCATTTCTCTACGTAGAATGTTCTCTGCGCAGGTCGCCACTGCGCATAGATATCTCGCGCAGACCTTGACCCTGCTCAGTTTTCAAGATATTACTTCCTAAACTCTCAAGAGATCTCTTTGTGACCAAGCATGGTGCGCATGCTGCTCATGCGCTGAATCAATACGCACCGGCAATGCGCATGCCTTTGTGCGCGGACACAACCTTGGTCAAGCTCCTCATCTTCTGATCTCTCATTCCAGAAAGTGTGGAAAAACGCTTAGAAGATGCACGCTTATTAAAAAGCTGAGGTGTGCACAAACGACAAAATAAGCACACTCAGCAAAACCATTGGTGGAGACACGCTTCAAAGAAATATCTCAAGAGAAGACAGCTGTCAACCTTCTAGAAGAAGCTTTTGAAATTGGTGTTCATGGTCAGTCTCCAACAGCTCTATATACCTGCGCACCAATCATATTGTGCCAGGTCATCATCTTTGATCAGAGCCCCAACGGCTATAAAGGACAGCTGCGCGCCAATCATGTTGTGCCAGCTCATTGTCCTTGCTCAGAGCTCCAACGGCTATATTCTAGCTCTCAGCTATAAATAGCCTGCTCATCTTCATTTCCAAGCTGCCTTTTGGATTTAGCCCTTTTCATCGGCCCTTGATCATCATCTTTGATCAAGCTCCTCTTGTTGGCCATTATGCTTCAGAGCTTGAGTTTTATGCTTCACTGAAAAACCATGAAGATCTGAAGACTGCTGCTTAGTTTTTCCAGATTCTTTAGAACAGCCTTCAAGATCTTCAAACCTTCAAAACTCCTGCTCATATCACAAAGCCTATATCACCAGAATTCTTGGTGCTCTTCATCTTTCATATTCATAGAGCCCAGAATTTCTATCACACACACACCTCTTGAAGCTTTGATCATTTTGATCTAACTTCTTGAGATACACCGGTTTAGTCTAGGATTTGTTCTTCATTGATAATAGATCTTGAGTTAGTATTGAGCTCAAATGTTGTAATTTGTAATACTCTCTCTTATAATAAGATCTCCTTTAGAAATCCAAGACTAACCATCTTGGTAGAGGATGTAGATCTTTCATCGATCGAATCTCTCCAAATAGCGTGCTCATTATATTTACTGCATATTTCCTGCTTAACTTTTTATGAACTGCTTTGTTTGATCTTTCAGATTGTCACTCTTTTATGATGTAATTGTTATTGCTCATTTGCCTTAGAATCCCATTTTGCGCCACTCATTAGCCTCATACTTAGCGCGTGCGTTTTTATCTCTGCGCAGAATACCCTGCGCAGATCTGCTTTAAATTTCCGCTGTGCATTTCACACTCTTACCGCGCGCTATACTTAGCCAAAATAAGAATTGTGCGCATCTGCCATTTAATTGCAAAAGGGTTTGAAAAGAATTTTAAAACGCTATTCACCCCCCCCTTCTAGCGATTTTCACACCCTTGTTGCCCCTTTAGGGACCAACAAGTGGTATCAGAGCAAACACCTTCATAAAACTTGTTTTGTTTTTCAAGCTTAACAGCTTGGGTGCCGATTCCATATGGCTTCAAAAATCTAGGGCAATGGCTAACTTTTCACTTATTCCTGCGCCTGCTTAAACCTCATATCAAATTCAGAAAGCTCTCCAAACTTGGTGGATCCTTAAGCAAACCTCCTATTCTCTCTCATAGAGACTCAAAGAAAGATGACTTGGTTTACTGCAGAAAGCCAAGACATTACGCTTCAATGCCTCCTTCAAAATTTGAGTACAAGGAAAAGCAACCCTGCGCACAAAGCATCAAAGCAGTGCAGAATGGTTGATGAAGAGAACTGCGCAGAGAAGGAGCTAAGGACTCGAAGACTTGACACTGAAGACAACTATACTGATCCTGAGGATGGACTACTCTGCTTAATGGCAAATGCTGACAATGATTCAAAAGTTGTTTCTGAAATGGAACCTGAGCATGCGCCAACTTAACAGAAGCTGCATCATCACCAACTCCGCAGCCGCGCAAGGAATCCCTAAGTGTGCTGATGTTAAAAGACAACTCTGCTGTAGAGCGCAAGATAATGTTTCATCAAGCAGAAAAGATCTACTTCACTACGCTCTCTCAAGCTCAGTTGATATAGACAGTGGATTCTAGACACTACTAGAGATGTCAACACTCTTAAAAGTGCGCACGAAGGAAGAGATCACTCAGTAATATATGGTGACAACAACAAAGGGCACATAATTGGATTTGGACTAATCATAAAAGATTAAGTCTCAAGCAACCTGCTCTCCATATCACAATTATGAGATAAAGTTATAGAATGCCATATCACTTCAACGCTATGTTACATCAAAAATGGCGTTTCTGGACTAACCTTGCTCACAAGGACTCGTAAGACCAATTTCTAATCTATTTGATCTTACCGCTATAATTTCTATTACTAATCCTTGTTTTGTAGCAATAAGCTTAAGTGAAAGCAGCTAGCAATGGTATAAGCACCATGCTAGCTTAGTAAGCAGCCTGAGCAGCTTTCCTCCCGCAAGATTGCTCCAATGTCAAAACGCTTACATCCGCTTCACCTCATATGTTTGGACCGCTCACTACCGCGAAGCTTTGGACCAACGTGTGGTATCTCTATGATATCCTGGCTGTTATCCTTATCTCCAAACATAGAAGACATCAATAGAGTTCGACACTTCAATGGAACAGAATTTATGAACAACGATGTCACTCAATATTGTGAGAACCAACAAGAACCAACATCACTTTCTTCAAAGTTCTTTGGCTGCAAACGCTATTAAGGAAAATTCGACGCCAAAGCAGATGAAGATATTTTCGTTGGGTATGCAAATCAGTCTATAAGCTTTTCATGATCTTAATAAGATAAATCTCTAGTCATTTTAGTATCTGTATATGCTACTTTTTGATAAGCATTCTCTCCTTGAGCCACATTTGGCTCCCAATGATTCTGATGACTCTGCTGAGCTTTTTAGACAGGTGCGCAGTAATTCTATTCCTGCGCAGGACATAGATCAAGCAGATTCAGAATCAGTCCATCTCATGCGCATATTATAAATGCTGCGCCTGAAGTTGGTACTCCTGATGCGCAAACACCTCCTTCTGCGCATGATGTTTCTCCACTTCAACAAATCACCTTTAAATGATCGTGATGCTGAAGCAAATGAAATCCCCATTGATCTTCGTATTCCTATCATCACAATATAGGGATTCGCACATCGAGAGCATCAAACTTTGCGGTGTAGCATTCGTTTATCTCTCATGTCGAATCAAAGAAGATTGATAGAGTGCTCCATGTTTTAAGATGGATCGATGCTATGTAAGATGTGCAAGAAAAGCTCATCCAATATTTAGCGCTACAATGGGTGTTCGGAAACAAGATGGATAAGAATGGAAGCATCATAGATTCAAAGCAAGAAAGCTTTGTATGGACTTAAACAAGCTCCAAGAGCATGGTACAATACGCTATCAAAATTCCTACTAGAGAAAGGCTTCAAGTGCGGTAAAATCGATATAACTCTTTTTATTACCAAGCATAATGATCGTTCTTTACTTGTTCAAATTTTTGTCGATGATATTATATTTGGTTTTACTAATGAGTCTCTTTGTAAGCGCTTTGAAAAGCAAATGAAAAGCTGGTTTGAAATGAGCATGATGGGAGAACTCACATTCTTTCTCGGGCTTCAAATCATGCAATTGAATGATGGCATCTTCGCAAATCAAGTCAAGTACACTAGGAACTTAATCAAGAAGTTTGGACTTGAATGCTAAAGCATACAACACTCCAATGGCCACAAGCAACAAATTTAACAGACTTAAAAGGTAAAGTTGATCAGACTATACCTTGGTATGACTAACTCTTCTTTATCTTCTGCTAGCTGGCCAAGATATTATGTTGACTAGATCTGTGCGCACTATCGCTAATTCTTCTGAAGCGCACATAACTGACGTAAAAATATTAGATATATTTTTAGCTCTGTTAACCTTGGACTTTGGTACACCAAAGATTCGAACTTTAAACTTGTAGGTTATTCAGATGCGGACTACGCAGCGTGCACAATTGACAGGAAGAGCACAAGTGGAACTGGTCATTTCCTTGGAAATCGACTTAGCATGGGCAAGCAAGAGACAAGCTGCTGTGTCCATCTCCACTACTGAAGCAGAATAGATTGCTGGTGAAAGCTGCTGCTGCTAAATCTTATGGATGAAGCAACAACCTGTAGACTATGGGATTCTTGATGAGAATTATCCAACTCTCTGCGATAATATGTCCACCATAGCAGTTTTTCAATCCTGCCAAGCACTATTACCAACCTCATCAACATCTAATATCATCTCCTCAAGAATTAACAAGTGATCTCTTGAAAGGAGAAAATGGAAATGCTTAATCTTAGCTAACTTATCCATATGATTTATTAATACTAATGTATTTGCTTGATAAAGTGTGCAAAATAGGTTAAGTTTCATGCGCCCTGCGTAACTCATGCGCAACAATATGTCTGCGCATGAAACAACAGTTCTGAGATTTACAGAATCTCTGCGCTATCAATGCGCTGCGCATGACTATCCATGCGCAAATCATCGTGGACCGCAGGTAAGTGTTCTATCCATTAGATTTTGCACATAGGTCCTTGACTGAAAAGTCAACGCTGAGTCACAAGGGTACTTGTGTAATTCATATTTTCCCGCGCTTTTATTTTTGAATTCTCTTGGGAAATTACCATTTTACCCCTGCGCATGTCCCATTGTCATTTAAGGCAAACTGCAATTAATGACAGTGCGTCTCACGAATGTCCGCTCACCCTGCTAACGTGCGCCCGTCCTTTCACTGACTCACCATTTATGAGGAAGTCGACTTGACAGTGACCGGCTTAGGACTTCACAAGCACACGCGCGCATAGGCCTGCGCACGCGCGTTCCCTTTTGTGACACGTGGTATTACTATCCTGCGCCACTGCACATTTTCTCAAACTTTTATTAGCTATCGTGCGCCTAACTTCTCCTTCCCTACTTAAACCGTTTCTCTCTCTACTTCTCTCTTCCCTCTAAATTTTCTCACTCTCTTTCTAACCTCTGCTCTAAACCCTCATCTCTCATTTCCTATTCGTTATCTTCAACCTCAACCTTCCTTCTTTCTAAACCATTTCAATGGCTCCTAAGAAAACTAAAACTCAACCAGAAATCATCATCTCCGACTCTTCTTCACACTCTGGAAACTCTCACGAAGAAGAAGTAGAACGACAATCAAGGCATCCAACCGTCAAAGATATGGTATGTTTCACTATAACTCCTTATTTTTCGCCATTGTTGTTCTTGGAGGTCTCAAGACTCCCTTTTTCGATTTCTCTCTTATTCACTGATCATTTTTGAAATCGATCGTTGTGTTGTATTCGTATTTGCCTGATCTATTCTCTCATATAGTTTATTTCATGATCAATGGTCGTTACATGTGTTTTTCGTCAATTTCTGAGCTTCGTAACTTCCTTAGCAGTCGAACCGTTTTTCTGAATTTCTGGGTTTGTTTTAATGTCGTTGATCATACTTTTTACATGGTTAACTTCCTTAGCAGTCGAACCCTTTCTTTTCTGATCAGAATGTTCCAACAGCTATAAATTTGAACTATTTTCGACCAGAATGGTCACCAGCATTCTTTTGCAAACACTTTCTCCTCCTAAAATCACAAAATTCTTGTCATAATGGCCCCCATGACTTTCTCCTTCGAAGTTAAGGTTTCCGTCCCCGAGGGGGAGAAGTCTGTTCCAATGGTGAGCGCCGTTCCAGCTGTGGGGTCCGTCTCGATGGCGGGGAAGCGTCCGAGCGTTTTTGATCGTTTGGGAAGGCCCAATGACGATGTTGTTGACCCCGCGAGACCGGTGGTTCATGTGCGGGACTATAGACCCCGTCATTTTCCCAAGAAGAAGAAAGGTAAAGGAAATTCCTCTTATGTGTGGAAGCGTCCCATAGTTGTCCCCGCTAAGGCTCCGCTTGATAAGGGTAAAGGGAAGGCCGTTGATGAAGCTCCGTCCCGTCCTAGCGTTTTCTCCCGTCTCGGCGGTCCCAAGAATGTTCCGTCCCCGTCCAAGAAGACTAAAGGACATAGCAAGAAGCAATGGGTTCCCAAACCTAAGAAAGATTAGATTTTTCTTTGTACCCCAAGAGATTGCAATTAGACCACTTTGTTTTAGGATTTAATATTTTGATGTCTTTTGTTGCTCAATAAATCCGTTGTAATGGTTTGAATAATATATATATTTTTTTTTTTTTTTTGTGCACCCTGTTTTTTGCCTAGACCGCCCTTTCGGGTTTTCAATCAAGCGGGCTTCTTTTTTTTGCACGTGCTCTAATTTTTGCCTAGGCCGCCCTTGCGGGTTTTCAACCTAGCGAGCGATATTTTTTTTATTTTTTTTTTTATTTTTTTTTTTTTAATGGTCTTTGTTTATTAAGCGTAGAACCTCTTGAGCTTGTCGAGGTTGACCTCCTTTGGCAGCTGGTCACCATCTAAATCCATGAGTCGGACTGCACCACCGCTTAGTATCTTTTTGACCACGTACGGACCGATCCATCGGGGTCCCCATTTCCCCAGGGGATTCATGGCATTAGGAGGATGTTGTCTTAAGACCAAATCTCCCACATTGATGTTTCGAGGCTTCACTTTTTTGTTGAAAGCTCTTGCCATCCTTTGCTGATATGCCCTCGTGCGTTCGAGTGCCCTTAACCTTTTCTCGTCGAGTAAGGCTAGCTGTTCGTATCGACTCTGCATCCAGTTGACCTCGTTGACTTGATTCTCGAGGAGGACCCGTAGAGATGGGACTTCAAGTTCGATAGGGAGCACGGCTTCAGAACCATAGACCAATGCATAAGGAGTTTCTCCTGTTGCGGATCGTATTGACGTGCGGTAGCCCCACAATGCTAATGGTAGCTTTTCGGGCCAATCCCTTCCTGTCGAGGCCATCTTCTTGACGATGGTCTCGATGGTCTTATTTGCTGCTTCGACTGCGCCATTTGCTTGGGGCCGGTAAGGAGATGACTTGTGCTTGGTGATCTTGTATTCTACCAAAAGTGCATCCATTTCCTTCTCGAAGTGAGAGCCGTTGTCGGAAATGATTTCATGAGGCACGCCGTATCGGCACATGATATTAATCTTTACAAATTCGGCCACTTTCTTGGCGTTGAGGGTTCGATAGGCTTGTGCTTCGACCCACTTTGTGAAGTAGTCGACTGCCACTAGGACGAATGACTGCCCATTGCTCCCGGCAGGATGAACTTTACCGATGATGTCTATCCCCCAACATGAGAAAGGCCAAGGTGTGACCATGTTGTAAAGTTGTGAGGGTGGAGCATGTTGTAGATTAGCGTGGAACTGGCACTTGGCACACCTTTTGACTTTCTCGATACAGTCTCGTTCCATAGTGCTCCAATAGTAACCAATGCGAAGTATCTTCTTGACTAGCATAAACCCATTCATGTGGGGTCCACATTCTCCTTCGTGCACTTCACACATTATCTCTTGAGCTTCGGTCTCATTGGCGCATAAGAGATTGATCCCGTCGTGGTGCCTTTTATAGACTCGGTCCCCAATCAGTACGTACCGAGAGGCTAACCTTTGCAGAGCTGCTTGAGACTTCTTATTGATGTTCTCGGGATAAGTGCCGTCTTTGAGGAAGTTCATGATGTCTGAATACCACGGAGAGTTTGTTTGAACCTTGTTGATCTCGATGCTCATGCAATATACCGGACTGTTCCTTCGAGCAATTTTGAAAGGCTTCACCATTTTTCCTTTGGGCATTTCAACTAATGAAGCTATAGTGGCCAGTGCATCGGCGAAGCGATTCTTATCTCTTGGCAGGTAGTTGAAAGTGATCTCTTGGAATTGTTCAACCAGTTCTTCAAGGTGCTGACCATACTGTTGGAGAGTCGGGTCTTGGGTTCGCCATTTGCCCGATTGCTGATTGATAAGGAGCAAAGAGTCGCCGAACACTTCTAGTTCCGTGACGTTTCTGTCGAGAGCTGCTTCTAGCCCCGCTATACATGCTTCGTACTCGGCAATGTTGTTGGTAGCTTCGAATTCCAGGCGTATGGCAATGGGAGTGTAGATGTCTTTTGGATCGACAAGCAATACCCCTATACCAAAACCGTGTTTATTGGCGGCGCCATCGAAAAAAAGTTGCCACTTGTCTTCCTCGGTTGCAGTACAAATTAAATGCTCGTCGGGGAACTGTACATCTTCCCCCTTCACTTCGTCACACGGGAATTCGGCAAGCTGGTCACTGAACACTTTCCCCCTGACGGATTTTAGTGTGACGTAAGTGATATCATAGCCGGCGAGCATGAAGTACCATTTGGCTATTCTTGTTGACATGAAAGGCTTCTCGAAGATGTAGCGGAGCGGGTCCACCTTTGCTACTAGCTTGATCGGAAAAGCTTCCATATAGTGTTTGAGCTTTTGAGTGACCCAAACCAATGCTGCACATGACTTCTCTAAAACAGAGTAGTTCTTTTCGCCTCCTTGGAATCGGCGACTGACAAAATAAATGGCGTTCTCCTTTGTGGACTCTCGTTGCTCTTGTGCTAACATAGCCCCTAGGGCTTCATCATTGACAGTGAGATAAAGCAACAGAGGTTTCTCCTTGTGTGGCGGAACTAGAACGGGAGGGCACGTCAAGTAATGCTTCACTTGATCGAAGGCTTCTTGGCACGCGTCGGTCCATTCTAGAGCCACGTTCTTCTTGAGTAACTTGAAGATTGGCTCGCACATGGAAGTAAGTTGGTGCACAAACCGACTGATGTATTGTAGTCTGCCCATGAAACCTTTAATCTCTTTCTGCGTCTTCGGAGGAGGCATGTCAATGATTGCCTTGATTTTGGAGGGGTCTACTTCGATTCCCCTTTCTGTGACCATATAACCAAGAACTTTGCCTCGGATAACCCCAAATGTGCACTTTGCAGGGTTGAGCCTCATCTTGTGTTGACGAAGCCTTTCGAAGAACTTGCGGAGATCGGTCAAATGTTGACCATCGGTCCCTTTGGAGTGAATGATCATGTCGTCCACATAGACCTCGATTTCTTTGTGAATCATATCATGGAACAAGTCTGTCACGGCTCTTTGGTAGGAAGCCCCAGCGTTTCTTAACCCAAATGGCATGACTGTGTAGCAAAAGGTACCCCACGGTGTTGTGAAGGCTGTCTTATGTTGATCTTCCTCGGCCATGAGAATCTGATTGTACCCAGCGAACCCATCCACAAATGAGCGAACCTCGTAGGCAGCAGTGGAGTCGACTAGCATGTCGATATTAGGGAGTGGAAAATCATCCTTTGGGGAAGCTTTGTTTAAATCCCGGAAGTCTACACAAACTCGGACCTTGCCGTTCGCCTTCCTGACTGTCACAATGTTGGCTAACCACGTCGGATACTCGATAACCTTGATGAAACCCACGCTGAGGAGCTTCTCAATCTCTTCTTTGACCTGCAGAGACCATTCTGGCTTGATCTTCCTGAGCTTCTGTTTTACTGGCCTGGCATCTTCTCTGATCGGAATCCTGTGCTCCGCTACCTTTCTGTCTAAACCCGGCATGTCTTTGTATGACCATGCGAACACATCCACGAACTCCCGTAGTAATGCAGTCAATCTGTCTCTGTCGTCTCCCTTGAAGAAGCTTCCAATCTTGGTTTCTTTTGGCTCTTCTTCGGTACCCAGATTAACAACCTGCAGTTCTTCGTCAGCCTTTGGACCATTCTCGCCACGACTACGGACTTGTTGAGCAAGTTCATTTAAGTATGTTGTGTTTTCGTGGTCTATTTCATCATAATTTGAATCGTTATTAACTTGTTCGTTAAGTTCATTATTAGTTAATTCATCATTTATGATGTTTGCAATCTCAGGGTACTCAGAAATATCAAATTTTTCATTAGCAAAGAAAGGAAACACACGCTCGGCTATGGCCTCCAAATCCTCTTGGGTGAGGGTATTAGAGACACTCTCGGACTCGAAAGTAAGTGTAAGCTGCTCTTCCTTTGTTGCTGTTCGGGGTATGCAACCCATTTCTTGGACTAAGAATTCCTCGGATACCACGGGCCCTTTTGTTGAATACCAATTGTTGATCGGCTCGGAGCTTGGCGGGATTCCACTGATAGTCTCGTTCATGATGACGGTGTCATGGATGGCGTTGACTTGGCATTCGTTCATTACGGCAAGCTCTTCGAACATGGAGGCTAAATCTGTCAGTTCTTCCCCCACGGTGATTTCTGTCTCGGACTCTATAGTCACCTTCCTTCCCCACCATTCACGGGGTGACATGGGAGTTGGTTCCCTTTCGGATTTCTGGATCTCACAATCGGAGAAGATTTCGAGGCCAGGCTTTTTGACACCCTTATTGTTAACCCATGGTTCGGGAAAGATCATGTATGGAACGTCTTCCCCTTGGCGGACAAAATAACCATTCAACGTCTTGCGGTAAGGCCTTAGATTAGGGACCTCATAACGACGGCCTTTTTTACGAGCTAGGGCCTTTTCGTTTTTGATTGCTTGTTCTTGCTTCAAGTCTTCTTCGGAAGGCTCGTACCCCAAACCGAATGTGTTCTTGACAAATGGGACTTGCACGGGATGTAGGATTCCTTGCTGATATTTCCCTAAGCCTAAACCAGGGAAGTAGTCCATATCCCTCATCATGCGGAGTACTTTGTGATTGCTGGGGGTCCATGATCCGTTTCCCCCTTCTTTGTCAATGGCGTTGATTGAGACGCCGGAGAGAGTGGAGTCTGGTAGACCATGCTGAACTTGGTGGACGGGCTCACCTTTTCTGTGGATAGTGATGTTTTCAGCCATTATGGTCACTATTTCATCACCGTTTCGGATCTTGACACATTGGTGGAGAGTTGACGGTACGGCATTAGCACTATGAATCCATGGTCGACCCAACAGTAAGTTGAACGAGGCCGGGATATCAAGCACTTGGAATGGAACGGACATGACCATGCTCCCAAACTCAATGTCAATTTCGATCATACCCATGACTGTACGGGCGGTGCTGTCATAACCTCGGATTACTTGAGTAGAGGGCTTTAAATCAGAATCCTTAAGCCCCAGTATGCCCATGATTCTACCAGGCATGAGATTGAGTGCAGAACCGCCGTCCACTAAGACTCTTGAGACGGACCTCCCCCTTGCTCGTACCTTGAGGTAAATAGCTTCGTTGTGGTCGGAACCAAATGGTGGAAGGTCCATATCGGCAAAGGTGATGACGTTGCCAAAGTGAATGTGACCAATCGTTGCTGTGAGGTCCTCGGGAGTAGTATCGGGAGAAACTGATGTATCATCGAGATTGCGAATGACAAGATCTCGATGTTTCTTTGAGGATGCAATGAGGTCCCAAATAGAGATGTTGGCTTGAGTTTTCTTGAGTTGGACAAGCAGAGGATCTTCGGGAGTGTTGTGAGCTTGCGGCCTTTGAGAAGAGGAGCTCGGTGCGGAAGTGGAAGGGTTGCTTGCTATGACTCGACCGGATCGAGTTAGCATATTGACATTCCCATCTTGCTTCTTTTTCCTATTCTCTAGTACTTCCCTCATTACTACATAACAAGAATTGTCAATTTTATTCATAACATTGGGGCCCCCATTCACAATTGGGATTGAATGGGTGGTCCCCTCAAGTTCTCCTATCTCTATTACATTGACATTCTCGTCATTAGTCACTACAAATTCTTTCTTATCTATGAGATCTTGAATGACATTGCGGAGAACGAAGCATTCCTCGGTGGTGTGGCCACTATATTGGTGGTAGCCACAATATTTGTGGTGAGCATGATGGTCGTGGATCGTCTTGGGTTGGTACCCTTGCACGGGTGTGACTTGACCCTTTGCCTTGAGGACCTCGAACACTTCGGTTTGAGTCATGCCTTGGAGAGGCGTGTACACACGGTCACTTCGGGGCCTTTTCCCTTGAGGTGGAGGAACCTTTTTGTAATTCCCCTTGTCAATAGTGACGGCGTTGACCGAGGCCTCTTTTGTGGAGTTGGAAGCGGCCTTGTAGCGGTAAGTAGGAATGGTCTTCTTAATCTCCTTGAGCAAGTCATCCATGCGTACCCCCGCTTCATACATTTGGGAGAAGTCGGAGTAGCAAGCTCCACTTAGGTGAGTGCGGAGATCAATCTTGAGACACTTGAGAAATATGTCCATTTGCTCTTTTGTGTTCGGCCTCTCAACAATTTCGGAGAGTTTGTCATTCCATCTCCTTGTGAAGTCGATGAAGGACTCATTGTCTCGTTGAGTAGTGTTCTCTAGCTCTTTCCTTGTGGGCCGGTGAGTGGTGTTGCCTTGGTATTGGTTCTTGAAGGCAAGCATGGTGGAGTCCCAATCAAGACGGACAGTGAGCGGGAGAGTAGCATACCAATCTTTTGCCGCCCCCTCGAGAGTGAGAGGAAAGCATTGAGCCATCACCTTGGTGGAGACCTTCTTTGGAACCATTGCCCAAATATAAGTCTCGATGTGAGCCATAGGACAAGAGTTGCCCTTGAATTTGCTTATGTCGGGCATCTTGAACTTATCGGGAAGAGCGGCCATAGTACTCATGAGGATGGATGATTGATAAAGGCTTGTGTCGGAGCCTTTCCCCATGTTGAGCCCATTGAATTTTTGGTCGATGTAGGCCATGATAGAATCCACCATTTTGGGCTCATTGTTCTCGGAACTTGGTTCCCCCATCTTTTTGGTGCGGGTACTGACATACGGACTTTTGAATAAACCCTCGGTCCATTCGGATTCATCATCATTGTTCTTGTTCTTTCCCTTGGCAAGGTTGGTGAGCTTTTCTTTCATTAGCTCCATTTCGGCCTCGTGGGCCTCCTTTTGGCTGTCGAGGTGGGATTGCCAAATGTCATCTTTGCTTTGTGCCTCCTTGTTAAGGGTGGAGACTTGCTCTTGGAGGAGTTGGACCATAGTTGAGAGCTGTTCGAGAGACATGGTGTTGCTGCTGCCGGTCATGGTTGGAGCTGTTGGAGTGATCTCTTCACGGACTAACCGATTTGCTGAATCCCGGTAGACTTTGTAAGTACCAATTGAACCTATATTGCAGAAGAGGCCCTTGTCAGTCTTGAGTAACACTTGCGGTCCATGAAGAGGCTTAGAGCACACAGTTGGGCACACGACTCGAACCACGTAAGAAAAGACTCTTTTTTTTTTTTTTTTTTTTTTTTATAAGTCGGAGGGAATGAATCCCTTTTGGGGTTTCTAAGAAAATAATGGAATCGTCACACTAGTATATAGACCATCTCGCGGTCCCATATACTCATCGGATTCCACCACGTTTGTGAATCCTACATGTATCGGGATTAGACTAAATTAATGTAGTAAAGCATACATGCGGGGACGGATTTTTATTTTCGTCCAAAATAACCACTTTTGGGGACGGATTTTTATTGCGTCCTTTTCAACAAGTTGGCATGTATGATTTGAAGACATTAGTTTAGGGAAATCTCGGTACATGGAAACCGACTTGAGTCACGGAGTGTTAGACCCTAACTAGAATTTGTGTGGTTTGTGCTCGGCTTGAATATGAGGCTCAAAGGTCACCCCCGGCATGTAGTCTTGAACTACGCCACAGGCTGAGGTTTACCGCTTCGAAAGAGCCAAGGTCTGGTGGAGCTTGAAACTTTCTAGGACGGGCCTCGACGGGTTTGGGGTTGGACTTGTGCGACTCGATAGTGAGCAGTTCATAGGAATATGTGCATGTAGTGTGAGGTCTAACAAGTGACAAATTTTTTTTTTTTTTTATATTTTTTTTTTTTTTGAAAAGAAAGAAAAACACACAAAACACGTAAGCACATAAAATTACAACTCCCGAATCACCCGTGTGACCGGTAAATAAAACACAAAATTAAAACAGTCCGAGGGTTCAATTCTGTTCTGATGCAGGCAACTGTGCCCACACCCCACTGTTCTGCTAAGTCACTGGAACCTGTTTCTGTTCTGGGATTCAACCCAGAAGCGTGCGCCTCTGAGTGCTGATGTCGGACGCGCGCGCATGGCGCAGTGCTTATGGGAGGCGCGCGCTTCTGGGGCACACCTGTCAGAATGTCAGACTTTGGACTCAGGGGATTGCCCTGGTCCCATGTTCATATTGTAACCCCTGCAGAAGTGATTAGTGCAGAATAACAGAAGAAGAAGATGAAGAACATGAAGAAGTGGGCGATTCTGGTTCTTGATGCGGGATGCGCGCGCCTTAGGCTTAAAAGGCCAGACGCGCGCGCCTCCCCCATCAGGAAACAGAATGCCCAAGAAAGATGTAGATTTTGATCAGAACGCAAGTTTAACCCTCAAGCAGTCCCCAGCGGAGTCGCCACTGTAGATACCCCGGGTGGGAACACCACGGCCTTAGGCTCGGGCGCGTGATGTTATCCTAGGATGTCTAACTTGATTTTAGATTGTTTTAGAGTCGCCACCTATGTTTTGAGGAACATAAGAAAAACCTATTGATTGTAGCCTAAGTTTTAGTTACGAAAACCGAGATTCTTTGTTTTGAGGTCCGGGGTTAGATTACGAGATGGGAAGTACCGAAACACCCATCTCGCCCAACTTAAGTTGGTCTTGCTTGATCAAAATCTACATAAATGAAAATGTTCTTCTTCTTCTTCTTCTTCTTTAAGTCATAAAAATGGGGGTTTAAAATATGATTTGGAATGTAGGAGATAACTCCTTAACCAACCTCAATGAGATGAGGTGATCATTAGAGTCATGTCCCAAAATGATTTGGGTGATTGCACACTTGATTAAAGTAAAAGAGAGAGAGGAGATGAAGTAAAACAAGGAAGGAAAAGATGGACTTTTACCTACAATTTGAAGAACTTCAAACGTTGCTTGATGAGATCCTTGGAGAACCTTTAGAAAGTGATTTTTTGTCTAGTTTTCGATCCTTGAAAATGGAGGTAAAGAGAGATTTTTATAGGTGAAAGAGGGGTGTTTTTGGTGCCAAAACTCGGTCACCAAGAAATCCTTCCCGGGCAAAATCCTGTAAATTGAGCAAGGGAGGGAATCCTGGCCAGAAATCTGTAACTGACGCCCAGAGGCGCGCGCTTCCTGCTTTGGGGGCGGGAGGCGCGCGCGCCTGGCTCCTCCTGTCGGAGGCGCGCGACTCCGAGAAGGCAATTTTGACAGAATGGACTAGAAAGTCAGCCCTGTTATTCAGTTTAGTCCCTGGACTTAACGAAGTCAGTCAGGAACTTAACGGAAGTGACAGGAACTCACGAGGAACACTAAAAATGGGGAGAAACACAAAATCAAATGTGCAATCGGGGTGAGAGGTCCAAGGCGGGGTGTCTACACCAGGCGCCCGCTTGTTTGGACAGAAAGTCCAATTCTTTTCCGGCTTGTTCAGGCGCCCGCCTGGTGCAACCCAAGCGCCCGCTTGGTTTACCAGAAGGCCCAGAACTTTCCAGAAATTCCTTGGAAGTCCTCCGACCCTAAATGCCAATATAGTCCTTTTATTTAAGATTCGTTCTATTGTGTGTGACCCTCTAGGATTATACTAAGTTGGCAATGGGCTCAAACATGATCCCATAAGATATGATTAGGTTCTAGCAAACCGTCATACCTACCCAAATAGTATAACTAGATACAAGTTCGCATTCCTTTAGAATATGTCACAATCCCTTTGTCACGATGTCATTGAACACAAGTCATGGTCAAAGAGTCAACTTGTTTCGTTCAATACTTTCTCGATTCCGAATATGTTGATAATCCAAATGACATTGATCCAATCGATTCATTTGAGTCCGGCCGAACATTTCATCAACATCATTCCTACGAGAGGCCCAAGCTTGACATCTCTCCGTGGAGGGACAAATCCATTTAGCTCATTATTCTTCCCAACGGAATCCGATCATGCCAATCATACCCTTTATAACTACCGTGTTAAGGTAGCGTTTGAATATGTCAAACACAATGTTCATCAAGTGGAAGACTATAATAACTTCATGTCTAAGGATTCAAATGACATAACTAATATGAGATATATGTTTGACATAGACCATGACATAAATCTCATACAGCGGGTCATGTCCAGTACCTTGTTCCAAACAAGTACCCATAAATCTAACATGATCATCCCATGATCATTTAGCCTTTATACTAGTGCTTAATAAGTACTAGGGACGGGGATTATTATAAGTAAACATGAACAACAATAATAATCAAAACATCTCTTTATTGATATGAAATAAATGATAACAATTACAACGTTTATTAAACGTGCCTAGGGCACCACTACCAACATAATGTTTATTGCAAAACTGACATGTGTACTTTCAGTTTTTATCAATTTGACTTGCAAACTTTGGAAACATCAAATGTGAGTTGCGTACTTAATGTTTTGAAAATTTTGATACCACTTTTTTAACATCCGTTAAAAACATAACGAAACACTCCAAAAAAACTTTTCACCCGTCAATTTTTTGTAACATGCGTTATTTTTTTGTAACATGCGTTGCTTTATTAACCAATGCCACTAACACCGAATTCAAGAAATAAACCTATCTCCGCATCAACCCAGGTGAACCATTTGAAATCCTCCAAGAAACTTGAATCATTCATCAATTTGTTCCAAATATAAGGTTTAAATAAAACCCTGATCAGATAAATCGTTTCTACTTCACCCAAAAAATTCTTTAATTCTTTTGCATAAAGTGAATGGAACCTAGAACCCAAAATCAAGTTCCTTGTTGAAGCAGTTGGATCTTGTTAAGATTATCGTTAAGCTTATCATTTTTAGAACTTACATATACATTCAAGATTCAACCAACACCACATTCAAAAGCCAATTTAAAAATCTGAAAATTCAAAGAAAAAATCAAAATCTGAAACCAAAACTAAAATTAATCGAAACCGAAATCTGTGATTCGGTAATATTGTGGCTGAGCAACGAAGATGGAAATAGGAAGATGGAGGGTGTTCGTCGCCGGAGAAAGATTCCAGTCTAAGGATCAGGGGTGCAGCTTCTTAAATGGTTTCTTCCCCTTCCTCCTCCACCACCAAGCCCGCCGTCGCCCACATCGGAGAGCTTCTCTGCCAAGGTAAGCTCACCCATGAACAAGCCCTCTCTGTAGTAATTCCCCTCTCCGATCTTGACACTCACCCAGTTCTTGATCTTGGCCATCGACGGCGCCGACGGGTCGATCCGTACATGAAGAGTAGACCCTCTTCATCTCCGCCGCATCTCTTTCTCTCCACCTTTCTCTCTTGCCCTCCTTTAGTTCCTTTAGTTCCCATTTAGTGCGGCTGAGAGATTCAACTTCTAATCTCCATTTTTGCAACCTCAACTCCAAAATTAGGTATAAAAGAACCATCCTCGTTTATTCCTCATCTGAGTATTTTGGTTTCAAATGTGTTGTTTGAGTTGCAGAAATTTTGAATGTTTGCTTTTTCTTTTTCTTGTGTTCTTAATTTTGACTTTCCAAGTTAATGAAGTTACATCTGTTAAAAAAATAACGTATGTTGCAAAAAATTGACCTACAAATAGTTTTTTAGAGTATTCTGTTATGTTTTTAACGGGGGTTAAAAAGTGGTATCAATTTTTTTTAAAAATTAGGTACGCAACTCACATTTGATGTTTCCAAAGTTTGCAAGTCAAATTGATAAAAACTGAAAGTATGCCTGTCAATTTTGCAATAAACTCATGTGAAAATCTGCGAAAAAACGTGTTTTTCCTTAAGGTTGCGTAAAACGTGTTTTTAAGTTGGCGCAGTGGCATTTTTTTAATTAACGGGAAGTTTGTGTAGCACTGATCGTAAGTGCCAGCGATAGTGTAAAAAAGTGCCAGCACATGTACACTGGCACTTATTGACACTACCACTGACACTTTTTAATAAGTGCCAGTATCAATGTTAAAAAGTGTCAGTGTAATGGCTGGCAGTTATTAACACTACCACTGACACTTTTAATAAGTGCCAGTATCAATGTTAAAAAGTGCCAGTGTAAGCTCTGGCAATTTTTAACATAACCACTGGCACTTAAGAAAAGTGTCAGTTTCATGTTTATAAACGCCAGTTTGAAATCACTTGCTTTTTGTAATACTATGATGTAGCACCGGATGGCCAGAATCAGCGCTGGGAGAAGAACTGGAGGGACTCGACAGGAATTGCACGGCCGCGCAAAGTTACATGCTCGATCGGGCGCAAATTAGGCCAAAAGAGGGAGAATCTCGACTTGATTAGCACGACCGTGCCTGTTTTGGAGCACGGCCGTGTCCGGCGACTTGCCAGAATTTGGTTTCCGTCTTTCTGTTTTAATTTTAGTAACTTAGGATATTTTGGGTATTTTGTTAAAACAATTTTAGGGTTTTCATTTAGGGTTTCTAGAATATCCCGTAGTAGTATAAATACTTTTGTTAGGGTTTTGTAATAGTTAACATTTTGATTAATAAAATTATATTTTCCGTTAGTGCATTTTTAGGGTTTATTCCCTGTGGCCGTTAGGCTTGTTGAAACCCTAATTCTTGGATTGGATTAGGTCAATAATCTCTTCGGTAGATTATTGCTATCTCTTTACAAGGATTTCCATCACGTTATCATGAAAGGTTGTATTCCACTGCGTCATACTAACACTGGGCATTTACTATGGTTGCCAGTATTTACGAAAATGCCACCGCTTGATTTGAAGTATAATCGCCAGCGTGCTTTGAAAAACACGTTTTTCCTTTGCTCAAGGAAAAACGCGTTTTTCACAAGACTCACTCTAAACTCATAACTTATAAAAAGTACATTTTTTAACATTAATATTACCCTTAAACCCTAAACCTTAAACCCTATAAAAACAAGACTTTTAATAACTTATGGAGGAACTAGTTTCTCCCAAAAAATTCTGAATTTTATTTGTGAGAGAAAATTGAGAGGGAGAATAATTCAGTTTGGGGTCTGCGGGAAAATGGTTCCTTGGAAATGATAATAACTTTGGATTAGTTTTTTTTTTTTTTGAAAGAATAACTTTGGATTAGTTAAATCCTTGTATTAATTAATAGTTATTTTTTCTAAACTCATTACTATTAGCTTTTCAATATATTTTTGACTTTTAGTCAAAATAAATAAAACAAAAATAGGTTCATATTTTATATTTTTATACCAACAATAAAATCTCAATTTTTGTTTGCAATCATACAATAAAATATATTCATTCATTTGCGTATACGCATACACTCATAGTCATTTTTACAATATTAACAATGAGTCATTTATAATTGAAGCACCATATAAATTTTGGTTGTAATCATACAATAAAATTTTAGGTATAAAAATGGTACAGTCTCAAGTTATTTTGTTAAATAAAAAATGTATTCATTCATTTGCGTATACTCATACTCTCTTTTATAAGTTGAAACTACAACATCTAAGTAACAATAATAAGATAAAATGGATTTTGGGATAGTGCAATTGGGTTGGGCTTACATGTTCCATTAGACTGATTGTAGCATGTGAGTTGCGCTTTGGATATACTCACTCCATCCCAAATTAATGTTCTATCCCAAATTAATGTTCTTACTTCGATTTTGCACGGATATTAAGAAAAAATAAATGTTGTGAGTATAAAAAGTAAAGCAGAAAAGAAAAAGTGGGTATGGAATTTTTGTTGTGAGAATGACAAGTGGGTCCCAATTTCCATTTTAGGCAATAATAAAGTAAAGTAAGAACCTTAAATTAGGACAAACCAAAAAGGAAAATAAGAACCTTAAAGCGGGACATAAGTAGTATTATGTTGGATCATGATGAGACACATTTTATACCATTAATTCCTAGTTTTTTATGAGCTTAAATGATAATTTTTATGTATTTCAGATAGTTTTTATGTATTTTGGGGGCAATTGTGTAATTATGGGCTTAATTATATTCCGGAGTATTTTAGTATTGACAAAGTTTCATGCAACGGGCCAAACCCATGGGTTGCACCCTCCCGACCCGCCTGACCCGCCCAGCCCAGCCTCTCCCACCCTCCCAGATTGCGACACGTGGCAAGGCTAAAAAAAAACCATATTAACTTTAAAATGCTATATCTTGAGATTTATAACTCAATTTTTTAAAAAAATACCGTTGTGTTCGTATCGATGAGACGAATAAAACTACATAGGTCATGATATGGTTTGATTTTTTTTTTTTTAAAAAAAAACATATTTTTTTACACACAAAAAATTTGAGCTGCTTGTCAGCTGAGATGTAACACTCTGTTCTGATAAAAGTAACAGTTTCATCTTCATAAAGTAACACTTTTTACAGTCAAATGTAACAGCAATTTTACAAAAGAATTTAAATTGTTTGATAGTTTTTGTGGTTAGAGAAAGTAATATTTGAAGTGTAACAAAGTGAATATATAATTATAATTTTCTATATAGATGAATGTAACATTTTTATTTGGTAAATGTTACGTTTCTTCATTAAAAAAAGAGTAAAAATTCATATATATAATCGAGTTGCATTTCAATTGCTACTTTCTCAATAAAAAAATCGTTACATTGCAGATATAATGTTACATTTAAGAATAGGGTTAATTGCAATTTGGTTCCTGACATTTCCCAAAATTTGCAATGTTGATGCTATCATTTCAATTTCGCCAATTGGTATATCCACTTTGTCTTTTTGTTGCAATCCGACTACAAATCTAACTATGTGTTACTTTTCTAACTGGTTTTTATGTCATGTGACTTGCACAGGACATTTTAAGATGTTTGTGGAGCTATACACATATTCGATTGATATGATTCTTTTTATAAATTGAACGTAATATTCAAATCTATAACATATATTTTTTGAATTTTTTTTTGTGAATTAATTACAATATATTAATTTATAATTTAAATAAATGAAATTAGCTAAAAAATATATAGAAAACATGGGAAAAACAATCTGAAAAATTACTACTTTCTACTAGGGATGGCCAACTCCGGTTCCGGTTTGGCATATAAGTGAACCTTAACCGGCCCTTGCATACCCCGGATCCGGTTACCACAATCTGGTTCCGGTACGGTTCCGGTTCGGTTCCTGTCCGGTTCCGGTCAATAATGAATAAACAAGTTAAAAATTATTGAAAAACAAGGGATTTTCGGTCTGGTTTCAGTCCGGTTCGCCATTTATGTGAACCTTAACCGGCCCGGATGACTGGCGGTTCCGGTTACTCCGGTTCCGGTTTACTTGCCGGTTTGCTCCGGTTCCGGGCTTCTCCGGTCCGGTTTTTCAGGTTCCGGGCCGGTTTGGTCATCCCTACTTTCTACAATGCTATACCTTCTTTCCTCTCTAATACTTTCTTCCACCACTCTGCCACCTTCCGGCATCACCCCTTCCCCATACACCCTTTCCCTATTTCATCTTCCTCTTCCTCTCCCTTTTTTCCCTATTAAATACTTTCATGAACTAATAATCTACATATAGCATTTACTTCATATGAAACATATTTGGGCTTGATATATTTTTTTGATTATTTTTTTCACGTGTTTTTTTAATTTAATTATTTAATATTTAAATTTAATATAAATATTACAGTCACAAAAAAATTGCGATTTTTTTTATATGTTTTAGATTTAAATATTAGCTTCAATTTAAAAAAAAAGAATCATATTAATCATATTTGTGTAGCTCTAAAAACATCATAAAACGTCTTTTAAAACGTTATGTGTTACTCACATGACATAAAATCTGTTAGAAATCTAACACTCAGTTAGATTTGCAACAAAAATACAAAGTTGATATACCAATTGGCAAAATTGAAATGACAACATTAACATTACAAATTTTGGTAAATGTCAGCAACCAAATTGCAGTTAACCCTTAAGAATATAAACTGTTACAATTGAGAAAAAAAATGTTACATTCATTTTTTATAAAATGTAACATTAGTTTAGTTTGTCAATCTTATGTTATTTTTGAAAGAAAAAAGTGTTACATTTAAAAAAAAGAGTGTTACATTCCTTTATAAAAAGTGTGACATTAGTTTAGTTGTCAATTTTTATGTTATCTTTAATCTATTTCAGCAAAATTGTGGTACATTTTTTTTTAAAAAACATTTCGTTATAGTAAGTGTTACTCTTGTTGGGAGGAAAAAAAGTTTTGGGTGTCAAAAAAAAAAAAAAAAAAAGGAGACTCGCCTGGCGCCGTCACACGGTGTGCGGCGGTTGCACAGGAGACCTCCTCTTTAGTATTTTATATTTTATCCGGATGTAATTTATTTATGAATCAAAAAACATCCCAAAATATGTAAAAGAAGAGTCAAAGCGGACGGGAGAGTATTTGATAATTAAGAGAGTTTGAAGAATTACTTGTTGGATTTGAAGAAATAAAAGAAATAGGCCCAAACCAAGTTCAATTCAGGAAAAGAAGAAGGAAAACCCAACAAAGGGGTTCAAGCTAAGAAGAACGGAGAAGTGGCCCAGCAAGCAAGACATCAGGCGGCCCAAAGAAACAAGGCCCACACTAGCGGCCCAATTCGCCAAGGAAGGAGCTGGCTTACTGCACCACGTGTGCGCGAGGCGTGAGCACGAGTGAGAGGAAGCGTACACGAGTCGTGCGTCTCTTCGCGAGTCGTGACAAGGCGGGGAAAGCGCATCTACCAGGCGCGTTTTCGGCGAAATTGGAGTAGACGCGCGCGTGGGGGCGCGTGACTTCGAGATTCTGGCAGATTTTCATGATTTTCCATGTTTTTATTATTTATTTTTTATTTTTTTAATTCTTTATTAGTTTAGGACTTGTTTTAGGTATAAAACTAGTTTTTTTTTTTTTTTTTATTATTTTAGATTCTATACTTCTAAAATATTTTAGATCTAGGTTTTTATTTTTCTTCCATGGAAATTTCAAAGCTTTGGATGAGGAACTAAAATCCAAGCTTTGGTTTGAATCTTGAACCCCTTTTTATCAATTTGAGGTATTGTTGTTTTTAATCTTTGATCCCTATTCATAATTTTACTTGTGTTTAATTTAGATCTATTGCTAGGGTTTATAGACTTGATCAATTTATTTATCCTTGTAATCGATCTTTGCTAGAATTTTCTATTTACTGTGCAAGTGTAGAAATTCATGAGTAGCATCTTTACGATTTATGCATGTGCCATGGTAAATTGTGAAGTGGGTAAAATTAGACGATTATGTATATGAAATAATTGTAGAAAGCGTTCTTGATCTTAGTTTCTTAAATCGTTCATCAATTAATATTGCGATCTAGACTGTGCCAGTTAGATTAGTTTATTAATTAGGGTTTCTAGTGAGTGTGCCACTGCTAGTAACTATTCTGAAAGAAGAAACAGAGATTGAAATAAATCTCGTGATCAAGTGAATATGGTATAAAGTGAAAAGAGATATCAATGATAATTGAATAATTAGGTGGGGACGGAATCAAATCTGAAGTATTCTTTAATTATTGTTTTAGCTCGATTTAAATTAGTTTTAATTCTTGTTTATAGGATTTAATAAATTTATTCCCTCAATCTTGTCAAGTGAAAATTACGTAGACAAATAACTGTTCTTCGTGGATCGATTCTGGACTTATTCCTAGCTACATATTTTTAGAACCCAGTCCAGGTTTAATTTGTAGGTGTGCGATTTAGCCTATCAAATTTTGGCGCCGTTGCCGGGGAACGGTGTTTATTTGTTTACGTTCTTATTTTATTTCTTGTTCTTTTTCTTTTTATTGTTTTTAGTTAGATTAGTTAGTTAATTTTCATTTTAGTTAATTTTAGTTTTGTTATTTGTTTTTAGTGTGGTGCCTTTTATGGTCCACACCCGTTCTACTGACAAATTGCTTGCAAGTCTTGACCCAGAAATTGAAAGAACTTTTAGGAAGAGACAACAACAAAGCAGGAAATCCAAAGCAATTGTGTCAACTGAAAAAATGGCGGCCCAGACATTGAGGCAGAAAACTGCCCCGAATTGGAGCGAGCAACCTCATGCAGTTAAATTCCCTGATCTGCCTACTGGGGTTACATTTGAGTTAAAGCCGGGTTTGTTGAGTCAATTACCACACTTCATGGGCATTCCCGGTGAAAACCCGAATCAACATATATCCCACTTTGTGCAGATTTGTCAGAGTATGAAGCCCGCGGCACTTCTTATTGAGCATCTCCTTCTTAGAGCATTGTCTTTCACTCTGAAAGATGATGCTATAGTGCGTGGTATTATCATTTTCCACCTAACAACATTACTACTTGGCAGGAGATGAAGGAGGTTTTCTTAGAAGAGTTTTTCCCACCGGATCAGATCAATGTCATGAAGCGTGATATCAGTAACATGGAGCAGAGAGTCGATGAGACTTTGTATGAGTATTATAACAGGTTCTATAAGCTATGCAGGAGTTGCCAGTATCATAGATTTGATGATGACCAGTTGATAGTATATTTTTACGGGGGATTAACAGTTCAGGATAAACACTTGGTGGATTCTTGCTGTGGGTGTAGTATTCTGAACAAGACCACTGAGGAGGCGAACGAGATAATTGATGAGTTGGTTAAGAGCACTCGGACACATGGAAGGAGGTCGAGTTTCAGACAGGTCAGTGATGCGAATTCTAGTAGTGGTATGACAAATAAGCTTAAGACAGATGTTGAGGACCTTAAGGGGATGATGAAACAATTGTTGATGGGTCCACTACATAGTCAACAATATCCCACTAATCATTATCAGTATAGAACACCATATGGGCAGCATCAGCAGTATCAGAGTAACCCTCCGAGACAGTCTACAGATGATATGATTCACTCCTTAGCACAATCGGTGAGCATGATGAATAGCAATTTCCAGCAGTATCAACACAGGACCGATGCGAGTATTGGAAATCTAGAGAGACAGATTGGTCAGATAGCAGATGCAGTTGGGAGATTAGAGGCTAAAGAGGCAGAGAAGGTACATTCTAAAACAGAACCGAACCCTTAGCAGAGTGCATGTGCCATGACTTTGCGCAGTGGTAAGGAGATTGGGAAAGAAGTTGTACCAGAGGAGCCAGTGATTGAGGTTGAGCAGGTTGTGCCTGAGGAGAAGACCCCAGAGGAGGAGAATAAACCTACACCAAAACCACCAGTTTTGAGCCGGATGTTCCATTTCCTAAGGCCTTGAGAGAGCACCGCAAACCGGAGCCTGACAAGTCTATTTTCGATACTTTCAAGAGGCTTGAGGTAAACATCCCATTTTTAGACTTGTTGCAGAATGTCCCGAGATGTGCTAAATTTTTGAAGGAGTTGTGTACATTAAAGAGGGATCAGAAAGCGAGAAGTTGGAAAAAGGTGAAGATGAAAGAGCATGCGTGTGTAGTCTTTCATAAGAAGATGCCTAAGAAGTGTAGTGATCCGGGTATGTTTGTTATTCCTGTATCTTTGGATGATGAATCTGAGCATATGGCTATGCTTGACTTGGGTGCTTCAATCAATGTCATGCGTTATGCATTGTTTGAAAAGCTCAAGTTGGGACATCTACAGGATACTAGGGTAGTAATTCAGTTGGCGGATAGATCCAATGCATACTCTAAGGGGGAGGTTGAGGATGTTTTAGTCCGGGTTGGTAAGTTCATTTTTTCTGCAGATTTTTATGTGCTAGATATGGATACGGATCCTAAGGCTCCCATTCTGTTGGGGAGGCCATTTATGTCTACGGCTCATACTAAGTTGGATGTTTCCAATAGATCTTTGACCATGGAGTTTGATGGGGAGTTGATGGATTTCAATATTTTTTACTCCAAGAAAGACCATAAGGATGTCCGTGGTTTATGTTTCATGGGTGTAGTTGAGCCAAAGGTAGAGGATGTGTCCAATATTTATAGTGGAATTGATGATGTGAAGACTGGTTTAGAGATTCCGGCTGTAAAACATGGACCAAGAAAGGTGAAGAATCTTCCTGAGCACCGAAAGCATGCATTTGGAGGTGAGGAAGAAGTGATGATGGTTAGTGGTTCGATGGAGAAGCATGGAGGTTTGAGCACGATGAACAAAAAGAAGAAGGGATTTATGCAGACAATTCGAGCTCAAACGGGGTGGAGTGTGCACTAATGAGGTAATATTTATTCCCCTACATTTAAACTGTCCTTCTTTTTATTCACTTTTATACACTGAGGACACTGTGTAGTTTAAGCGTGTGGGAAGGATTTGTAGTTGTAAAGCATGCATTTTTCATTCTAGATAGTTAATTTTTTTTTCAAAAAAAAAAAAATAAAAAAAAATAGAGAGGCTAAGTTAAAACCCGAAAGGGCGCTTAGGCAAAATGTGATGTTTGAGTAATAAAATATCATACATCCACGGGAGAGAAGACATAAGGGGGGTTTGTAGTTAAGGGTAGGAATACACTATTGAAGTAGGAGGTTCGGATAGTGGAGATTAGGTTAGAAATCCTCGTTCTTTTCTTGAAGATATAAGGGGGTGTAGGTGTTTTGTTACGAGGTAAGTTTTGTGCATAATTATAAATCAATACAAAAACTTTTGTTTTTATGAGGGAGATTGTAGTGTGAGATAAGCGTGGGGGAAATTTAGGACATTTTTAGTTCCCCTTGGCTTTTGTGTGGGCATTTAGTTGGGATACCGTTTATTTTGGTGTTGGTATAAAGCTAATGTCATTTTTATTATTTCTTTCAGGAGTTATAAGGAGACGGAGTTTCTACATTTTGATTTTATTGTTTGATTTATGATTGGTGGTTTAGAGGAGACTATGAATCATTTTTCTCCATGCTACGCTATATTAGACCGGTGTTTAGAAGGGAGTTATGATTTTACTCATGAACGAGTAAAGGTCTAAGCGTGGGGGAATTATCTTAATAGGGCTCCTTGCCCTTGGGTTTACTTTACAACAACTTAGGGCAACTCCAACAATGGGTATCAAATTTTGATACCCACATGAAGGTACTAGTAACTCCTGTAAGGACATGGATTGCAACACAAGTCGTTTAGACTTCCATTCATAAAGTTATGATTATAATATTAATTTATAAAGTATAGTTGATAATAAAATGTGTAGAATTCCTGGATATATATTACCTAATTGTGATGGGCAAAAGGGTAATTTATTATCATAAAGCTTGAAAGGGTGTGGTCCCTAAATGAAATGTCACCAAGTCTACTATATAAAAGGCATTCCATCAACCCTTAAGACTACTCCATTTTTTCATTAGTACTCTCTCCAAAAATCTTCATTAAGTGTTAAAGAAGTAAAAGAGGAAAGACATTCATCATTTAGAAGAGCATTCACCCTACTTGTTCTTCATCTTCATTTCTCCCTATCATCATCTATGGATTCAACATGTATTGTTCTTAAAAACTTCCGCTTCATCTCTTCCTCAATCCTATTCTAAAGTGAGTGTGGCATTCAGGGATTAAAATTGTTCCAACAATTGGTATCAGAGCCCCGCTCATTTTGTTTGAGATTGAGTTCTTTAAAGAAAGCCTTAAAACGCTTTACATTGATTTTTTTTCTGTTGAATCGTTAAGGTTATTTGATGTTGATTAGGGACTCTAATTCGTTCATAAAGCACTGATAATCATCATCTAAAATTCAGAAAAGGTTTGAAAGTTTTTTTCATTAAAACTAAATGGTTCAAGTGTGACTATCCCTTCATAACATGGTTTTATGTTTTCGTGCATACCATGTGGATCTACTCACTTGATTCCATTAATTTTAAGGCAAGATTATCCCTAAATAACATGGTTTTATGTTTTAAGGACATACCATGGGGATCTACTTGCAATTCTTTGATTTTGAGGAAAATTTAGACAAAAATTCAGAAGTGCAGATTATATGGCACGGTCGTGCTCTTTGTTTGGCACGACCGTGCGCCTCTATTACCTTGAACCGGTGTGTACAGTGGTGCTGGTCCGGACGGGTGTGTTGTTTAAACCAGTCGGACCGTTTCGTTTGGCATGGTCGTGTCTATTATTTGGCACGGTCGTGCCATCTGCACCGTGAAAACATGTTTTTTCCCCATATTTTGGCACGGTCGTGCCCTTTGTTTGGCACGGTCGTGCTGAGTATGTCGAAAGCAACACAAGTTCTGCAAATAAAGTTTCTGCACTATTTTGTTGTTTTCTCTTGAACAAAAACATTCATTTTTCAAACCTTAAAGCCCTGACTAATTATATGCTTTGACAATTTTATTCATTGTTTAAATAATATTGTCGCCTAAGTGATTTACGTTATTTAAACCCTTAAATTGTAAAGTGTTGGATGTTTAAGTTAATATGTGAATGACTTGAATTTTCCAAAGAAGATCTTGACATTTGACTAAACTTAGGCATTCATGTGGTAACAAATAAAATGAACATTAGGATATTTTCTTAGGTACTTATGTCGGCCCAAAGGAAGATTAAGTATTTATTAAAATATAAGCTCAAATTACTTGTTACCTAAGGCAATCATTTATGAGTCAACTCGCAATCCAAAGATTAGTTTTGATGTCATGTTGATTATCTTATTGATGGATTTCGTTGATATAATTAATCATTTTTCATTTGTAGTTTCTTATTCATGTTTTTGTTTTCATTCCTTTTTGTTCTCAAAACCCAACAGATTTACTTATTGCTTCGTCCGTAATCACTGCTATGAGTACAATTCCGATGCTAAACGGGACTAATTTTAAAACTTAGAAAAATAAATTGATGATGATCTTAGGCTATATGGACATAGATCACGCATTAAGGGAACCGTTTCCTCTTCCTCTCTCTAGTGAAAGCACTCAAGAAGATTGCTTAAATGAGGAGAAGTGGAAACGCTCCAACCGTGTGAGCCTAATAATCATGAATATCGTTGTCCTGGAGACCATTTTGGACGGTGTCTCCAAGAACGTTGATGCTAAAACATTCCTTGATATGATTGAGGGATGTTTGGCATCTACCTCTTCTCATGGGACAAAAAGAAGAGGGAAGGAAATTGCGGTTGCAAGAAATAAGAAGCGTAAGGGATCATCTACTGATCATGAAGAATGCTTCTTTTGCAAGGACCTCACTCACATGAAGTACGACTGCCCTAAGTATCACGCTTGGCGTGCTAAGAAAGGTATGTCATTTGGTATTGTTTGTGATAAAGGCTAATTTGGTTTCATTTCCTACATATACATAGTGGTTGAATTCTGTTACAACAACTCACATAATGAATGTCTATGTAGGGTTGCCTGAAATACCGAAATCCTGGAGAAGATGAAGAATCATCTATATGGAAGCTGGGATCTGGTTAAAGGAAAAGGCATCGGAATCTTATAGGATATTGTTAAAAGTACTTAGTATTATTTGTATAAATACTACATTTAATGTATCGTCATTTGGACGGAATTTGATATATATCACAATTTTGAATAAAGAAGGTTTTTTGTTCATTTTAATAAATGTGATTTTATTTTATTCCAAGGTTGATGGTACTAGTACATAGTCAGGTAATCTTTAATTACTTGACATTATTTACACAATATATAAATTCCATAAATAATGACACCAAAATGGTAAAAGCAAAAGTTATCAAGTAAAGTTTATATTTTATAAAGGCATAAGCGTTTGGATCATATTTTCGAAAGGAAACTGATAAGCTTATGTTAAAGGATATCTTAAACAAACTTGATAATTTGGAAAATACTTTTGCATTAAATGCCTTAAAGTAAATTTACAAACATTGTAGTATTCTCGAGAGCATCAAGTGTCTCAATGAACTAATGCATTCGGATATTTGTAGGCCATTAATTATTCCTTCATGGAAAAGGTCAACAATAGTTATTATGTTCAAAATGACTAAACTCTTAGTTTGAATACATTTATTTGCTTCATAAAATATTGAGTTTGGACGTTGTAAAAGTCTTATAAAGACAAAGTTGGAAATCAACTTTGAAGACTATTAAGAACATTAGGGTCATTCATGATGGTGTATACATCTTTGGAATGATTGTTAAAAGGAACAACGTCTAGGTCCTTTTTACTCGCTATTTTGAAAGAGTGTGGGATTATCTCTCTCTACATTGAGCCAGGTACGCCTAGCATGAATATTGTAATAGAGACATATTGAAATCCTTAAGAATATGGTAATAAGTATGTTTTATACTTCTCTTACCTCACTCATTATGGGCGATACGCTAAAACCGCAACCTTTATTCTCATTAAAGCTCCCTCTAAAGCTACTAATATAAACCCTTAATGATTTAAGGATGCGTTCCTTATTCATCCTTAAACCATATTCATTTATGGGGTTGTCTAGCATATGTATAGACTTTATAAGTCTACTAAGGGCAAGTTAGACGTAAGATTATTAGTAGTTATTCATGGGGTAAGCCGAGAAAACTAGGGGATATATAAATTTTACAACCCGAAAGTTAGAACGTTTTGAAAAACGAGAAATGCTAGGTTCTTTTAAGGATGTTGAATTTAGTGGGAGAATTTGGAGTAATATTTTGAATTTGAAAAGGAAGAGGAATTCATTTATATGGAATCCATTTATATACCACTTCCTATAGTTCTAATTGGATATCAAGTTTTGTACTTGACATTCAAGAAGAACATACAATTCAAAATAAATATGATTTCCCAATAAATATTGAACAACATGGAAATGTTGATCATAAGAAGTAAATTCAACAACCTCAAAATTAGTAAGAACCGGTGCCCTTATAGAGATCAAATAGAGTAAGAAGGAATGCAATTCCGGATATTCATTAAGTGTATCTTGTCGAGAATAAATGACACTTAGGTATAGTGGGAGATAATCTATTTATCTTCCATAAAACCATCAATAGTCCTAATTCTCATAAGAAGATTAATGCCATTAATAAAGAGTTACAATCTTTTGAAAGATAACAACGTTTGGGATCTTATTTCATTACATAAGGATGTGAAACCTATAAATGGGTCTCTAAGACCTAAAAGGATTCACAAAGTAATGTTGAAAGATATGAAGCCCATCCAGTTGCTAAAGATTTTAACTCATAAGAAAGGTATTGATTATAAAGAAAGAAACACTTTCCGGTATCTTCTAAAAGCTCCTTAGGATCATTATGGCACTAATAGCACCTTTGATCTTAAGCTTCATTAAATGGATATTAGAGAAAACTTTTTCTTAATGGAGACATTAAGGAAACTATCTATATGGAGAAATTCATTTATGAACTTAAGTAAAAATTCTCATTAATGGTATTTAGAATTTAACCAAGTCATTCTTTCATTTGTTTTGAAATGAATCTTGGTAAATATTAAGTATACCATAAGTTCAGTGGGAGTAAATTTATAATTTTGGTCTTATATGTGGATGATATTTTGCTTGCTAGTAATGATATAAACCTTATTAAGGAAACTAAAAAATTTCTTATTTGAAATGAAAGATCTTGGTAAGGCATCTTTGTATTAAGAATCCAAATTTACCGTGATCACTCACGAGATGTTTTAGGATTATCACAAAAGGCCATATGAAAAGGTATTACAAAAGGTTTAGCATGCAAAACTGTAAACCACATGACACCCCTAATTTAAAGGAGACATTCTTAGTCTCAAACAGTGTCCTAAAAGTAAAATTTTGAATCCAAAGTATATGGAAAATTCCCTCTTTACATCAGCAGTAGGAAGCTTAATGTATACGTAAATCTTACATTTAACGTTGGGATGCTTTGTCAATACCAAAGCAATCCGGAAAGAACATTAAGTAGCAACCAAAAGAATGATAGAAGTATTTACAAAAACACTAAAGAAATACATGCCTATGTTTTAAAGTCGGATCATCTTGAGATCATTAGGTATTCCGACATTAGTTAAATATATGGCTGCATATGTTTTAATGGACTGTAATTTGTCAAAACAAGTGTCGAAAGACCAATTAAGAAATGACTATCAGGTAGCAGTTCTGTACTCTAACAAGAGTTTATGGATTTAGACATTAATTATCTTGTTATAAAGAAAAGAGTACAAAATGAACGAAAGGGATACAACTTATAGAAACAAACTCTATTTAGAGGATCCATTTATGAAAAAGTTATCATCTTCAGTGTTTCACGAGCATGTTGCTCATATGGGTGTAACAACTTTTGATAACATTTAGTATAGTGGGAGTTTGTGTTGTTCTTTCATTAGTTGTTCTATTATTTAAAGTTTTGATCTCATTTGGTTAAGTTGGACTAGTTGGAAGAATATATATATATTCATTATGATTCCATGCTACACATCTATACTTTTGATCTATGTCATTTAGTTGGATTTGTATACGTGATTATTGTGGGTTTAGTTGCGAATCAATTACAACGACTGCCCCTTTAGTCCTATACTTGTATGGCTAATGGACGAGATTGTTATAAGTGACAATAAAGTGCGCACGTAAGGGTTGTCATTTGTGTTATGTTCATAATTTAAAGGAATGAATTTGTTTTGCAACCCAAGTGGGAGATTGTAAGGACATGGCTTGCAACACAAGTCGTTTAGACTTCCATTCATAAAGTTATGATTATAATATTAATTTATAAAGTATAGTTGATAATAAAATGTGTAGAATTCCTGGATATATATTACCTAATTGTGATGGGCAAAAGGGTAATTTATTATCATAAAGCTTGAAAGGGTGTGGTCCCTAAATGAAATGTCACCAAGTCTACTATATAAACGGCATTCCATCAACCCTTAAGACTACTCCATTTTTTTCATTAGTACTCTCTCCATAAATCTTCATTAAGTGTTAAAGAAGTAAAAGAGGAAAGACATTCATCATTTAGAAGAGCATTCACCCTACTTGTTCTTCATCTTCATTTCTCCCTATCATCATCTATGGATTCAACAGGTATTGTTCTTAAACGCTTCCGCTTCATCTCTTCCTCAATCCTATTCTAAAGTGAGTGTGGCATTCAGGGATTAAAATTGTTCCAACAACTCCAACAATGAATATGAAAGGTACCAAATTTTGATATGGTAATAGTGAAGGTAGCAAATTTGCTACATTCCTTAGTACCTTAGGTGTGTTGCACACTTGCTCAAATGTCGAGAGTGGGAGTAGTTTTATGGGGGAACATGGCACATGGGCTTGTCTCTACTCCTTCAATAATGAAATTAAATGAGAAAATGAGACACTTGGAGCCTTTCTATTGGTGAGAAATTATTTTCAATATAAATAAATTTTATTTGAATAAAAAACACTTGAAGTGATTTTTTTTTAATGTATTTATATCAAAATTCATTTATTTCAGTTAACTATAAATAGAGCTATTAACATATTTTGAAAAATAATTTGAATTTAGTTTTTTCTCACTAAAATATTAAATTTGTTCTAAATTTAATATTTATTGTTGGATATGGTGATTTAATTTTTAATTTATGAATTATTTAATGTTTATATCGTGCTAAAGTGATGACTATAAAATTTAAAAATATAATATTTTAATAAAAAATAATTAAAGCAATAATCATATTATGAATTAGTGTTAATGTTGAAAGTGTTAATAAAATTTATAAATATCAATTAATATAATTTGATACTACATATTTGATACCTATTATTGGAGATGCCAATTTGATACCTTGCGAATAGTACAAATATGTATCAAATTTTGAATTTGATACATATGGAGCAAGTACCATTGTTGGAGTTGCCCTTAGCCAGCTATCCTTCGTATTTGGGAGTCTGTGCTCCAGCCTTTCCGATCCAACATAGAAAATTGGATTATTTTAGAGGTAATTGATTTTTTTTTATTATGCATTCATTAAATGTGAAAATTTACGGAAAAATTTGTTTCACACTTGTTTTAGTGTAAAACATGTTTTCACTCCTTAATGTAAAACATAATCTCTTAATATAAAATAGGTTTTACACATCTCTTAGTGTAAAACATGTTTTTCATCTCTCATTAATTTTTTTTAAAATGTGTAGAAGAGACTATAACGACAAATACTTTAAAACGGAAGAGGTATAAAACTTGTTCAACAAGTATTTAATATACAGACTAGTGTTTTAAAATGATGCACCAAACATTTTTACAAAAAGGGAAATCCCCTTACAAAAGTTCCGTTTCAAAATCTACTTCATTTGTAAAACTCTCCGTTTATGAAACTGTGTACTCCCTCCCTCTGTCCCGCCCGGCTTAAGATATTTTGTCATTTTGAGTGTCCCACGCACTCGACTTAGGACAACCCAAAATTGAAATGTTATACTCCCTCCGTTTCATTTAAGTTGCAACATGGGTTGTGAAACACAAAAATTAAGAAAGGAGAATAATGAGTGGTTAGGAGGAAGAGATAGAATGAGTGGAGAATAATGAGTGGTTGGGAGGAAGAGAGAGAATGAGTGGAGAATAATGAGTGGTTGGGAGGAAGAGAGAGAATAAGTGGAGGATTATAAAAGTAATAAAGAGTTTCCTTATTTGGTAATGTTGCAACTTAAGTGAAATGCCTAAAACGGCAAAATGTTGCAACTTAAATGAAACGGAGGGAGTATTACTTTTACATTAATTTATTGCGTACCTCCCAATATCCTTCTCATCTTTCAAGCATTGGGCCCAGGTCTCTAAGGAGTCGTACTCACTATAACAATCCCTTTGCTATTTTCTTACCAATTCTCTCTCCTATTTTACTTTTCATACTCACGACACATCCTCAACTCATTTTTTTCCCTCTTATTATAGTAGTATTTCTTAATCCCAAGGACGGAGGGAGACCTAGATGAACCCTAACATGAATAATTTTGCACCGCTCAATGTAACTCACACATATGCGCAAAGCTCCCAAGTCCTATTCTGGGATGAGCATGGAGTTGGGACAATTATATTCTGCTCTTTTGAGAGGGAGAGAGAGAGAGAGACAACAGTAAATGATCACCCAACAAGAACATATTACAATTTACAAGGACAAAATTCATTCAATTGCAATTAAAGAGTTACATCAAACTTGTACAACACTCATTCACTTTCCTTTACACCAAATTATGTACACCTTTCTATTTATATAGACACAGATTCAGCAACCATTTTCAACCTAACCTCCTCTCCTCCTTCCACAATGCCGATGGCAATGGCCACAACCGCATTCTACCCGTCAAAAACTCACCGCCGGCATTCCACCACCGTCCTCCGCTGCAAGTCCGCTGTTAACCACGGCAGCCAAAAATTCTCCACCATTAAATCCCCACCCAGTCCGTACCCAATCGACGGAGTTAAATCAACCGACCTCACCGTCGATCCTTCTAGAAATCTTTGGTTCCGTAGTTACGTCCCCACTCAATTCACCGCCGCCGCTGATGATGATTATCTCCCTTTGATCGTGTTCTTCCATGGCGGCGGTTTCGTTTTCCTCAGTGCGGACAATTTTGAGTACGACACATTTTGCCGCCGGTTTGCTGGGAATGTGCCGGCGGTTGTTGTTTCGGTGGATTATCGACTCGCTCCTCTCCACCGGTTTCCGGCGCAGTACGAGGACGGATTTGATGTTCTGAAATTTCTGGATGAGAGTGAGAATTTGTGGCCGGTAAATGCTGATTTGTCCCGTTGTTTCCTTGCCGGAGACAGCGCCGGTGGTAATATAGCTCATAATGTTGCCGTCAGAGCTAGCCGGACAGAATTCCGGCAGCTTAAGGTTTGTGGCTATTTTTCTTCTCATGCAAAACAGTTTGAGCGAACGACAAGGTAGGGTAACGTACTTTAGTGTTTGTTACAACTAATGCAATGTACTACGACTTGACATCTTTATGACGCAGCACGGAAGCGATAGATATTCGTGATTAGCGCATTAAACACAAGAGTTCACAATCGATGAACCCTAGAACACAATAAATCTGGAATCCACCAGAAAATAAGAGAAAAACTCTTAACAATTGCAAAACAATCAAAATTTTATTGAATAAAGTCTAATTTTCGGAATACAACTTTA
Source organism: Campanula takesimana (assembly GCA_026119855.1). Classification (NCBI taxonomy): domain Eukaryota; kingdom Viridiplantae; phylum Streptophyta; class Magnoliopsida; order Asterales; family Campanulaceae; genus Campanula; species Campanula takesimana. The sequence continues at coordinate 241,078 of JAOWBW010001228.1, read as the reverse complement.
GGCCTATTTTATAGTGTCCATAAAACTTGAAAAACAATCTAAAACCTTCTAGAATTACTCCTAACCTATATAGTAACTTAATAGGACTTAAAAACTAGTAAATTGACTCAAAATCTATCATAGAATCCTCTAAAATTAACCTACTAAAATTAATGACGAAAATACAAATAAAATAATAAAAGATAAGAAAATAATTAATATCCCGTCCTACAATGATGTAGGACGGGATATTAATTATTTTCTTATCTTTTATTATTTTATTTGTAGATCCTGATTCGCGGAGTTGACTGCAACTAATTCTTCTCCGTTTGAATCTGAACCTTCCTTTTCAATCGGCTCGACGCGGTGGAGACTTTCCCCGCAACGTTCTTCTTGAGCACAATTTTTGTTATTCTGCAACAAAACCTCGAACTGACCCCGACGTTCTTCTTCAGCACGTTCATAGACTGCAGATCTACGCGCTTCCAGTTTCTGAATTTTGGCAGTGTAGTGATCGGCTTTGTCAGCATAAAATTTGGCTTCCATCCTATGTCGCTGCCTAAGCACTCGCTCCCTTGCTGCTCGATTCAGATCTCTGAATGATTTATATTTCTTCACACGTCGATCATGCTTGTCCGCTTCGTCGAGTTCTTCGTCCTCTAACGCTAGGAAATATTGTTCCTGTTGTCGAGCACGATCCAATCAAAGATCGATTTCATAAATAACCTCGTCATCAGATCTGGAACTGGAATCCCCTTCATCCCGATTTTCTGTCCCTTGAGGACGTCGTCTTGGATCAACCCCGTCTCTCTCACCATGACAGTTTTGATTAGTGTTTTGACCTTGTTGAGCGGCAACCAACACTGCAATCTGCGTTGCCAAGGAAGTATAGCGGGGGTTACACCATCGATATCAGCCTTTGTTGCCTGATCCCCCATAATGATTCAGTGATGCAAAAGACAGGATATAGCCTGCTCTGATGCCAACTGACGCAGCACGGAAGCGATAGATATTCGTGATTAGCGCACTAAACACAAGAGTTCACAAGCGATGAACCCTAGAACACAATAAATCTGGAATCCACCAGAAAATAAGAGAAAAACTCTTAACAATTGCAAAACAATCAAAATTTTATTCAATAAAGTCTAATTTTCGGAATACAACTTTAGGCCTATTTTATAGTGCCCATAAAACTTGAAAAACAATCTAAAACCTTCTAGAATTACTCCTAACCTATATAGTAACTTAATAGGACTTAAAAACTAGTAAATTGACTCAAAATCTATCCTAGAATCCTCTAAAATTAACCTACTAAAATTAATGACGAAAATACAAATAAAATAATAAAAGATAAGAAAATAATTAATATCCCGTCTTACATCACTTAATGAAATGTACTTTACCATTTTATTACATAGTATAATGGAAGGATCCCAAACGACGTTAAAAAACTAACTGAAATGCCAACAGTATAAGAAAAAAACTAACACTCTTTAATTATAATTAACATTTGTTAACTTATTTAATGGGTTTGGTAATATTCTTCCATCCTTACCCCAAACCATCGCCTGGACACCACCCACCATCTGTCAGTCTCTACCATCACCATAAATCACCACCCATTTCCACCATAAATCAAAAACAGAATCCTCAATTCAAGGCCAAACTCATTTCTCCTCTGAGTCAAAATCAAAATTCCCAAATCAGAATTCTAACCCGTTTCTCTCTCTCTCTCTCTCTCTCTCTCTCCCCTCCGATTGGATTCCACAAACCCCAACTGGACTTTCATATTTTGAATTTTAGGTTCACGAATGCCTAAGTTTGATTCGATTTGCCTAGGGTTTGGAAATTTCCAGAGTTTTGTTCGATTTTAGGTTCGGTTTTGGGGTTGATTACAGTTTCTTGGGTTTGCCTTTCTGGCTCCACTTAAAATTTGAGAAATTTGCATTCTGGGTTTGATTGGTTGACTATGGTTCCATTAGAATATTGCAAGATTCGAGGGTTAGACTTTATGCTTGATTTCAGATTCATTCGGGTTCGAATTTGGATAATGAGTTTGATTTTGCCTATGGATTGATTTTACACCCTATTTACAACATTACTTCATAATTTTAGATTTGATTTTGGGTTCAAATTTCCATATTCTATGGTTTCATTCGATTGATGTGGTTCAATTATGAAATTCCAGATCCTAGGGTTTGAATTTTGAGTTTGATTTTTGATTTTCGGGCTTCGTTTTGAGTTTTGTTTTTGCTTGATTTTGGTTTACTGGGATTGATTTTATTCGTTAGATAGTGTGTTCTTCAACCATTGTAATTGTTTTGAAATTGGGGGAAAAAAAATGCTAGGATAAGGATATAGATGAAATGAGGTTGAAGATGAAAGGGGTGTTACTCTTTTAACGATTGTTAGTTTATGTAATGAGTTGGTTTATTCCGTTAATGAAATTTAACGTCATCCAACTGTAAGTACCCCAATCTGAATTTGACCTACTTTAGAGGAATTCTTGGTACCATTTAGGGATAAACCAATGGGCCAGGACCTCACTAGGATAAACCTGATATTCCAGGACTGAACTGGAATTAAACTTAGAAAAATTCAGAAGCTCGCCAAGTCGAGTCATACGAATGGTTTGGGTGCATGAGGTCCCTAGCCGTACGGCAATGTTGGGCACCCTCAGCTAGGGATGGCCAAACCGGACCGGAACCGGAACCGTCGAACCGGCCCGGAACCGGAACCAAAAAAACCGTAACCGCCATGAACCGTCACGAAAACCGGAACCGTGGGAACCGGAACCGTTTTGAATAAGGGCCGGTTAAGGTTCAACTCCCCAAAAAACCGTGAACCGGCGGTTCCGAACCGCCCAACCAAACCGCGAACCGGAACCGTCTGAACCGTCAGTAAACCGTTAAAAGCCATCAAAATCATTAGATTTCGAACAGTTTCATCAGAATTAACCGTTACTAATGGAAGGTTGACAAGAAAAGTTGTGTTTTGACTGATTTTTTTGCCAAAATCAGTGAATGAAAATAATAAAAATGTGTTTTGACTGATTTCTAACAGTTTCATCAGAATTAACCGTTAAAAAACCATAAAAAAATGAACTGTGGAACCGAACCGGAACCGGATTATGACAATCGGAACCGGAACCGGTGTAACCAAGGGCCGGTTAAGGTTCACATAAAAGTCGAACCGGAACCGTAACCGGAACCGTGTTTGGTCATTCCTACCCTCAGCCTCTATAAATTGAACCCCATGCTGATCATTTCAGGGGGGGGGGAGAATAAGTTTTGTGAGTTGAAACTCTGCCAGTTTGAGAGCAGAAAGTGAGTAATATACACATTTGAGTGATTAGAGAGGAAGATAGGCCATAACCACAATAGGTGAAGCCTCCTTCCCCCAATCTTCTTCTTCATCTCAAACTCTCTTTTATCTTTGTTCATATTACTTGTTTATCTTGTGATTATTTCTTCTTGTTCTTGCAAAGTCTTGTCCATTTCAAGCACTTTACATTTCTTGCAAGTCTTGTCCATTTTCAAACACTATATCTATATATATTATACAAGTCTTGGCCTTTCAAGCTATATATATTATGATTATATATGTATATGATCCAAATCATGAGGCCATTCAAGGTTTCCTTCACACCTAATGTGTGATTATGGGGTAAAACCTAAAGATGATCATGGTTTGTTACATTTTCATGTTGATTTTGTTTTATTTGGACATAAGAGTCATGATTGGGGGATAAAGTTCCAATCTTTATCACCCCAACCATGATCTAGCCATAAATCACCAAGTATGGGACATAAAGATTTGATCTTTATGTTATATTTGTGTCCATAAAGGTTTAATCTTGTATAATAAGTCCATTTTGGTGGTAAAGTTTCAATCTTTATCCACCAAAATGGTCATTTTGGTTTAAATGCCATGTTCATCAACTTTTCATAAATTTCTCCAATGATTGCCTTTGATCACACCCAAATCTTTGTTTTTGGGGTTCCTTTGATGATCAAAGTTCATAGGAATGAACTTCTCAAGGTTTTGTTGTTAATCATAAACTGGAAATCAACATTCCAGTCCAGTTTCAGCAAAGATACTCTGTTTTGACTGAAACTGTACTGTTTTCTGATAAACTGTAAAAATGCCCTGGAGAGCCCTCCCCATCCATACAGCTACTTTGCCTGGGGAGGGCATTTTCCAGTTTCTTCATTTCCTGACCAGAAAGTTTTCAAAATAAACCTTTTCTGTTAAATAATTAACTGGTTTTGTCAAAACAGTCAGTTTCTCCCATTTTGAAAACACACACACACACATGCACTTTCGTTAACTAACATTAGGGAGACTCGGTCCTATCCGAGGCGACTTGGGTGATGTGAAACTCATCCCAAGGCGTAACCTGACCTCCGAACTAATAGAATCTCTAACCTTTTCTTTTGTTGGGTTAAATAATTAATAAAAGTGGCGACTCCGTTATTTTTTGGCATGTTAACCGCGTTTGGCCTTTCGCCCCCATAACTCATCGCGTTTTATGCGCGGGGGGCGGGATCCTTACAGTGGCGACTCCGCTGGGGAGTTAAATGTTCTCAAACTTCTTTTTAGAAGCTTTGGGGACATTTATGTGAGGGTCAAACTCCCGTCCCCCGTTTTCGTTAACTTTTGTGTTGTTTTATGTGTGCTGTGTTTCTGTTTGAATTTTCTGGAGTGGAAACTATTCTGGATGTGCAATAAACTGGGGCTTGATGATCAGAAGATGAAAAACTGCAAAAAATAATTGCCAGCATTCTATAGCCGTACGGCTATGTTGGACAGGGAACATAATGTTCCAAAATTTAACAATTTTGTGCAGGGCAGGAACATTCTGTGTCCCTTTGGCTTCTGCTTGTCCAGGTTCCAAATTTATAGTTTTGTTTGAGCACATTACCTTCTTCTTTTCTAGCCAAAACTTGGTTTTTGAAGCTTGGTCATACACAAACTTTTGGACATAAATTTGGGTTTTCAAAACCTCCTTGTGCATAACCCATTTTGTAAAAGATTTTTTTGAATTCTTTGTTGTGCACAACTTGTTTTGCAAATGGTTTTCAAAAGGATCGTTTCTTATAAAGTTTTGATTTCAAAGGATTCCTTGGTTGTGCACAATTTGTTGTACATACAAGTTTTGGCCTTGTTTGTTCATGTTCTTGCTTGATTACTTGTGTAAATAGCTCATTCATGCTTGCTCATTTTTGTTGATTATACATTGTTCATGATGATAAAATGAATTGAAAATTTCTATTTTAACTCAAAAGGGAACATAGAATGGCTTCACACTACGCGCACTTGACCTTGCACGTTCCAAATACCCTTTAAACCCGGGATGGATGCAACGATGCAGCTTGATTGGTGCTCTTGTGCCCTTCTAGCGCGCACGGGTGCATTCCACCTCCCCTTCCGAGCCGAGTTCCGTGACACACAAATACCGAGACCTTGGTTGGTTTTTGGTCTAGATCACGTTACCACGTCCTTAATACGCGTCTGAGATTAATTGTGGCCAAGGTAATGCCCGAGCCATGACTCCTTGTGAAAGCAAGTGTGACCATGGCCAACTTTGACCCGGTCCTTGACTTACGCGTTAATGTTGACCGTAATTAACCTAAGTCACGTATTAAGGATAGGGTGACACCGTGTTGTCGAGCCCGAATGAATGGTCCATACTAATCATCCTTAAGCCCAAGGATAAGGTTCGAGAGCCCTCATCAAAGATGAGGTTGTGCCGGAGGTCCCTTAAGTCCCTAAGACGAATCTCGATCTTAACCGGGGCTTAATCACGATTGGAATGGATTGAGCATTGGGAACCTCGCAATGCACTAGACCCTAGGATCGTTCTTTTGGTCGGTGGAAACCGCTTGCCCTAAAGGACCCTCGCCCGAGATAGTCCATCCTTGGGAGTGTGCAAGGCAGGTGAAAAACGAGGGGTCTATAGGCATAGTGATGGCCTCCACTGATCCACGATTTAGAATAGCTGCGAAAAAGAAGAGAAATATTTTCCAACCGATTAGGAACAAAACATGTTTTGAGTAAACATGAACAACAAATGCTAAGCCTTTGAACTGTGCACTAACATTTGTTCGTGTGACAAGATCTCCTAATAACAATCAAAAGAATAAACAAAATTCCTTTTCTAAAAGAAAAAATGGTTAAATTCATCCAAAATGCATAGCTTGGGCTTCCCCCCTCCCAAAAGGGTCAAACCCGTCTCTCTCAATAAGTCAAAATCTCATTTGTATCGAGTCTCTGTTTTACTCAAAGTATGGCTTTTCGAAAATCCTTCCACGGTGCTCTTACGGCTTGCCCGTCTTTCGTGTTATAGAAAACAATGGCAAGCAAAGCTCAAGCAAACGAGATAGACATCAGATTGGACACACAGGCCCGATTGGAGGGCAGAGTAAAGCACTTAGAAAGGACAGTCAGCACAATGAGAGAGCAAGTACGGAGGGCCGAGGTTGATCGTAATAAGGCGATCAAAGTGGTCCAACAACTCCGTGAGGAAATTAAGGAGCTCTTCCACAAAAGGGTCGAAGAATTGTGGGAGAAGAATGGCACAAATCTCAGGAAGGACCTCGAGGAAAAATACGATGGCCGGTGCGAACTTCTACATAGCCGAGCGGAGTTGTCAGATGAACTGGAAAGGCACAACTCGAGGAACACCCGAGAATACCTGCACGAGATTATAAAATCTATCGAGGAGATCAAAAAGTCCTCGGAGAAGCTGTCTCCCTCCCCGGGGACCACCCCCGGTTGCTCAGTCCAAGATGGGCAAGAGTCTCGAGATCAGCTTCAGCCTGTTACAGTATCCCATGGGGAGCCCGCGGTGGTTGTAGGAGGATTTCACCCCCAAGGGAAAGGGGCCCATTATCGTTGGTTCCATGAGTTAGGAATGTCGAGGGAACAAATGTTGGAGCACTTGCTCCGGATATGAAAGATGGAACTGCTGGGTCGCCACGTAATATGGGCCGAACCGCTCGGAGCGCACCATGATCCTAAGCAACACTGCAAGTACCACCAGGCCTCGGGTCATTCTATAAACGCCTGTCTCACCTTGAGAAATCATATCCAATCGCTCATCGACAAGGAGGTTATCACCAAGCAAGGCGATGAATGGGTGTGAGGTGAAGAAAAGGAAGAAGAGGAAAAGAATTCTAGGAGTGGTCTAGCGTTGTAGGTTCTAGAGAGTCCATGAAAAGTCCGTTGTGGACAGAGTCTTTTGTTTCTTTTTATGAAAAGCCCTGCGAGGCAATGTTATGTGAAAAGCCACGTAGTTGGGCATGGTCAAGATGGTGAATAGTAGAATGATCGAGTCAATAGAGTCAATAGTTGAGTCTATGTTTGTAAAAATTGAATCTCCCGTGAAATGAATCGTTTTTACTTCTATTCTCTCTAGACTTGAGGCATTATCTTGAAAAACGCATTAACTCTCGGAACCGCTTTGATTAATGTTGTCAAATGATTGCTATATCCCCAAAATGATGAGTTGACTCCCAACGTAATAGTCAACGACGACTCATTCAAGGATGAATGGACCCAAACACAAAAGAGTACAAAATGCAAACAATTAATCTTGATATGAATGAATGTTGTGATCAATTGGCATGGAGAGACCATCAATGGAAAATCTTCCCCATACACATTCCCCATACACATTCCCCGATACACACTTCCTGTGCAAACTCTTGACAAAAGTGAGGCCGAGAATGTTGCCACCCAACCATAGAAGTCCACTAATGGGCCAGCAAAATGGAAGATCCCAAAAGGCAAAAGCCGGGCGCACCAAATGGCTATCGCTCAAAAGGTGTTGAGAACAAAAAAGTGCCCCCCCCCCCTAAAAAAAATTAAAAAAAAAAAAAAAAGAATGAATGTGAAAGAAGGAAAGGAAGTAGCAAAAAAAGAAATGCTTGCCTCAAGAGACCTATCCACACCAAAGAGGGTTCATCCCAAGAGGCCCATCTCAAAGAGATCACCGCCAAGCGGAAGCAAGCAACAATGTCCCCCGAGACGACATCGAAAGAAAGCCAATTTCAGCAAAAGACGGCCTAAAGCCGAACTACGGAGACCTGAGCTCCTCACATTGAGGGGAACGTAGGAAACCATCGGGTCCGGTCATAGCATGAAATGAATCCATCAAACCTCGGTCCTCCCAAAATGACCCGGTTCTCCTCCCTTGGTCCCATCAATGACCAATTTCCTAGATAATGACCAATCTCTCCTAAACACACCTCGATCTTGCCATTGATCGAATCTGAATATCAAATGATCACAACATTTATGCATGTTAAGGCTAATTGCTTGAATTTTGACCTAATGCTGGACACGGTTCATTCGAGCAATCATTTTGATGACATTAACTAAGGCCGATTCCGAATGCCTCGACAAGTCTTCTTTTCCACGTCTTAGGAAAGAGCCAAACACGTGAATTTCTGTCCATAGGCTTCCTTCCTCAGAAAAGGGACTCACTCCCGTAAATGCCTATGCGTATACTCGTGTGAGTAAACGTGATTTACTCCTGTCCGTGTCAGGGCCAATTATTGCCCTTGTCTACGTCCGAGTCAACTAGGCCACTCCCAGGAGGAAAAGGTGGTGGGAAACGTGAAGAGGGCTAAAATGGCATGTGTTGATGTTAAGGGGAAAAGAACCCGTATGAAGGCGGGCAGTGTCCCGAATAACGAAAGACGCACGCCCAAAGAAAAAGGGCTAGACCCGAGGAGTAGGTCCTGGCGACGTAAGGTACTGGGGATAGCAAGCCATGACCACGAGGCCTGATGAGTAATCCTCGATGAAGACAAAACAATGGGGCTGGCAAGCCATGACTGCGAAACCCAAGGAGTAGTTCCCGGCAAAGTTAACGCACTAGGGCCGGCAAGCCATAATCGTGCGATGGAAGAGCCAACGAAGAGTCATGCTTTGGGTAAAACGGTTCGAGTCAAATAAGGTCTCCCGTCTGTCAAAATTCCCTAAAAGTCCTCATAAACCTTGGTCAAAAAGCCAACCATGCTTGTACGATCCGTACGGCTGGTTTTTCCTTGTAAAAAAAAATAAATTTCATATCAGCAGCTTGTATCAGCTGATTTCCCACGAGTGAAATTCATTTTCACTTGTTCAAAACCTGTCAGACATGTGTCAAACTTCGCATGATTGAGTCCAAACACATCTCGAGAATCCCCGACGGTCCAGAAATGACCACGAAGCCCTCTCGAGGCCCAAGCTATGCATAAATGGTGAATTTACAAATAAAAGGACAATGTTTTAAACAACCAAAGGTAACAAATTTTCATACATGGTTTCGAATAAAACAAACCGAAAGAAAAATTGTTCACATAGGTACATCCTAATCAGAATCTAGGTAAGGATCCTCCGGAGGCGAGTGAACCCTCTCCAAAGGGCGAGATGGGTACATGTTGGGGTCGAAGAAGAAGATGGACTCCGCCAAGCTCGAGCCTTCACCCGAAGAGGATTGGCCCGGAAAGAAGGAAGGAGGAACCTGGGAAGGAGGACCGGGGTGTCTGATCGGCTGGGGCTCCACACGCTCCAAGGCCAAATGAGCAAAAGGATCCGGGGCGAGCTCGTGAAAGCCAGGGTCACGGAGTGAATCCCGAAAGGCCTCCAAATCAGCTCCACCTAAGGTATGGCGACGGACAAAGGATGGGGGAATTTCTACGCTTGAGGCCCGTCGGAAAGATCTCTCCCCACCACTCACCGAATTTCTGCCCGCGCGCGAATCGTGATTCAGTACGAGGCCCCTTGGAGGAGCGCCCAACAAACCTCTTCAGCCACCTTTTGGCCCGTTTCATGAGGGAGGGTTTATCCAACAAAGCCCGCGTCGTAACCTGTACAGGGAAACTAAACGGTTCAATGGAAGAGATAGGGATATGGGATGAATAAGTGTGTGCGAAGGAAAGCATACCATGCCCTCAAGAGCATCCTCAGGTGGGGCTCCCTCTCCCGCTACAGATGTAGCCACCATATGGACACGGTGGTCCGAGTAGACGTATGAATAATCCTGCCATGTTGGGGGAGCCACCCCAGAAGCCACTACTTGTGGCGACCTCAGCTTCCGGGCCACGAAGCGCCCATACGGCTCGTCGGTAATGAAATCAGTGGCGCTCGCTCCCATAAGATAGGGGTAATCCCTTCGGTCAATCATAAATATGGAGTCAGGAGGATCAACGGGAGCCCTCTGCATAAGCTCGAGCCTGTTCTGCCAGAGCATTCTCTCCCCTAAATAGAAGGCCTCTCCTCGGAACCTCACCAGGAGCCTTCTCTCCCGTGTAACCCGCAGGGCCTCAGATAGGTCAACGCCTAGCCCTTGCCCCTCATACCTCGACCAAGGAAAGAGGTTGAGTTCGGCCGGCATGGCGCCCCTCAGCACTTCCCGGACATCGGCATGGCGAACGGAGACCCGTCCCTTGGATCCCCTCTTCTTTCGGGCCTCCCGAGCCCAACAGACCATGGCCGGGAATGTAATGGTAAGATCGACGGTCTGCTCCCACGGATAGCCACCAAAGATCTCGTAGTACCAAGCCTAAAAGGAAAATGGCAAGGGAAACATTAAGATGCCAAAAACTGGAAAAAGAGAATGAGAAGGAGAAAACAGAATGAGGGAAGGAAAAGAATGTACCTCCAAGGCAAACTGGAAGCAAGCCAAGGATTTGCTCGCCTTCCGGCTGAATTTATCGAGCTCCATATACAGCTCGGCCAACCCAGCCTCTCCCCAAGCAATGCTCCGGACGGTCTCAGGAGTAGTCAATGACCCGAGGAGAGGGAACATGCAGGTAGTGTCGGCGTTGGCGAAGAGGGTGTTGCTGAGAAGGAGCCACACATAAGCTCGTCCGAGCTGCTCCGCGGTCACCAAGCCCACCAAATATTCTGAGATCCTTTCCCGAATGGCCCGCTCAACAGCCTGCATCGTGATCCCCAAGGCCTTGGTAGGGCCCGAGAATCCAACAAGTTCCTGGATGTCCGGGGACGAGAGTCGATCGGTCCAGATAAAGGGCCCGCCGCTAAAGGGAAGCCCGGTGATGGCTGAAAAGTCGGTGGGGGTCACGGTCACCTCCCCCCCAGCTCAAATGGAAAGTGTGGGTGGTATCCCACCAATGCTCGCCCAAGGCAGTAATGAGCACGAGACTCCTGTTAGTGCTCGCCAGCTGGCCCACAGCATGAATGAACGGCACCAGGCCGGTGCCCTCTACCCAATCTCTCGGAGCAGGCTCGTCGCCGACAGCTACGGGCATAGCCTCCCACAGGAGCAGCACATGTCGGGAGATCCCCGAGATTTGGGATCACCGCCCTGCAGGTAAACACAGCAAAGGTATGAATAACACAGATTTAAAATACCAATGCATGTGATAAATGAATGTGATGAATAAATCATGTGAATAATAAAATGTTTTCTCCCTTTTCAAATTGCGATAAGCGTTTGGGGGTGTGTTTGAAAATGTGTTTTCGCCCTTTTCAAATTGCGATAAGCATTTGGGGGTGTGTTTATATAGGGAATGTGCAAAGTTTTGTTTAGAAAGGTATTAAAATGAGATAACTTGTCCTGGGAAATACTAGCACGCACTTGAATGTGTCAAAATGACTAGTCGAGCCTTAGGTACAAGTAGTTTATGCACAACGCACTCCAATTTCGGGAAGTATAGCTAGGCATGTCCAAATGGCGCAATGAGCACATGCTCACGTCCCTAGTGATCCCAACGACACAAAAATGAGGCCAATTTCATGAAATTGTGTCAAGAAATGCAAAGATCTCAAATAGCATGAACGTAGGCCCTAGGACTAGAGAATGCACAAAATTCTCAAAATGGACATGAATCGAGTAGGAAAGGAAGATTACCGCTCGTTCGTGATATAGATGGACGTTGGGAGACTTGTAGAAACCCGCCCCCATATTATTTAAGGCAATATGGTAGCCTCGGAAATTCCGGACCATGTCAAGCCTTCTATCCGCTCCCCTTGGGTAACCTCTTCTTGCCCGAGCATCCATGAGCAAACCTAGAATGAATTAGGTAGAAATTTCGGGAAAAGGGTGAAGTTATGCTCTCAAAAATCGCCTCTCTTTCTCTGATTTTCGGCCTGAGTTTTGAAATGTGCAGCAACCATCCGTATGGCTGTTGTTTTGAAAAAGAAGGAGATGCCTTCCGAAGCCGTACGGCTGGTTTGGGCGAGAAGAAATCTCAGCCCACAATTTACACTTTGGCCCCTGGCGCCTTGAGCATGGTTCCCCTAGGTTTCTGAAATAGGACTTAGGCCCCTCCCCTTTGGAAAATGTCCAAAATGCCCTTTTCGGCTCATGCAACTTGAATTGAACCTAGAAAAATTAGGTTCCCAATGAAAATGAAATCGGGCAGTCCCTAGATGGACGTAAGACCAACTTTGTGAAATTTAGCCCGGCCGTACTTCGTAAGCCCAGGTTAAGAGTGTAAAATTAACCCGGTCGTACTTCGTAAGCCCAGGTTAAGAATGAGAATTAACCCGGCCGCGCTTCGTAAGCCCAGGTTAAGAATGAGAATTAACCCGGCCGTACTTCGAAAGCCCAGGTTAAGAATGAGAATTAGCCCGGCCGCACTTCGTAAGCCCAGGTTAAGTATGAGAATTAACCCGGCCGTACTTCGTAAGCCCAGGTTAAGAATGAGAATTAGCCCGGCCGTACTTCGTAAGCCCAGGTTAAGAGTGTAAAATTAGCCCGGCCGTACTTCGTAAGCCCAGGTTAAGAGTGTAAAATTAACCCGGCCGTACTTCGTAAGCCCAGGTTAAAAATGTGGTAATTTAACCCGACCGTACTTCGTAAGCTCAGGTTAAGAGTATGTAATTTAACCCGGCCGTACTTCGTAAGCCCAGGTTAAGAATGAGAAATAGCCCGGCCGTACTTCGTAAGCCCAGGTTAAGAGTGTAAAATTAGCCCGGCCGTACTTCGTAAGCCCAGGTTAAGAGTGTAAAATTAGCCCGGCCGTACTTCATAAGCCCAGGTTAAAAATGTGGTAATTTAACCCGGCCGTACTTCGTAAGCCCAGGTTAAGAATGAGAATTAGCCCGACCGTACTTCGTAAGCCCAGGTTAAGAGTGTAAAATTAGCCCGGCCGTACTTCGTAAGACCAGGTTAAGAGTATGTAATTTAACCCGGCCGCGCTTCGTAAGCCCAGGTTAAAAATGTGGAAATTAACCTGGCCGCGCTTCGTAAGCCCAGGTTAAGAATGAGAATTAACCCGGCCGTACTTCCTAAGCCCAGGTTAAGAGTGTAAAATTAGCCGGCCGTACTTCGTAAGCCCAGGTTAAGAGTATGTAATTTAACCCGGCCGCGCTTCGTAAGCCCAGGTTAAAAATGTGGAAATTAACCTGGCCGCGCTTCATAAGCCCAGGTTAAGGGTATGTAATTTAACCCAGCCGCGCTTCGTAAGCCCAGGTTAAGAGTATGTAATTTAACGCGGCCGTTTTTCGTAAGTCCAGTTAAAAATTTGAAAAAAATGTCCTTTGGCCGTCCGGCGTGACGTAAGACCATTAGGCTTCGTAAGATTGTGTCCTTTGGCAGTCCGGAATGACATAAGTCCATTAGGCTCCGTGAAATTCGTCCTTGGTCGTCCGGCATGACGTAAGACCATTGGATTTTGTTGACCCGTCCGTACTTCGTAAGTCCAGGATGAAAGTTAAGATGTTATCGCCTCGGCAGCCCTTGGTAGGGCGTAAGACCAGTATAGTCATGATTAGGTTAAGAAAACCTTTACCCCCGAGATTGGCCAGGTTAGAGAAAACCTATCAATGTGTCCCGGCAGTCTGTGATGACGTGAGACCAGTTTGTATAGTCGACCCTCCGCCATGAGATAAGTTGACCAGTTTGTGTAGTCGACCCTCCATCATGAGATAAGTTGACTAGTTTATGTAGTCGACCCTCCGCCATGAGAAAAGTTGACCAAATTGACCATGTGTCCCGGCAGTCCTTAGTAGGACGTAAGACCAATTACCCTCAAGTCGACCCTCCCTGATAGAGCCAAGTCGATCGAGTCTAGCCTCTGAGCCATGCCCATCATTTAAGCCTCTGAGCCATGCCAGCCCCCTTTAGTCAACCCCCTCCGAATAGGGCCAAGTTGACCAAGCCCGGCCTTCGGGCCATGCCTGTTTAGGAAAGGATGAATAGATATCCACCTAAGGCCCATAGGTTTGAGTAACCTTAAAATCTCTCACCCGAACTACGTTAGGCTTGATTCCCTCGAATAGGGATACGTAGGAATCCTATACCTCTAGGTCCAGCCATAGAACAAATCGGCCAAGCCGTCCTCCCATCGGATTGGGATGCTTATAGGTTTGAGTAGCCTTAGAATCTCTTACCCAAATCGGCTATGCCGTCCTCCCGTCGGATTGGGATGCCTATAGGTTTGAGTAGCCTTAGAATCTCTCACCCAAATCGGCTATGTCGCCCTCCCATCGGATTGAGATACTTATAGGTTTGAGTAGCCTTAGAATCTCTCACCCAAATCGGCTATGCCGTCCTCCCGTCGGATTGGGATGCTTATAGGTTTGAGTAGCCTTAGAATCTCTCATCCAAATCGGCCAAGCCGTCCTCCCATCAAAATGGGATGCTTATAGGTTTGAGTAGCCTTGAAATCTCTCACCCAAATCGGCCAAGCCGTCCTCCCATCAGATTGGGATGCTTGTTTTGTCGACAACCCCGCTTTCTTCAAAGTACCCCAATCTGAATTTGACCTACTTTAGAGGAATTCTTGGTACCATTTAGGGATAAACCAATGGGCCAGGACCTCACTAGGATAAACATGATATTCCAGGACTGAACTGGAATTAAACTTAGAAAAATCCAGAAGCTCGCCAAGTCGAGTCGTACGGATGGTTTGGGTGCATGAGGTCCCTAGCCGTATGGCTATGTTGGGCACCCTCAGCCTCTAAATTGAACCCCATGCTGATCATTTCAAGGGGGGGGGGGGAGAAAACATTTTGTGAGTTAAAACTCTGCCAGTTTGAGAGCAGAAAGTGAGTAATATACACATTTGAGTGATTAGAGAGGAAGATAGGCCATAACCACAATAGGTGAAGCCTCCTTCTCCCCATCTTCTTCTTCATCTCAAACTCTCTTTTATATTTGTTCATATTACTTGTTTATCTTGTGATTATTTCTTCTTGTTCTTGCAAAGTCTTGTCCATTTCAAGCACTTTACATTTCTTGCATGTCTTGTCCATTTTCAAGCACTATATCTATATATATTATACAAGTCTTGGCCTTTCAAGCTATATATATTATGATTATATATGTATATGATCCAAATCATGAGGTGATTCAAGGTTCCCTTTACACCTAGTAGATTATGGGGTAAAACCTAAAGATGATCATGGTTTGTTACATTTTCATGTTGATTTTGTTTTATTTGGCCATAAGAGTCATGATTGGGGGATAAAGTTTAAATCTTTATCACCCCAACCATGATCTATCCATAAATCACCAAGTATGGGACATAAAGATTTGATCTTTATGTTATATTTGTGTCCCTAAAAGTTTAATCTTGTATAATAAATCCATTTTGGTGGTAAAGTTTCAATCTTTATCCACCAAAATGGTCATTTGGTTTAAATGCCATGTTCATCAACTTTTCATAAATTTCTCCAATGATTGCCTTTGATCACACCCAAATCTTTGTTTTTGGGGTTCCTTTTATGATCAAAGTGCATAGGAATGAACTTCTCAAGGTTTTGTTGTTAATCATAAACTGGAAATCAACATTCCAGTCCAGTTTCAGCAAAGATACTCTGTTTTGACTGAAACTGGACTGTTTCTGATAAACTGTAAAAATGCCCTGGAGAGCCCTCCCCATCCGTACGGCTACTTTGCCTGGGGAGGGCATTTTCCAGTTTCTTCCTTTCCTGACCAGAAAATTTGCAAAATAAACATTTTCTGTTAAATAATTAACTGGTTTTGTCAAAACAGTCAGTTTCTCCCATTTTGAAAACACACACACACACATGCACTTTCGTTAACTAACATTAGGGAGACTCGGTCCTATCTGAGGCGACTTGGGTGACATGAAACTCTTCTCAAGGCGTAACCTGACCTCTGAACTAATAGAATCTCTAACCTTTTCTTTTGTTGGGTTAAATAATTAACAAAAGTGGCGATTCCGTTATTTTTTGGCATGTTAACCGTGTTTGGCCTTTTGCCCCCATAACTCGTCGCGTTTTACGCGCGGGGGGAGGGATCCTTACACCAACTGAGTTGCATTATTTGTAACCTGAGCGAAAATTACGTTTCATTATGTTGTTAAAGGAGAGTATGTTACCTTTTGGTAGCCTGATAGGATTAGCCCGTTTTAATAGTCGGAAGATTATTAATCGGGGGACACCCTTTTTATGGGTAAATATGAAGGGGTTAGAGGGGATAAGATTGGATAAGAAGCGTATTTGAATTGTACCTAGGATTATTAATCGGATTGCATTTAGTCTACCAAACACCAAGATTATTGGGCTAATAATTATATCCAGCTCTAATCAGGCTATCTAGGCTACGTTTGGTAGGCCGTATCGGACCCGGATTGTACTATTAGTACGCATGTAGTTTGTTTGGTAGGTATTTATCCCCTTCATCAAGCGGTTTTCACTTTTTCTTGACCCGAAAATACCCTCCTATGAATTGACGAAGTCATCTTCTTCTTTTTAGTTCTATTCCCAAATTCTTCTATCTACAGTATTCTCATATTTTAACCTAGCCAAAATCAAAGATTTCTTTTTCATAAAATAAAAATAAAAATAACAAAATCAAGTTTTAAGAAACCCAAATCTGGATTTATATCCCAAATCTCGAGTTCACAACTAAATTTCTTTCGACAAACCTAAGTCTCTAATTCACAACAAAAATTTGGATCTCATTGATGTTAAATGGTATTCGTCGGTGGTCAATCCTGCATAGAAATCTCATTTCATCGCCAGATTGAGAATCCACTTTGACACTTTCGTTTTCTTCGTTTCATCACCGGATTGGAAACCCACTTTGACACTTTCGTTTCATAGTCAGTCATTTCAGTTTTTTTTTTGTTTGTTTTTGGGGGAAATCAGTCATCTCTGTTGTTATTCAATGACATTAGCCAATTTTGTTTGTCTGTTATGGGTTCTATGGGTTCTTCTGTTTTAGATTTTCTTTTTATATTAGCATAGTTTTGTTTTCTTATAAAAATGATTAAACTTAAATAATAGGAGAGAAGAAAAAAATATATTAAGTGGGTGTTTTGGTAATTTGAGTTATTAACCCACCCGTCATACTGTTTCTTCTAATGCTCACTTTGTTGTCTATAGCATGATTATTAATCAGCTGAGTAAATAATACACGTATAAATAATACTATGGTTAATAATACAGGTTAATCCCAACGGGTTACCAAACGAGGCCCTAATGTAATAGAGGGTGTAGTACATGCCATTGATTTGTAATTATCTCAAAACAGTTTGCATATCTCATGCACAATGGTATTTAGAGCTCTATTTCAGCTGGGCATAATTTACACTAAAACATCAAATTTTAATTGTCTGTTACTCCACGATTACACTACAAAGCATTAAACAAAATTTTGATACAATTTAATTTCAAAAGAAAAATGTAAGCAGTATAAATAAATTTGGTACAATTAATTTAACCATTGGCCAAATAGAAAGGGCAAAATGGGAGGAAAGAACGAACACCCAATAACTAAACAAACTGTGCATGAAGGGATCGAACACAGGACCATTACCTAAAACAATGTAAAATACAAAAATTCACTGTATAAGGTAGGTCCCCCTGCTCATGCAGACCAGTTTTCCAATAATTATTTCACAAATACTTGCAAATATATTTTCCCTATACAAAATGACTTTTAAGGCTTTAGATGCCCTGAGCTGGCTAATTGAAAGTTAAGTTAATGGGTTGTTCTAATGTTACAAATTAGAGGGTTTTTTAAATCCTAAACCACCTAATTCATTCTAGTCAGCCGGGGTTTTTTTTAAATCCTAAACCTCCTAATTCATTCTAGGCTTCTAGCCATCTCTACGACAAAAAAACTTAAACCTGCTCAAGATGCCGCTTGGGCACAAACCCTTTGACATTTGGCAAGTTCAAATCTGTAATATTTTACTACCTCTGTCCCTAAATGAGTGTCCAAATTTCATTTTAAGGGACACTGAAAATCTCAACTTTTTGAACAATTTGGTAACAACGATTCATATATAATCTTGTAATCTCCTTTCCAAACCTTTAGTTTTGAACGTATAAAGAAACCGGTGAAAAAATTTTCGAAAAAAAAACGTTTAGGGAGAAAGTTATGTTCAAAAAAGACACTCATTTAGGGACAAAAATTTCTTGAAAATGGACACTCATTTAGGGACAGAGGGAGTACTACTTACCAACATTTATTCATTCAGACAATTGCTATCAATACAAACCGTTTTTTCGGTTGGGATGTCATAAAACTAATTTTCTATAAGTCTCCAATAACTTTTAGAAGTTTCTAAATAATTATATTAAATTGACCGCCAAAAATAAATGTAAAATTAAATAAAGGAGTAATATACGATGAATATTACAAGGATGAAATTTTGAACCTTTACTAATATGTATTTGAATGAGTAAAAATTAAATTTACCAATTTTTTTGAAACAACGATCGCCTTAATAATTAGAACTGAGACGGCACTCCATAAAGGCTGGAGGCTCACCCCAAATATTCATAATAGATCCATTTTTTAACCTACAACAACAAAAATTTCGATTTAAATCTTGAAATATACGGATTCTACCCTAAGTAAAACTTGGAAACCGCCTCAAGTCGGCATTTAAAAAATCCCCGTTGGATAATATTTCGCGTTGAGTACTTGACATGCAGAATTTGGGTTGGCGAATAATCGTCCACTAAACATTTCAAAAGCCTCGAAACATCCTGTGTGCAGCAAGAACAACAACATTCCTTTTGTTTTGAGGTGATGCGAGATTCGTCATTGAAGATTCAATTGCAATTGCAGGGTACAAAAACAAACAAACAAACACACACAAATATAGGCTCTCAACGGCGGAGAGAAATCAACGACTCTCACAAAAGAGAGAAATTAACGGCTCTCGAAAATGAGAGAAATTTATTAAACATCAAATTTAAATTTTTTTTATGTACATCAACCAAACTTGATAAAAATAATAATTTTACTTTTGAATGAAAAAATACATACTCCCTCCGTCCCACACGAATGGGCAGTTTTGGTCAAACCTACTTGAACTTTGACTAACATTTTATGCTAAATAATTTATTTCCATTAAAATTTAAAAACATTTATTGATAATGTTTCCAATACTAATTTAGTAACTTTTTAAAATTTTTATGAAGATTAATAATTTAGCATAAAACGTTAGTCAAAGTTCAAATTGGTTTGACCAAAAGTGCCCATTGGTATGAGACAGAGGGAGTATATGGTACTCCACATATTAAACTCCATCTTATGCAAAATTTTAACATAATTAAATTTCTTAAATATTTTAATTTATAATATTAATCTTTTGCAAATTAATTAAGTATAAAACACACATACAATTGTCTATTGGGCTTGTTCTTAGAAACTACTGTATAAGTTATAAAACCCTCCGTCCCACCTCTTGACACTTAAGAGGTGGTCACAATAACAAAGGAAAAATAATAAAATAAGAAAAATGTGTGGTAGAAAATGAAGAGAGAGAATGAGTGTGGTTAATAGTAGGTTGGTTGAATGAATTGTGTGGTGGAAAATGAAGAGAGAGAATGAGTGGGTGGGGTAGATTGAATATAAAATTATAAAAAGATTACTATTTTATGCAAATAGGCTAACACTTAATATAAAGTTTATTTATCTATACAAAATATGACATATTTTTGTATATTTCATCAATATTCCTATATCCGCATATTATATCCGTAGCGATGTATAAAAGTATTTTTACCATTTATGTCTTTTATGCTGTATAGTTTGATTATTATTTTGTGTTAAACTCGTACGTTCTTTTCGATTTATTATACGTGTCTCGTATTTAACTATGTTTGCTTGCCATAAAGGTCATAGGAGTGGTGGCCATACAACCGTTCTTTGGCGGAATAGAACGGACAGAGGCCGAGATAAGATTACAAGGGATGTCTGTTGGGACGATCAAGCAAACAGATTGGATATGTAGGTCATTTTTACCTCGGGGTCAAGGATTGAACCGGGATCACCAAGCTATCAATGTTTCGGGTCCAAACGCAGTTGACTTATCAAGCTTTAAATTTCCCGCCACATTGGTTATTATTGGTGGGCACGACTCGTTACAACACTGGCAAATGAGGTATTACGAGTGGCTCAAGAGCTCCGGTAAAGAAGCTTACTTGATAGAGTATCCAAATATGTGTCATTCTTTCTTTGTTTTCCCTGAATTGAATGAATCTGGGAAATTGATTTTGGATGTGGCCAATTTTATTCATAAAATGTTTAAACGTTGATTGAAGGGTATGGCTTCATAAGGAATAACGGCAATTGCATTGAGGTATGGTCTATTTATTGTTTTGCCCATCCATATGGGAAGTGTGGAGTTCGAATAATGTTAAGGACATGTGCTTAGTTTATTTATAGGCTATTTGATTTAGTTGTGCAATTTATCTATCATTAGTCATTTGTAAATAAAGAGTCCAATTTTGTTTTATTTTAGAAAAAGTAAATGCTTGAAGTGAGTTGATCCAGCACTTAAATTATCTCGAAAGCGGGCTCGACCCTATAGTTTAGTCGGGCGAGGCGGCCGCCTATGGCCTCTGAAAATTTAGTCGATGATTTTAGGGTCCCCAAATTTATAAATATACTATAGTATATAAATAAGGACCTGTTTGAAGAAGAATATACTTGTTGGAGCTGGTGGTTGAGTAACAATGTTCAAAGGCGTTCTACATGTTCGTTTGTTTTCACTTATTTTCAGTGGCTTTTGACTTTTGGCTTAAAATAAGCAATAACTAAAGCGTTTGTTTTGACTTTTAAGTCAAAAGCCCATAAGTAATGTACAACCCTACTATAGCCTAAATAAGTAAAAGTCAAAAAGCTAGAAAATGTTGCTTTTTCTAACTTATGTATGGAAAGACACCTAAATACACTTTTGATGGAAAATTTATACCCCAAAATAGCCCCCATTTCCATATATTATTTGTGTGTGGAAGTTTCCCTGACATGATATGATTTAACGTGTACAATTTTTATTGTTTTAATTATATTTGTATATTAGTTTAATAATTAATTTTCAAGAAAATAGGGAGGAGTTGGATAGTACTTCCAATAATAATTTTTAAACTTTTTTATCCGACAGAAAGATTACATTTAATTGTTTATTTATTTAGATTTTCTTACATTTTTCCTTTTTAAAATATATTTTATCCAATATGCATTTAATATATAAGTGTTTATCTTCATCATATTCCTTTTTTTTTTTTTGGATTTAAAACAGAATCAATCCGCGATGTGATTAAAAATAAAAAGAATGGAAAATGAGATTTTTTAAGAATTGATATATTTTTCTTAAATTTCAAAAGAAAAAGAAAATTAATATGTAATTTAAATATGTCAATAAATGTATGAGACTATATTTTAGTTCATGAAAATGCAATTTATATGATTTATCTATAGTGTAGAATAGCATGCGTATGGTTAATATTTATATTAGGGTTATATTGGTATTTTTATCATATTTCAGCATTTTATTACTTTTTTAACAAACCGATACAACTAGTTTATAACAGCTTAAAAGTTGTTTTAAAACAGCCAAAACAAACACTATTTAGCCCATCAGCAATAAGTCAATCAGCTATAAGCCTTCAGCCATCAGCAATAAGTCATCAGCAAACAGCTGCGACAAACGAGCCTATATGCCGCCCAAGTTTGAACCCTGATGGCAGTTTTATTCTTTTTCTTTTGGTTTTGTGCTATTGAAAGAAATAAGCAGCTAGGACAGTCTAGAAAAACAACCACTTGTGGGTACAGTTGTGATCACAAGTGTCAAGACAATTGTCTTGTCAAAATTCAGAAATGCAGCGGAATAAATAAAGAAACAGATTAAACACTTCAGCAAGAATTTACTAGCTGGAAAACTTTCATATATGAAACTATCTTGCAGAGTACAAGATGAATGAAAGAACAAACTAATTAAAAGATAAAAACTTATTCAATCTTGAATAGACTAAACACCAAAACACTTGTAGTTCTAAAAGATTTAGAACTCCAAGAACAAATGAACTCTCTCTCTATATTCATAATTTTGGAGAATGAGAGAATAAAAGACATCCAAATATATGCAGTCCATCTCTTGTATATATACACGGCTAAGGTGAAGACTCCTTGCCATGTATTCCTTCCTTGGAGATCAATCAGTATATTCATCAAATCCTTCCATAGAGAATCCAAGTTTACCTAAAATACAAAAACACTAACTACCATAGATAGACATCAATAGGTTAGTCAAATAAATCAAAATCAATATCCTAAAATAAACTACTCCTAATATAAACAATTATTTAAAGGGTTAATAGCAATTTAGTTCCTGACTTTTTTCAAAATTTGCAATGTTGATGCTGTTTTTTCAATTTCGCCAATTGGTATATTCACTTTGTCATTTTATTGCAATCCGACTACAAAAGTAATTGACCGTTAGTTTTCTAACAGATTTTATGTCATGTGACTAGCACATGACGTTTTAAGGGACATTTTAAGATATTTTTAAAGCTACACATATCCGATTGATATGATTCTTTTTTTTAAAATGAAAACTAATATTTAAATCTACAACATATATTTTTTTAGCAATTTTTTGCGTGACTGAATTATTTTATATTAAATATTAATTTTAAATATTAAGAAAAAAAGAAAACACTTGAAATAATAATCTAAAAAAGATATTATCCCCAAATATGTTTCATATGATGTAAATGCTATATGTTGATTATCAATTCATTAAAATATTGGATAGGAAAAAAAAAAGGAGAGAAGAGGGGGATGAATCGGGGGAAGAGTGTATGTGGAGGGGATGATACGGGAACGTGGAGTAGGGGTAGAGGAAAGTAAACGCTAGGAAAGAAGGTATATCTTGGTGGAAAATGGTATTTTTTTTTTAAAGATTATTTTCTCATGTCCTCTACTTTTAAATATTTTCATTTATTTAAATTATAAATTAATATAATATAACTAATTCAAAAAAAATTTGCAAAAAAAATAAATGTTGTAAATTTAAATATTAGTTTTTGTTTAAAAAAAAAGAATCATACCAATCGGATATGTGTAGCTTCAAAAACATCTTAAAACGTTATGTACTGGTCACAAGACATAAACTCTGTTAGAAAACTAACACTCAGTTACTTTTGTAGTCGGATTGCAACAAAATGACAAAGTGAGTATACCAATTGGCGAAATTGAAAAGACAGCATCAACATTGCAAATTTTAGAAAAAGTCAGGAACCAAATTGCAATTAACCCTTATTTAAACTATAATTGAATTAAACTAAATTCCTAAAATAACACTAAACTAATTATATACAATAATTATTATCAGAATCACAAAGATACACAAAAATAAGTAAATGAGTATTTCGTACTCGTTCAATCTCCCCCTATCTTTGTGGTTCTGATCAAAACATCCAAAACAATAATCTCTCCCCCTGAATT
This sequence comes from Campanula takesimana, assembly GCA_026119855.1. Lineage (NCBI taxonomy): Eukaryota > Viridiplantae > Streptophyta > Magnoliopsida > Asterales > Campanulaceae > Campanula > Campanula takesimana. Next base: position 217,419 of record JAOWBW010001228.1, on the reverse strand, counting down.
TGTACATTGGATTCTACTCCCCCCTAAATACATCTTTAGAACACATCTTTCTCCCCTTGAATATGAAGACCACATCTTTCTCTCCCTTTTTGAGAAGAACCATCAAACTCAAAGAAAGAAAATTGTGAATATCTTCCACTCCCCGTAAATTTGAATCTCTTCAACAAAAATACCTCTAAGAGCATAATCAATCTCAACTCATATCGCAGCAAACTTTTATAGACCAGAGAGTTCTGCAGAAGATGTACTTACCCCTTAAAACAGTAGCAGACTTACCAGTTGACTGTCCAGTTGAGTGACCAGTTGTCCGCACAGTTGCACGAACAAGTTACTTAGCACCAGCTGGATGCTTAACAACAAAAATGCCTGAGCTTGATCAGAGCAGCGACAAACAATCATTTTATGTCACAATCACTCAGTGTTTCTCCTGAATTCTCGGATATATCTGCAACATAATAGGAACAAGATGAGATGAGAGAAATGTAGCTAGAAAACATGAGAAAGGAGATATACTAAACCATAATTGACAACCAGAATTGACATGGAGGAAATATCAAGGGAGGACAGTGATTCTTTCTAAGAACTCGGGTAGGCCAAGGAGTAGGGTGAACTGAGTGACTTGAAAGTACCCATTTGAATTCCAAAACAAACAAGGATTTTGATTTTAAAATTCAAACTTTTTCCATGTTTTGTGATAAATTGTCTGTCCCAGAATTAGAACTTGCCAAATTCAATTGAATCCATTTATCCACAATGTACCATAATTTCCACCAACTGCACAATGAAACTTGAACATCACACCATTAGATTATCGTTAATCACATGAAAAGCATCAATCTTAAACACATAAGAACAACATTTCAATTTGCTGATGAAAATACCAAGGAGAGAAGAAACCTAGAAAAAAATGCCTAAAAACACACAAGTAGAGATTAATCTCAATAAAGTGTGACATGGTATGGTCAACAAGATCTATGACTTGGTTTTGACTCACAAAAATTCAATGAGATACCCTTCAATCATGTAGCCTTAGAACACATTCATTTTGGGCAATGAACTAGTTACGGGGAGGAGCTTTTCGCTCTTTCAATACAGTGTCACCATACTTTTCTATCTCAAGTGATGTTTTAAACAACGTCGGCATTTTGCCTAAATGAGTAGTGACTTCAAAGATTGGAGGCAGCTTGTTTTCCCCATAAACTAAGATTGAGTGTTCACTTCATGATAAACATCACGGAGGAATTAACAGGATAATTTTATTATCAAGTTAAGAAGGATCTCACATTTAAGGGTCAAAACTCAGAGTCAAAGAACAAGTCAACCAAGTGATCACAAGAGACAATCGTGCAAATAATGAATGCAGATTTATTTTATTTTATTTTATTTTATTATGTGTGTTTACTGTAATATACAATTATACAATTATGCAGTCAGTTGTCTGCACACTTGTGCAGTCAACTGGTATCACACAGTCCGGGAGACTTCTTAAGGGAAGAAAATCTCTCGAAATCCAAAGCCTTGGTAAAGACATCAACAAGTTGATCCATTGTACTTACATGTTCAAGAGTGATGATTCTTTGTTCAACGAGATATCTAATAAAATTGTGCATAATATCTATGTGCTTTGTTAGGAAATGTTGTACCGGATTCTTAGCAATATTCTGGGGACTTAAGCTATCACAAAATACAGTCAATGTTTCACTTCTAAGACCATAATCCTTGATTATTTGATTCATCCTCAACAATTGAGTATAACAAGTAACAACTCCCACATATTCAGTATTAGATGGCCTATGAACCAAGAACCTAACATCTTTCCTTTCAAATTTTACCACTTCCTCTTGCATGGCATTGATCCAATTATTAACTTTTAAGGTTTCTGACTCAATCTCATGCTTAAAATTAGCAACGAAACAACAAGAGCTTACCTGATAGTACGCGGATTGCATGCATACCAAACCGACTAATTTCCGGTAATTTATTCGTTTTCCTCTTGTTTTCATTCCTTCATCCACTCCCCCAATGACTTGGGAAGTTAGATGATCTCCCTGTATCCTTGTAGCAGCATCAGATCCTCTGCTTTCACGATCTTCATTGATTTCAGAATCTGAACTAGAATCTGCTGTCTAACCATCTGTCGTGGCAGTTGATTGTTCATCTGGTCTGTCAACTGACCTCACAAGTGTTAAATCTGCAGATTCTTTTGTACTCTTCTGTTCAGATTCATCATTAATCTGTTTAGGCTCCCAAGTGCAACCTGTAATACAATTCTCAACATAATTGGCAATAAGATCAGGAGCATTATCAAAAATTGAGTTAGAACATGAATGATTTTCAACCAACTTGTAACAATGGTCAGAGGATCTTACACCTTTCAAAACGCATCTGTTTGAATCATCAAAGACCAGATCTTCTTATCAAACTTAACATGTAGATCATCATCACACAATTGGCTTATGCTAATTAGGTTTGCCTTTAACCCATCAACATGCAAGACATTATGCAAGTTAGACAAACCATTAACATTATGCGTACCTTTACCAATTACCCCACCTTGAGCACCTCCACCAAAATTGACTTTTCCACCTTTAAAGGCTTCATAGTATTTGAAATGGTCGAGAGAGCCAGTCATGTGGCGGGAGCAACCACTGTCAAAGTACCAGGCTCCTTCCACACTGCTCTTGAAGGTGGTAAACAACACTTGACACTTTAAAGTGTCTTTTCTTACCCATGTGACTTTTTGAGCAGACTGTTGTTGTCTGGGCAGTTGTATCTCCAACTGTGCCCACAACTGTCTTGTCAGGTGGCCGCTGTTCTTCTCAAGCTAAGTTCCTGTTTTAACTTCCTTAACAAAAATTGGATCTCCATAGCCTAATCCTGATTTTCCTTGATTTCTCATATTCAGGACTTCTTCCAGTTTAGCCTTGCCATTGTTAAGTTTAGTGAGTGTGATAGTTTCTTTTTCAAGTTCACTCTTATATTTTTCACACTCGGTGTCTCTTTTTGTAAGCATGACTTCTAACCTACCTAAGGAATCCTTTTGACAATCATTTTCATTTGTCAATTTCTCATTCTCAGCTTTAAGATTCAGATTATCAGAGGTGAGTTTTTCATTTACCTTCTTGAATGCCTTGAGTTGTTCCATTCGCTTGGACCAATCTGCAAATAACTCGATGTAAGTATTATGCATATCTTCATACGTGGCACTATCCTCTTCATCATGTTTGGATTCTTCATATTCACCTGCAGATGTGGAGTTAAGGCAGGTATACACGTTAGTACCAACTGAGTAGTCAGTTGTGCAGTCAGTTGACAGCACATCCTCACTATCAGATTCACTGTCAGAAAGGGAGGATTGTGATGATCGTAAAAATGATAGGTTTTCTGTCTGATCGTCATCATCTGAATCACTTAAGGTTGTAGAAAAACTCATCCCTCTCTTTTTGAGTGTGTTAGCACACTCATTTGCATAGTGCTCGTATCCTTGACAAGCCCTACATTGAACGGACTCAATTGTTTTCTTGTTCTCAGAAAAAGGTTTTTTCACACTCACACTTGTTTCTTGTTGATGTGGAAGATTTTGTACATATTATTTCCCTTATTTTCCTATGTATTTTGGTTTATTTTGATGTAGTTAGACTAGATTTGATGTATTTGGGGCATTATTTATCATTTGGGCTTTATTATAATCCGGGGGTAGAATGGTCGCTTTTATTTATTTTTCCGGACGTAATTTTTGGTGAGCTTTAAAGTCATGTCTCAAGGATCAAGAATAGTCAAAGTCAAGGCAAAGTCAAAGTCAAATGGAGCGGAGGATTAAATGACCAAAATGCAATTTCTAGAAGTTGAAGGACTGTTTTGCAATTTCAGAAAGTTGGAGGGGTAGACTAAAAATATGAAGACTCCAGGGATTGAATTGCAAAATTGTGGAAGTCGGTTTTCCGCACATGGATGTCGGCGGATCTGGAAGAGAGGATTTATGATTTTCGTTACTTTTTCTTTTATTTTTATTTATTCGTTTTATTTGATTTTTAAAAAGAGTGATTATCATTAGTTTTGAATTATCAATAGATTAGGTCGACTTTCACTTTAGAAAAAAGACTATGTTCTTTCTTTTTCTCTGGAGGTGGTAACCCTTCCATGGAGAACTAACTCCATAGCTTTGGATTGTGAGCTTGAACCTACTGTATTTCATTGAGGTAAATTTCTTATTCTTTTGTTTAATCTATTCATAATTTTGCTTGCTCTGATTTTAGATTTATAACTAGGGTTTGTGGATTTGGCCAATTCACTAGTTCTATTTTTGAATCTATGCTAGAATTCTCTATTCTGTGCCAGAATTAGGGTTTTCACCGTACCATCTTCACGAATTGTGTATGTGCCATAGCAATTCGGGGAATAGGCAAAATTAAGCGATTATCTAGTAACCTAGAAAGCGTTCTTGATCTTAGTCTCTTAAATTAAATCAATTAATCTTTAAATCTTTTCTGTGCCAGTCTAGGTTTAATTTTAATTAGGGTTTATAGTGAGTGTGACACTGCTATAGACTATACAGTATGAAGAGACAGAGATTGAAAAACATCTCGTAATCAAGTGAATAGGATTAACGGAGAAAAAGAGGTACCGATGAAATTGAAATAGAGGACGGGGATAGGGATCAATCTGAAGTGCTTTTAATTCATTGTTTTAATCACATTTAGTTTATTTACGATCACATTTAGTTTAATTTCCCATTCTATTGGGAAGGCCATTTATGTCCACGGATCATACTAAGTTGGATGTTTCCAACGGTTCTTTGGCTATGGAGTTCGATGGGGGATTTAATGGAGTTCAATATTTTTGACTCCAAGAAATACCCTAAAGATGTTCGTGGTTTATGTTTTAGGGATGTAGTAGAGCCAAAGGTAAATGATGTGTCCAAGGTTTGTTGTGGGAAAGATATGCATGATGATTTGGAGATACCGGCGGTAAAACATGGACCAAGAAAGGTGAAGAATATTCCTGAGCACCGAAAGCTTAGATTTAAAGGTAAGGAAGAGGTGATGATGGCTAGTGGTTCGATGGAGAAGAATGGAGGTTTGAGCATGATGAACAACAAGAAGAAGGGATTTATGCAGATAATTCGAGCTCAAACGGGGTGGATTGTGCACTAATGAGGTACCATTTATTCTCTTACGTTTAAAATGTCCTTATTTTTATTCACTTTTACACACTGAGGACACAATATAGTTTAAGCGTGGGGGAAGGTTTCGTAGTGTACTATATTATGCATTTTTATTTCTAGATTAGAAGTTGTTTGTTTCAAAAAATAAAAATAAAAAATGGACTTGGCGGGTCACGACTCATGACCCCGCGCACGACTCGTGCAAGAGGATGGCGCAATCTATCTGCACGTGTGCTACATAAGTGCTCACGAGTGCCTTTTAATGGCACGACTCATGCCTAGTGTAACGACTCATGAAGGCAAAGAGTCGACTGACTGGGTAGTAAAAAAAAAAGAGACCCTCACAGCTCGTCTATCTCTTTCTCAGCCCGTTCTTCTCCCTTTCTCTCCCAGTCGTCTCTCCCTCTTTCTCTCTACATCACCATACCCGACGTATTACTCCCCCAAACCACTATCTCACCAACTAAAACCGCCACCCTCCTCCATTAAAACAACTCCCTCCTTCATCTTCTTCCTCCCTAAACACTTTCCCTCCCTCAATACTCCCAAATCACCATCTTTACCCACTTTCTCTCTCTAAACCTAAAAACTCAAATTCATCAAATTGCTTCCAATTCCTCCACTCCTTCACCTTAAATCACCCTCTCATTCCTAAATACGACCCAACCCCTCACCATAGACCATCAATTCCGAGTTTCAAGCAAGATTCAATAACCCGAATTTTCAAATTTTGGGGCTTTTTCACTCATCTCTCTTGGAGCATTCTTGGGGGGACAAGGACTATCTTGGAGCATTGTTGGTGTATTTAGAGGTAACAAATTACAATTTTTCTCTCGACTTCAAATTGTGGGATAATTGGTATTTTGTTGTGGAAAGTTGTTATTGTGGTGTGATTGTGATGTTCATATTATTGTTGAATTATTGTTGGTGAGTGATTGTGAGCGTTGATAGTGTGGGTGAAATTGTTAATTGTTGAGGGTACACCCTTTTCCTTACGTTTTTACTGTCCTATATTTTTATTGTTTCACACACATTGAGGACACTGTGTAGTTTAAGCGTGGGGGAGGGTTTGTATTGTGTATAGTATTTTTATTTAAAAAATAAATAAATAAATAAAAAAATAGAGAGGCTAAGTGAAAACCCGAAAGGGCGCTTAGGCAAAAGGTGAGATTTTGTGTGATTTTATCATTTATTCACCAAAGAGAAGTCATAAGGGGGGTAAGGAGTCTCGGGTGATAGTAGTGGGGGAAACTTAGGACACTTTAAGTTCCCCTAGGCTTTTATTTATGAGCCTTAGTCCGGATACTATATTATTATGGGAGTTTGTATCGGGCTAAGGCCATTGATCTATATTTGATTTTCTGGAGTTATATGGGGACGGAGTTTCTTATACTCCGAGTTGTTTGTGTTTGTTGATTTTTGACTTGGAAGATTAGAGGAGACTAGGGGTCATTTTCTCCCATGCTACGCTGATTAGACCGGAGTTTAGGGTGGGGTTAGGATGTTACTCAGGGACGAGTAGCGGTCTAAGCGTGGGGGAATTTAATGTGGCGGATTTTGTACATATTATTTCCCTTATTTTCCTATGTATTTTGATTTATTTTGATGTACTTAGACTAGATTTGATGTATTTGGGGCATTATTTATCATTTGGGCTTTATTGTAATCTGGGGGTAGAATGTTCGTTTTTATTTATTTATTTTTCCGGATGTAATTTTTTGTGAGCTTTAAATTCATGTCTCAAGGATCAAGAATAGTCAAAGTCAAGGCAAAGTCAAAGTCAAACGGAGCGGAGAAGTATAGGACCAAAATGCAATTTCTGGAAGTTGAGTGACTGTTTTGCAATTTCTGAAAGTTGGAGGGGTAGACTAAAAATATGAAGACTCCAGGGACTGAATTGCAAAATTATGGAAGTCGGTTTTCCGCACATGGATGTCGGCGGATCTGGCAGAGAGGATTTATGATTTTGGTTACTTTCTCTTTTATTTTTATTTATTCGTTTTATTTGATTTTTAAAAAGAGTGATTATCATTAGTTTTGAATTATCATTAGATTAGGTCGACTTTCACTTTAGAAAAAAGACTACGTTCTTTCTTTTTCTCTGGAGGTGGTAACCCTTCCATGGAGAACTAACTCCATAGCTTTGTATTGTGAGCTTGAACCTACTTTATTTCAATTGAGGTAATTTTCTTATTCTTTTGTTTAATTTATTCATAATTTTGCTTGTTCTGATTTTAGATTTTAACTGGCCAATTCATAGTTCTATTTTTGAATTTATAGAATTCTCTGTTCTGTGCCAGAATTAGGGTTTTACCGTAGCATCTTCACTAATTGTGTATGTGTCATATCAAAGTAGGCAAAATTGATTATCTAGTAACCTAGAAAATCTTAGCCTCTTAAATTAAATCAATTAATCTTTAAATCTTTTCTGTGCCAGTCTAGGTTTAATTTTAATTGGGGTTTATAGTGAGTGTGCCCATGCTCTAGACTATACAGTAAGAAGAGACAGAGATTGAAAAACATCTCGTGATCAAGTGAATATGATTAACAGAGAAAAAGAGGTACCAATGAAATTGAAATAGAGGACAGGGATAGGGATCAATCTGAAGTGCTTTTAATTCATTGTTTTAATCACATTTAGTTTAATTTCCCATCTAGAAATTAATAACGATCAAATTCAACCCCCAATCTGGTTAAGTGACTAGTACGTAAATAATCATCGTTCTTCGTGGATCGACCCTAACTTACCCTATTATTAGTGGACGAGTTTAGGTCTAATTTAGTAGGCGTGCGACTAAGCCTACCACTTGTACACCAGGATTTATTTCATAAATGATTAAGATCCCAATAAGTTGGTCAAAACTTAGAGTCTCGACACCATAAAATTCTTTTACCAAAGAGATTATTGTATTGAATCTTTCTGCATAGATCTTAACATTTTGCTTACGAGTCTAGCATTAGAGATTGATTCTCCTAACACATGTAACTCATTTGCAATATTTATCAATTTAGAAGAAAAATCATTGATGGTTTCATCCTCTTCCATTCTCATATTTTCAAACACAATCATTAAAACTCTAAAATTGGTCTGTTGACAGTCCATTATGGCTACTACAAGGATCGACTCTCAGTAGTGTCGAGCGAAGGCTCTTGATGCTAATTGAAAGAAATAAGCAGCTAGGACAGTTCAGAAAAACAACCACTTGTGGGTACAATTGTGATCACAAGTGTCAAGACAGTTGTCTTGTCAAAACTCAGAAATGCGGCGGAATAAATAAAGAAACAGATTAAACACTTCAGCAAGAATTTACTTGCTGGAAAACTTTCATATATGAAACTATCTTGCATAGTAGAGGATGAATGAAAGAAAAAACTAATTAAAAGATAAAAACCTATTCTATCTTGAATAGACTAAACACCAAAACACTTGTAGTTCTAAAAGGTTTAGAACTCCAAGAACAAATGAACTCTCTCTCTATATTTAGAATTTTGGAGAATGAGAGAATAAAAGACATCCAAATATATGCAGCCTATCTCTTGTATATATACACGGCTAAGGTGAAGACTCCTTGCCATGTATTCCTTCCTTGGAGATCAATCAGTATATTCATCAAATCCTTTCATAAAGAGAATCCAAGTTTACCTAAAATACAAAAACACTAACTACCATAGATAAACATCAATAGGTTAGTCAAATAAATCAAAATCAATATCCTAAAATAAAATACTCCTAATATAAACAATTATTTAAACTATAATTGAATTAAACTAAATTCCTAAAATTTACAATAATTATTATCAGAATCACAAAGATACATTTTCAGCTTCCACACCTATTCTCCATGTTTGTTCCCTTTCCTTTTCTTTGAAGTTTATTGTTAATTAATACTCCCTCCGTCCCAAAATGATCTTCACGTTTGACCATTCAAACTTTTTAAGGATATGAACACTTGCTTCACTAGCCATGTTATGTTTATGCACTTTTAAGCCTAAATTATAAAAATGGAAAAAACTTCTTAGGATAATGAGGAATGGAAAATGAGAAGATCATTTTGGGACGGATGGAGTAATTAATTATTCCTTTTCTTTCAATTTATGCTTCCTCACCTATTCTCCATGTTTGTTATCCCCTTCCCTTTTATTTGACACTAGCGGGTAACCCGTGCTCTGCACAGAAACCAATACTATGTCTTTTAACTATAGTTAACTAATATAGTAATCATCATTTTAACTAATACTATTAATAATAAAAATTAATCTATATGATTACTATTATTATAATAACTATTATAATTAATTAATACCATTGATAGTAATAGTTAATATATACATTAATAGCAATGATTAGTCTATATAATAATAATTATTAATATAATTATTATAATAAAATAATATTATCAATAGTAATAGTTAATTGATATAGTAACTATTATGATTAATTAATATTAAAAATTAATAATCTAACTTATATAATAACTATTATAATCAACTAATACTAATAATAGTAATAGTTAATGTATGTAGCCTATTATAGTTAACCAATACTATTAATAGTAAAAAATAACTTATAAAGTAACTATTATGGTTAACTAATACTATTAATAGTAATAATTAGCTATATAGTAACTATTATAGTTAACTAATACTATTAATAGTAATAGTTAACTAATATAGTAGTAACTAATACTATTAATAGTAATATTTAACTAATATAGTTAACTATAATAGTAACTATTATAGTTAACTAATACTATTAATAGTAATATTTAACTTGTATTGTAACTAATATTGTTAACTAATACTATTAATAGTAATAGTTAACTAATATAGTTAACTATAATAGTAACTATTACTAATAAGAGTAATAGTTAACTATAATGGTTAACTATTATAGTTAACTATTACTAATAATAGTAATTGTTACTATAATAGTTAACTATTATAGTTACCCTTTTTAGTAACTATTATTATTAGCTAATAGTATTAGCTAATGAAAAGAAAATAAAAAGTCACTTATTTATTAGTATGTTGTTGATGTGGCTTCTCCAAATGCAAGCTTTCTCCATTGTTTGTCCACATGTCAATACCATAGCTCTTTTGGCCAACTTTAATATATATATATATAGTTAAGCTTAATTGAGTATATCTGAGATTTATTCTTTCATTCTTTTTAGCTTAATTGGTTGCAATTATTATTTTATTTTTGCATATATTTCTATGAATTATTACTCCTTCTGCCCCAAATGTTGTACCCACTTTTTTTTTTATGTTAATGCAAAAAAATTTAAGCAATAATTTTAGTTTAATTTAATTATCTTAATAAAAATACAAAACTTGTTATTGATACATCATTATAAATTTCTTTAAGTCCCGTTCTTAGTCTACGATTCACTTTAGTTAGTAAAACCAGAGGAACAACAAAGGGCCCCGACCAAATAATTTGCCTTGAGCCCCGAATTTAACAGGACCGCCCCTGCTCAAAAAAATATCTTATTTGAATATTTTACATTTTTTTACTGTTTATGTCAACTATGGCATACGATTCTATATATTCGAAAAAGCATTGTGCTTCACACATATACAATTTTATGGCAGAGATTCATAAATATTCATGTAAACTTCTTTTCCAAATATTTCATTTTGCAAGTAGAAAAAGACAAATAAAATAAAAATGGTAAAAAAAAATATTTAGGGGTAGTTTTTTCCAAAAAAATATAATAAAAAATAATCATTCATTTGGAAACAAAAATTTCTTATAAATAAAAAATTATTTAGTGGACAAAAGGACATCTATTTGCATAAATCTTCATTAAAAGAAAAAAAAAAACAGTAGAATTAATTCCTCTTTGGTTTACATAATGTATCATAATATTAGGAAGAATCTATATTTTCAATGTCTTCACTAATTTAGTGCATGAATTATTGATCACAATATTTTTTTACTGTGCAAACCCTAAATTTAGAATTACATATTTCTCTTGTATACTGCTTGATGAACTTGATTATTATGCTAGGTGAGAGGGTTATTTTTATACTCTCTAAAATACTTAAAACCCTTGGCAATAAAAAATATTTGTACTAGAGAAAGTAACTCTATTCTAACAAGGAAACAACAGTCCTTATTTTTGAATAAGTTACTATTCTTGTGCCAAAAAGAATAAACAAACTAGGTTGTAACCAACCTACTTGGAAACGTCGACCCGACCCACGTGTCTCGTACGATACTATATGTCTCGTACAATAATGCCATTCCAAACGTTTTTATCTCATACGATCCTACGTTGTCTAGTACGAGACTACTTTTGCAGGTCTTACGCCTTTGTCAAGTTCGCCCATGGTGGTTCAAGTACTAGGAATTACTCGATCTCGTTACGTTATATTCTTTAACCAAACACGATTGATTCAAAGACATATTCCTAACGCACTGTACCAGAATGAATGACATTTTTTGTATCAAAATAAACGTCTTTTTTTTTTATCTCACAATGTGTATAAAATATGCTCTCTTTTTTTTTCTTTTTTTTTTTACCAAAATTCATTTTATAATGGCAAAACTAACATTATGAAAGCGGATAGTAAAAATATTCATGATTTTTTTACCATATAAATTAAATTGTTCAAAGTGTTTTACGCACATACTCAGATACCACTAAGCTAAGAGGCCTTTAATTTTGAAGTTCTCGAATAGAGTTCTAAGTCAAGTCGCTCATTCCATTTGTGGGAATCAGTTTCTTCTTCTTTCTTAAGCTCATACCGACCTACGAAACAGGTATAAAACCACAATTTTCGGCTTTCTTTCTTAATGGAAAGATAAGCAAGGACCATGAGTCAGGCCTCCATATAAAAAGGGTAATGGTAGGGAAGTTTACAAAATGAAGGATACAAGATGTGGTGGCGAAATTTCATTATCCACATCAATGGTGGACCCGACACACTCTAATTAAAAATACCAGCACAATTATGACACCTTATTTTGTAAATCAAATTTTGTAACCATCTTTTATAACTTGGGGCATTTACCATATAGTCCCTCAACATAACCTTATTTACATCTTAAGACAAGGAATATTTTGCAACTAACCATATAGTCCCTTTACTTACATCTTCCTCAATATTTTACTAACTACACCCTCTCAACATTTTACTTTCACCCCAACCACTATCCCTTTAGGCTACCCCTCACCACCTTCTCTAGTTAATAGGGATGGCAATTTCACTGAACCCGACCCGTTTCTGAAACTTTTCGGCCCGAGCGGGGCGGGTTTGATAACCAAATTCCCAAACCCGGCGGATTCGGGTCTGGGTTTGATAACACCATCTGACCCTCCCGAACCCGACCTGCATGCTTAGTTTATGTAGGGTTTTCCTCTTCTGCCCTTATACCACTCCATTATTACCCCCAATACCTGGTATATATTATTAAGTCCTCTTTGTTGAAGTCTTTGTTAAAAACTTAAAAGTTTGTGTTTGTTGGAAATGGGCTAAAGCTCAAATAGGCTGAAGTTATTGAGAGAAAGTGGGTTGAGGCCAAAAAATAAAATAAAATGTTGTTGTGCAACCGGGTCGGGTTCGGGCGGGCACGGGTTTAATGACACTCGGGTCGGGTCCTGTTTGAATGGTGCTTTGCTCGGGTTGGGTTCGGGTTTGGGCAAACCCGGCCCGTACCCGACCCGTTGCCATCCCTACCAGTTAAAAACTCCGGCGACCACCATTTCCAGCGACGCACTCTAGCGCAAAAAATAAATAAATAAATAAATAAATAACGGCTTCAGTCACCTTCCAACAACCAAACAGTTGAGAACTTATCAGTAAGTTCTCAGTTGTCAGCTAAACTACTAAATACGAACAACTCCGGCGACCAAACAACTGAGAACTTATCAGTAAATTCTCAGTTGTCAACTAAACTACTAAGAAAAGGAACAACTCTGGCGACCAAACAGTTGAGAACTTATCAGTAAGTTCTCAGTTGTCAACTAAACTAGTAAGAATACGATCAAACTCCGGCGACCAACTTCGTCGACCAACTCTGGCGACCAAACAACTGAGAACTTATCAGTAAGTTCTCAGTTGTAAACTAAACTACTAAGAACATAATCAAACCTGACGACCACCAACTCCGGCGACCAAACAACTGAGAACTTATCAGTAAGTTCTCAGTTGTCAGCTAAACTACTAAGAACACGATCAACTCCGGTGACCAAGCAGTTGAGAACTTATCAGTAAATTCTCAATTGTCAACTAAACTACTAAGAACACGAACAACTCCGGCAACCAAACAACTGAGAACTTATCAGTAAGTTCTCAGTTGTAAACTAAACTACTAAGAACACAATCAAACCCGATGACCACCAACTCCGGCGACCAAACAACTAAGAACTTATCAGTAAGTTCTCAGTTGTCAGCTAAACTACTAAGAACATGATCAACTCCGGCGAGCAAACAATTGAGAACTTATTAGTAAGTTCTCAGTTGTCAACTAAACTACTATAAGAACAGGATCAACTCCGGCGTCCAAACAACTGTCAACTAAACTACGAGAAAATGATCAACTCCAACAACCACGAACTTCAGCGACCAACTCCGGATACCAAACAACTAAGAACTTATAAGTAAGTTCTCAGTTGTCAACTAAACTACAATAACACGATCAACTTGGGTGACCATCAACTCCGGCGACCAAACAACTTTGAACTTATTAGTAAGTTCTTGGTTCTCAACTAAACTACAAAGAACACGATCAACTCCAGCAACTAAACAACTGATTGTTGGTAGTGGTGCCCTAGGCACGTTTAATAAACGTTGTAATTGTTATCATTTATTTCATATCAATAAAGAGATGTTTTGATTATTATTATTGTTCATGTTTACTTATAATAATCTCCGTCCCTAGTACTTGTTAAGCACTAGTATAAAGGCTAAATGATCATGCGATGATCATGTTAGATTTATGGGTACTTGTTTGGAACAAGGTACTGGACATGACCCGCGGTATGAGATTTATGTCATGGTCTATGTCGAACATATATCTCATATTAGTTATGTCATTTGAATCCTTAGACATGAAGTTATTATAGTCTTCCACTTGATGAACATTATGTTTGACATATTCAAACGCTACCTTTAACCGGGAAGTTATAAAGGGTATGATTGGCATAATCGGATTCACGTAGGGAAGAATAATAAGCTAAATGGATTTGTCCCTCTTCGGAGAGATGTCAAGCTTGGGCCTCTCGTAGGAATGGTGTTGATGAAATGTTCGGCCGGACTCAAATGAATTGATTGGATCAATGGCATTTGGATTATCAACATATTCGGAATCGAGAAAGTATTGAACAAAACAAGTTGACTGGTTGACCATGACTTGTGTTCAATGACGTCGAGGACAAAGGGATTATGATATATTCTAAAGGAATGTGAACTTGTATCTAGTTATACTATTTGGGTAGGTATGACGGTTTGCTAGAACCTAATCATATCTTATGGTTTCATGTTTGAACCCATTGCCAACTTAGTATAATCCTAGAGGGTCACACACAATAGAACGAATCTTTAAAAGGACTAAATTGGAATTTTGGAAATTCTGGACATTCTGGGGAAGTGGGCGACCACACAGTGTGGACTGGGCAGCCGCACACTTAGCTCAGATTTGTACCAGTTTGTTTCAGATAAATGTGCGACCGCACAGTGTATTCTGGGCGGCCGCACAGTACTGTCGGCTGGCACTTTCCTAATTCGATTTGGAATGTCTTTTGACACAAGATTCCTATTTGGAATAGGTCTTGCTTGTGTATAAAAGGATGAGTTCGGCCAGAACTTCAGTGATAGCCTTTTGTGAGTCTCCAAAAAGTTTGAGAGGGGTTTTACTTTGTTCTAAGACATCCTTGGTCAAAGAACAAAATAATACACAAGAGAGAAAATTCCATATAGTTCAAATTCATTATGAAAACGTGTTTCACAATTTGGTCTAGCAACCAAGATCAAAGAAGTTCCTTTGATATTCGTTCGAAGTGTGGATACCGCTAGAGGGTGAAAATCATCATCTTAAAGTTTGTGTTCAAGCTTTGTGATCGTGATCAAGTCTTCAAATCTCCACCAAAGACCAAGAGAAATTTGATAGCCATCAATGGTTAGTTTTTCCTTTATTCATTATGTTGTATTTGATTTAATCATATGAACGGATCCATGGCTTTGGGTTTCAAAATTTTAAATGCTAAATTCCGCTGCGCATGTTACTACGAAACCCAACACTGATAACATATCAGTACGTTGTCAACTAAACTAGTAATAACACAGTCAACTCCGGTGACCAAACAATTGAGAACTTATCAATAAGTTCTCAGTGTTAACTAAACTACTAAGAATACGATCAACTCTGGTGACCACCAACTCCACCAACCACTCCGGCGACCAACAATTCCACCAATCACTCAGGCGACCAACAATTAAGATTTTTTAACTTGTTCTGTAAAACTTCATAAATATTTTTGATGTACGCTTTCAAATTTTAGTAAGACTATTAAAAATAAAAAGTATGATGCCATGAATTAGTAAGACTATTAAAAAAAAACCAATTCTACTACTTCATGCAAGTCTAACTAACAAGAAAATCACTCATAGAACAAGACAATCTCACTCCTTAAGATAAAATAGGCACAACTAAACAGCTCTCCCTGTAGTTGTTAATAGTCAATACCGTTCCGGTGAGCAGTTTGCTGGGACAGAACGTATCGGTACGAGAGCGCATTGACGCCCCGTTCTGAATTTATGACTTTTTTTTTAAGTATTTTGTATTAAAAGTTGGCTTTCAGAGTGAAAATATGTGAGAGACACCTAGACAATAAATAGACCAATGTAATTTTGAAAATATTATATTCAGACCAAATTTGAAGTCTGAGTGATAACTCTTGGGCTAGTACTGTTATCACTCAAAAAATGCACATCGTTAATGTCACAACCAATATCAAACGACCACCATTCCTACAAGAGTAACGAAGACTTGCTAATTTTCACCTTCAAGAATCATTAACCGCAGACAACAATAAACTCAAACATAAGAATACCCATATTCAGAGGCCAGGTTTCGGTACTAAATACCATCCATGGTTTTCATACATTTATAGTTTGCATGTATTTTATTTTATTTTATTTTTTGAAGCAAGTTTGCAAGTATTTCTAGAGCCTGTGTAACGATGAAAACAATTTTGGTACAAAGTTGTTGTTTGCAGAAGAACAGTAGAACCACTCATATATGTGGAGACCCATAATGAATCCAATCTCGAAAAAAAAAAAAAAAAGAGGATTTTTATTCTTCACTAGATGACAGAGGTCCACCGGCTTTGACCAATCTTCTTCCTCACCTTCGTCACCATATCCTAGGTCGCTGTCACCGACAAGGCGACAATGAAGCTTGTATGCCTTCCGTCCCTTGGCGACTAGATTCTTGTACTTATCTCGGCATTAGTATCATATATTGGCACCAAAGGGGAGGGGTAGTTACTGCAGATCTGGTCGTCGGTCAGTTCTAGGCGTCCGTCATAATCTGGGCCTCGGTCTTGATCGGAGATAAAGAAGAAGCTGATTTGGGCGGTCGGAGGGGGAGGGAGGTGAGGGGTGGTTCGAGAGGTGGGGGCTTGTTGGGTTTTGAGCAAACATGCGAAGCGAAATAAACCCAGAATCCTAGATCCATTCAAGATGATTAGATTAATACGAAGGTGAATTTAGAATACTAACCGTGGTGATGCTTTAAAATTTTCTGATCTTGAATCTCTGTTCTTCGCGCTTCTTTAAATCACGGTCACAGGAACACGACCACAAACCTTGGATCACGAACTTGAAGGAGTTGATGCCAACGCCTTCTATGTTTATCCACACGCGAACGAATATCAAGAACACCTTCATGATCTGGATTGCTAGACCCAATAGAACACGCTTCTATTATGGAGGCTATATAAAATATGGTTCTTGTTCTTGAGGAAGAAGAAGACCAGATTTTCTCTCTTGGAAGCTTAAGATTTTGATTACAATAATCACTTATGACCTAGGGGTTTTAGAGGGGTATTTATACATCTTAAACCCAACTAGTTTAGGTTAGGAAGTCTAATTCCCGTCAAAACCCCGGAGTCATTAATCAGTTTTACACACAGGGGCTGGTCCGACCGGATCCTACACTAGGTCCGCCCGGATCCTAGTGAGGTCCGGCCGGGTCATGCAAGAGGTGCGCCCGGACCCTCTTATGGTCCGATCGGGTCCTCCTAGAGGTCCGGCTGGATCATCCCTTTTGCCAGATCCTCGTATTTTCGTCTTAAAATCCAACTTTAAGACTTTACGAAATTCCAATTTAGCCCTTTCCAAATTCATTCTTTTGTGTGTGACCCCATAGGATTATATTAAGTTGGCAATGTGATCAAAACTATTTGATAACATAAATCATGATTGGACTCTAGCAAGTCGTCATGACTACCCAATTAATATAACTTGTCAAAGTTCGTGAATCCTTTATAGAACATATCATAATCCTTTTGTCCACGTTGTCATTGAGCGTAAGCCATGGTCAATGGTCAATGGTCAACTTACAATGCCCAATACTTTTCTTGATTCCAAATAGTTTGATAACACAAATGATATCGATCTCATTAATTCATTTGAGCACGGCCATGCATTTCATCAACACTATTCATCGAGGGGCCCAAGCCTGACATCTCCCATACTGAGGGACAAATCACATCTTGACTTATTACACTTCCCTACATAGCTTTGATCATGCCAATCATATCCTTTATAATTACTTGGTTAAGAGTAACGTTTGAATATGTCAAACATAATTTCCACTATGTGGAAGACCGTAATAATCTCAGGTCTAGGGATTCAATGATATAACTATTGGAGGTTTAATTATGACATTATGACCATGACATAAACCTTATCTTTGGGTCATGTCCAGTATATGTTCACCAACATATACCCATAAGTTTAACTTGTATCTCATACACATAATCATCATATGATTATCTAATTAAACTCATACTAGTTCTTCATAAGTACTAGGGACGGGGATTATTATAACAAAACATGAAACAATAAATAATAATCCAAAACATCTCTTTATATATAATGAAAACATGATAACAAACATTGTCAAACAACGTGCCAAATAACATGCCTAGGGCTTATACACCAACAATCTCCCACTTGCACTGGGCCCAACCACTAATTTATCTAATACCCATGGACCTAACATGACCATAATGTTTAGCTTGAGGAAGTCCCTTTGTTAGCGGATCAGCTATGTTATCATCAGTTAGTACTCTGCATATCTTTACGTCTTCCCTCTCTACGATTTCTCAAATGAGATGAAAACGGCTAAGTATGTGTTTGGATCTTTGATGTTCTCTTGGTTCCTTTGCTTGAGAAATATCACCATTATTGTCGCAATAAAGGTCTATTGGATTAGCAATGCTAGGAACCACTTCTAATTCAGTTATGAATTTCTTGATCCAAACAGCCTCCTTAGCAGCATCTGATGCAGCTAAATACTCAGCTTCGTTGTAGAATCAGCTATTGTACTCTGTTTGGAACTCTTTCAACTTACAACACCACCGTTTAGCATAAACATAAAACCAGATTGCGATCTATAGTCATCCTTCTCAGTTTGGAAGCTTGCATCTGTTTAACCCCTTACAACAAGATCATCTTCCAAACCTCCATATATAAAGAACGAATATTTAGTCTTTCTCAAGTACTTAAGAATCGCCTTGACAGCCATCCAGTGACTCTTACCAGGATCTGACTGGTATCTGCTCGTCATGCTCAAAGCATACGAGACATCCGATCTAGTACATATCATGGCATACATAATGGATCCAATTGCCGAAGTATATGGGATTCCATTCATGCGCTCCCACTCATCAGTTGTCTTAGGACACTGAGTCTTGCTAAGACCTTTACCGTGTAACACTGGCAGGTTACCTCTCTTAGAGTTTTCCATTTGGAATCTTTTAAGAACCTTGTCAATGTATGTACTTTGACTTAAACCAATCAGTCTTTTAGATCTATCACGGTAGATCTTAATTCCAAGGATGTATGCGGCTTCACCCATATCTTTCATTAAAAAGCATTTTCCCAACCAAGACTTTACAGACTGCAGTGCAGGAACATCTTTTCCAATGATTAATATGTCATCGACATATAGCACCAGAAATAGTACTATGCTCCCACTAATGTTCTTGTATACACAAGGTTCATCTTCGTTCTTGATGAAGCCAAACTCTTTGACAGATTCATCAAATCGAAGATTCCAACTCCTTGAGGCTTGCTTTAATCCATAGATGGATTTCTGCAACTTGCATACCTTATTAGAATTTTCTGGATTTGCAAAACCTTCAGGTTGTGTCATGTACACATCCTCAAGCAGGTTCCCGTTAAGGAACCCTGTTTTTACATCCATTTGCCATATCTCATAGTCACAATATGCGGCTATGGCAATTAAAATTCTTATTGACTTGATCATTACTTCGGGTGAAAAAGTTTCATCATAGCCAATACCATGAATATGCCTATAACCTTTCGCTATAAGCCTAGCCTTATAAGTATGCACCTTTCCATCCATGTTAGTTTTATTTTTTGAAAACCCATTTGCATCCTATGGTTTTTACACCTTCGGGTGCATCAATCAAGTTCCAAACTTTATTATCATACATGGATCAGATTTCGGATTCCATAGCTCCAAGCCATTTATCCGAATCAGGAGAGGATATTGCTTCTTGGTAGGAAGTAGATTCATCATTCTCAATTATTTCTACTTCATTACTATCCATTATGAGAAATCCATATATCTCGGGTTCAGATCGTAACCTACTAGATCTGCGATGAGTTTGTGTATCTTGAAAAGGTTCCACAACTCCTTGTGAAACTTGTTCAGATTCCATCATCGGTTCAATGTTACTTTCGGGTTCTCGAACCTCTTTGATATTGATTTTACTCCCACTGATTCCTTTGGAGAGAAACTCTTTCTCTAGAAAGGTACCATGTTGAGCAACAAACACTTTGTTGTCCATGCGGTTGTAAAAGTAATATCCTTTAGTTTCCTTAGGATAACCAATGAAAAAACATTTATCAGATTTTGGTGCAAGTTTGTCAGAGACAAGTATCTTAACATAAGCCTCACAACCCCAAATTCTCATGAAAGACAAACTAGGTTTTCTTCCATTCCACATCTCATATGGAGTCTTTGGAACCGATTTAGTTGGAACATTATTTAGTGTGAACGCAGTAGTTTCTAATGCATAACTCCAAAAGGATATTGGAAGATCAACTTGACTCATCATAGATCGGACCATATCCAATAAAGTCTGATTTCTCCTCTCAGACACACCATTCCATTGTGGTGTTCCGGGTGGAGTTAATTGTGAAACAATTCCACAATCTTTAAGATGATTGTCAAATTCTTGGCTTAAATTTCATTAAGTAGATACTTCATTTTGGAATATTCTAAATATATCAAATGCTTCACTTTTGTGTTTCATTAAGTAGATATAGTCATATCTACTAAAATCATCAGTGAACGTTATGAAGTATTGAAATCCTCCCCTAGCACTACTACTTAAAGGTTCGCATACATCAGTATGTATTAAGCCCAATAAGTCACTATCCCTTTAACTACTCTTAGTAAAATGTGTCTTAGTCATTTTTCCAAGTAGACAAGACTCACAAGTTTCATATGATTCAAAATCATGTGAATCTAAAAGTCCGTCCCATCGAGTTTAGAGATACGCTTCTCATTAATATGACTAAGACGGCAATGCCACAAATAAGTATGATTTACATCATTAGGTTTAGATTTCTTATTTATATTATAGACATCTTCATTATTTCCATTCTCAACATCAAGGACATAAAGGCCATTAAATGAACATGCAGTACAATAAAGCATATCATTTAAATAAATAGAAAACTTCTTATTCTTAATAAAAAAAAACTATAACCTTCATTATCCAAACAAGAAATTGAAATAATATTTCTACTCAAATCCGGAACGTAATACAATTTTTCAAAACAAGAATTAATCTGCTTGGTAAAATGACTTCATAGGTTCCTACGGCTAATGCATCAACTCTTGCTCTATTCCCCACACGTAGGTCTACTTCGCCATCTTTGAGTAGCATCCTATTCTTTAGTGTCTGCACATTTAAACAAATGTGAGATCCACATCTGATATCTAATACCCAGGAACTAGAAGTAGAAAAGAGAATATCTATAACATAGATACCTGAAGTAGAAGCAGTCTTACTGCCGTTCTTCTTCTTCTTATCTTCCATGTAAGCTTTGCAATTTCTCTTCCAATGACCGGTCTCACCACAATAGAAAAAATTTCACCCTTTGAGTGTCTACTTTATCCATTTCAGCAGCTGCGACAACTTTTGCCTTGCTTGCTTTAGGTTTGGCAATAATTGCCTTACCTTTACCTTTTTTTTTTAATCCCTTTCCTTTATTAACCATGAGCACATGAAAGGCTTCCTTAATGATTTTTTTTTTTGCTGTCTTTAGCATCCCATGTAACTCAGACAGAGACTTATCCATACCATGCATATTAAAATTCATGACGAACTGATTATAGCTTTTAGGTAATGAATTTAAAATAAAACCAGTAGCCAATTCAACAGAGATTGGATGCCCAAGTCTCTTCAGATGCTCAAAATGGGCCTTAATCTTCAAAAATGAGGACCACCGCCTGTCCTTCACTCATCTTACATGAGATTAGAGCAGCTATGGTATCGAACCTTTCCTGCCTTGCTTGCTCTTGAAACATATATTTCAATTAAACGCCTAAATCATAGGCTTCCTAAGTGTTAAACAGTATTTTGAAGCTCTGAACACATAGAAGCAAGCATGAGACAACCGACCTCACGAGAATCACTTTTGTGCTTCTTGTAGGCGTCCCTCTCTGCCCTAGGGGCAGTGGCAGCAGGGTCCTCCTCAGGAACGGGGGTTCATCAAGAATGTACAACTTGTCTTCATGCTTTAGAACAATTCTAAGCCATCGGGTCCAATCCATGAAGTTAGCTCCATTCTCTTGAAGTTTTTCCTTCTCAAAGATAGATCGCAATGATAGGTTGGGAGTGTTTTGAGCCATTAACTACATTTTATGCAAACATATATTAATATGTATTAGTACCAATTTTCATAAAGAGATTTATAATTGTATTTCATAAATACTCCCACTAAATTATATAACTTTCATATACATCTAATGTATAATTTAATTTAAATGGGCTAAGATCCATATTTCACTTAACTTTGAGTCGGCTAGGGCATGACTGCTCAAAATAAGCTATTTAGGTAGGTAACTTTTACCAATCATTTCATATATGACTCTTAGATCCTTTTATGAGACTCTTTAGACATCTTATGTCAAAAGCATGTTTTAGTCTCATCTTGTGCCTTGGGTCTACAACTGTTTTGATAACCCAATTAAATCAAACCATTTTAAACGTATAGGAATCACTGTTTCCTCATCTTGCTTTTACAAAATAGAATTAATGCACCTCGCTAGGGCGTAGCCTACATGAAGACTATTTTATAATCACAAGTGTTTTAATCATGGGTTGGCACATGACTTAAGTTTTAACAAGAAGGTTCAACACATATAGCATGAAAACATGTTTATACGCACATAATATAAACACATAAAACATCGGTTAATAATTTAACTAATCCCATTAATTAAATTATGATTTCATGTGATTGATTTATGGGGATAAATTCTTAAACATGTAATTGAGAGCACGATTGTACGGTCGAAACTAAGCCAAAAGGCATCCACAATCCCGTACCAAATTTAGAAACAAGAAAAAACAACTATGTAAGGTCGAAACTAAGCCAAAATGCATACACAATCTCTTACATAAAGTAACTCGATTCTAAATTCTTTTGTCTTACCAATTTATGACTTTGACCTTGAGATTAGTTTTCAGGAAACACGGTTTCTAAAACCAGTCATCTGACAAACAAATTCAATCCAAAGTAATTTTGAAATTGACATTTAATTTCAGTAAACACTGTTTCCAAAACCAACTATCTGACAATTAAATTCAATCCAAAAATATTTACCATTGTGTTTCAATTTTAAAACCCTAAAATTGCCTTCCTTGATTCAACTAGGGTTTGATGTTCATGATGATCAAATCACCATGTTCATCAAAACCTTGAATAAACAATTTATTCTTTGAATCTAGGATCATCAACAAATTAATCCAATTAACTTTTGATGATCACAAGGAACATAATAATCAAATTATTATTGCAATCTTAGATCCCACATAACGTAATTAAACGGTGCGATTTTATGATCTCCATATATCACATATACATACATAAAATACAAATCACATAAACATCATGAATCTAAATTCAAATAGCATGTTAACACATATAATTCAATTATATTATCAACATGTTATTATTAATATAATCATGATGAACGGGATACCACTGTTGGGTTTTGAGCAAACATGCGCAGCGGAATAAACCCAAAAGCCTAGATCCATTCAAGATGATTAGATTAATACGAAGGTGAATTTATAATACTAACCGTGGTGATGCTTTAAAATTTTCTGATCTTGAATCACTGTTCTTCGCGCTTCTTTAAATCACGATCGCAGGAACACGACCACAACCCTTGGATCACGAACTTGAAGGAGTTGATGCCAACGCCCTATATGTTTATCCACACGCGAACGAATATCAAGAACACCTTCTTGATCTGGATTGCTAGACCCAATATAACACGCTTCTATTATGGAGGCTATATAAAATATGGTTCTTGTTCTTGAGGAAGAAGAAGACCAGATTTTCTCTCTTGGAGGCTTAAGATTTTGATTACAATAATCACTTATGACCTAGGGGTTTTAGAGGGGTATTTATACTTCTTAAACCCAACTAGTTTAGGTTAGGAAGTCTAATTCCCGTCAAAAACCCGGAGTCATTAAGAGTAACGTTTGAATATGTCAAACATAATTTCCACTATGCGGAAGACCGTAATAATCTCATGTCTAGGTATTTAATGATATAACTATTAGAGGTTTAATTATGACATTATGACCATGACATAAACCACATCTTTGGGTCATATCAAGTGTATGTTCACCAACATATACACATAAGTTTAACTTGTATCCCATACACATAATCATCATATGATTATCTAATTAAGAATAATACTAGGGGAACAAAAAAGTCACAAAAACATGCTCACAAAATCCTAGGTGTCAAGATTTTATTGGTGTTTTTAATTAGAGTGTGGCAGGTCCATTATCGATGCAACCAATAAAATATCGCCACCTCATGTTGTGAGAAATATTTTGTGAATTTATTTTGTGCCCCTAGCGTTGGTCTCTAATTAAACTCATACTAGTTCTTCATAAGTACTAGGGACGGGGATTATTATAACAAAACATGAAACAATAAATAATAATCCAAAACATCTCTCTATATATAATAAAAACATGATAATAAACATTGTCAAAAAACGTGCCAAATAACATGCCTAGGGAATATACACCAACAGGGTTGACCGGAGGTGGGTAGGTTAGAGAGAGAGATAGAGAGAGAGAGAGAGAGAGAGAGAGAGAGAGAATGTATGATGTGTGTGTTGGGTTTTCCAACAGTGTGTGTGCTGAGGAAAGAGGTGTCTGGTGGAGGGGGATCGGATGGGTCGCCGGAGGAGGGGGATCGGAGGGGTCACCGGAGCAGGAGGGGAGGGGAGGTAGAGAGAGAAACTAGAGAGAGATGGAGTGTGTGTTTGTTTGTGTTGTTGTGTATATAGAGAGAAGAGTAGGGATGACAATTTGACCGAACCCGATCCATACCGAAGGGAAATCGATCCGAAAATTTCGGATATGGTTTGCATTTTTAAGATCCGATTGGTTTCGGTAGCACCCCTGATCCGATCCGAGATCCGACCCGTTTCGACCCGAATCTATTAGTTTATAAAATTTTACTACTACCCCCTCATGTTATAGAAATATACACATCACCCTCCTTAAATAACAACCAAAAAAAATAGGTTTAGGATGTTTATTTTTCTTCTCAGTCTCGGCACAAGCACAACGCCGACTCCCCTCTCTCTCTCTCATCGCTCACGTCGTTCCCTACTCTCTCTCTCTCTCTCTCGCTCATCGCAATCGCCGTTCCCTACTCTCACACTCTCTCCGCGCCGTTCCCGACTCTCTCTCTCTCTCTCTCTCTCTGTGCGCCGTTCCCAACTCACTCTCTATGAGTCGTTCCCGTTGCCGATGCCCATAGTTTAACGTCGTTCCGTCGAAGTCTACTACTACTGCATCTCCAACGAATTTCATCTCTATTGAGGTAATATAACAATTCTTAGCCATTGAATTTCAGTTTTTGTTTGTTTTGTTTGATTGATTAGTTTACCTTCCCTAATTCCCCGAAATATGTCAAACCTAGGGTTTTCTGGGAACTTGAGATTCGAATCAGTTCGGGTCTCAGATCAGAGCGCGGATAGGCAATATTCGGATCAGATCGGATTCGTATCAGGTCTGATCAGATCCGAACCCGACCCGTTGCCATCCCTAAAGAAGAGGGTGTACCTATTACACTTTAAAGTGCTGAGGGACTATATGGTTACATAAAATATTTTGTGGGACTAGGACGTAAACTGAAAATATTATTATCTTAATACGTAAATTCGTTATTATTCAGGGACTAGGACGTAATTTTCTCTTATAACGTTATTATTTCCCTTTCTTAAATTGTGAAAAATTATTCGTCAAAGATTATTCATTAGTAATATAAAGAAAATACTTTTCTTTTAGAGAATATAAAGAAAGACAAATTCTTATATACAACGGTTGCATGGGCGTGCAGCGGTCCAAACCCGCTTGCCCCATCCGCCAGTGACTCCTCCAGTCCCAGCGCGACACGTGGCATTTTTTTAAAAAAAAACCCAATAACTTTAAAATGCTATATCTTGATATTTATAACGCAGGAAAAAAAAATTAAAAATACCGTTGTGTTCATCTCAACGAGACGAATAAAACTACATAGGTCATGATATGTTTGATTTTAAAAAAAAAAACATATTTTTTTACACACAAAAAGTTTGAGCTGCTCATCAGCTAAGATGTAACACTCTCTGTTCTGATAAAAGTAACATTTTCATTTTCAAAAAGTAACACTTTTCACAGTCAAATGTAACAGCAATTTTACAAGAAAAATTAAAATGTTTGATAGTTTTTGTGGTTAGAAAAAGTAATATTTGAAGTGTAACAAAGTGAATATAAAATTATAATTTTCTATATAGATGAATGTAACATTTTTATTTAGTAAATGTTACTTTTCTTCTTTAAAAAAAGAGTAAAAATCATATACTCCCCCCGTCCCTCTTTAATCTACAAAAATTACCCTTTTGGTTGTCCCACTTTAATCTACAAAGACCCAAAATAGAAATGTTTTAATACTTTTAAAATAATGGGATCCACTTGTCATACTCACAACAACTATCCACTTACTATTCTCTACCCCATTTTTCCTCTCCTACCCAACTATCTATACTCACAACACATCAACTTTTACACTTTCTCCTTAATTAATGTGTCCAATCCAATTTTTGTAACTTAAAGAGGGACGGAGGGAGTATATAATCGGGTTTGCATTTCAATTGTTACTTTCTCAATTAAAAATTGTTACATTTCAGATATAATGTTACATTTAAGAATGTAAATTGTTACAATTGAAAAAAAAAAATGTTACATTCATTTTTTAAAATTAGTTTTTTGTCAATCTTATGTTAATTTTTAAATGTTACAAAAAGAGTGTTACAGTTTTCCATAAAAATGTGTGTTACATTCCTTTATAAAAAGTGTGACATTAGTTTGGTTGTCAATCTTTATGTTATCTTTAATATATTGCAGCAAAATTATGGTACATTTTGAAAAAAAATGTTACATTTGAAAAAAAGTGTTACATTTCGTTATAATAACGGTAAAGAAAAGATTATTCAATCACAATTATTATGGTGGCAAAACAGAAAACAGATAGGTATTGAAAATCATTGAATGGTACGTCCCCCAACCCAACCAAATCCCTACCAATCTCAATAATTGCGAGCCTTTCCCCTACTCCATAAAACAACTATTAGCAGACCTTTTCAAGCTCTAACAATGGCGGGCGTCACTCTCAAACCCACAGCACCACTCTCCCTACCTTGGAAAACTCGCCTTCTCCTTTCTCTCCTCAGCGCCGTCACCAAGGCTGCTTATCGCAGCGACGGTACCATCAACCGCCGCCTCCTCGGTTTCTTCGCAAGAAGAGCACCTCCTAACTCCAAACCGGTGAAAGGCGTCAAAACCGCCGACGTTACCGTCGATCCTTCCAGAAACCTCTGGTATCGCATCTTCATCCCCGCTCAATCCACCACCGACGATCGTCCTCTCCCTGTCATTTTGTTCTTCCACGGCGGCGGTTTCGTCCACATGAGCGCCGATGATTTCGTTTATGACGCCGTTTGCCGTCGTTTCGCTCGTAAAGTGAATGCCGTGGTCGTTTCAGTCAATTACCGCCTTGCTCCTGAGCATCGTTATCCGGCGCAGTACGAGGACGGATTCGATGTTCTCAAGTTTCTCGATGAGAATGAGAATGTCAGTAGTTTGTTGCCGGATTATGCTGATCTGTCCCGATGTTTCCTCGCCGGAGACAGCGCCGGTGGTAATTTAGCTCACAATGTCGCCGTGAAAGCTTCACAGTCCGAATTCCGACGAATCAAGGCATGTGATTGCTTTTTCTCTCAATTATCTCACAATTTTATCATGTTAACTTCCTTTTTTATTTAAATTAAGGATTATGCTTAATCATTAGAACAATCACTCATTTTCAGCGTGAATGAATCATATTCAGCTAGAATAATGATCTGATTTCAATGTAATCTCATCCTGAGAAATGCCTTATGATTAATAGGTTTCGGCTTCAAACTTTGTTTCAGTAATTGACAAATTATTTCCCTATGATTAAAGGTAGTTGGAGTAGTGGCTATACAACCTTTCTTTGGCGGAGAGGAGCGAACCGAGGCCGAAACCAGGCTCAAAGGAACTCCATTGATAGATCCAGATCGAACAGATACGGTATGGAAGTCATTCATGCCACCAGGAGAAGGAATGAATCGGGATCACCAAGTCATCAACGTTTCCGGTCCAAACGCCATTGATTTATCGAGTTTAGATTTTCCAGCTACATTGTTGATTATTGCAGGGTACGATGCGCTTCAAGACTGGCAAATGAGATATTATGAATGGCTCAAAAAATCCGGTAAGGAAGTTCATCTGATCGAGTATCCGAATATGTGCCATGCTTTCTACATTTTCCCCGAGTTGCCTGAATCTGCAAAAGTCATTGATGATGTAGCCAAGTTCATCAACAAGATTTCATAGGTTGATGATTCACTGAGTTAGAAGCACTCAATCTGTGGGTGGATCCATCTTTCTTCAGAAATATGATACTCCCTCCATTTGTTCATTACTTGTATCGTGTTAAAATCGAGCTAAAAAACTAACGGAAAGGGGCAATAACTATGTATGTAAATCATGGTTTCTCATCGTTTTTTAGTTTTAACTAGAGTGGCAAGAGACTTGCTAAAACTCACACAGAACACTTCAAGAACACAGATAACTGGAAAACACTTTTAAGAAAATCTCGGTCGAACGAATTACATACATGGGAAACATCAGCTAAAGATAATAGGAATACGGATCTTTGTCGCAAACAAGCAGTTTCACATGCATTTCCTTGGCAAACAAGCAGTTTCACATGCATTTCCTTGAGGTTACCAATTGCCACTACTATCTGCACCAACATCAGCAGGCCTTACAATGTTCACCTCCTCAAATCCGTTGTCATCTGAAACCACAAAAAAGTATTGTGTTAATATCCAGTTCAAGCAGGTATAGCAAATTTATAAGAACCGGTCTACAAGGGTCTACGACTATTTGTAACAAAATGGGATACTATGCCATGGTGCATTATGTACCTATAAAAGAAAGGAGAGAGGGGAGGGAGGGGGGATAATCTAAGTTTTTAAGGGACGGAGGGAGTAGTGCACAAGCCAAAGGGGTATCTTTTATGCGAATATAACAAAGAAATTTCTATTTAGACGGAGCATATTAGATCATACGACCAACTAATATCCAACTCAGTTTTTCTTCCTCAACTCTATGGTTTCTTTCAACGATTTCATGTGAATTCAAAAGTTGTAATTCAAACATTGTTGACTTGTTCATCTCGGGTTTACTGAGTCAGAAGTGCCAAATAGTAATTCGACTGGATACATGCACATCGACACACTAGCATAACAGATAAGACCAACAGAAGGTAATTTCAAAATATGATGCATAGCAGTGGAAAAGGAACAGAGGAGGCAATTAAGTGTCCGTGTGGCAGGAGAGCTTAATGAAACACGGCCGTAGGGACCAGGGGATGGGGAGGCTAATTTAAGAGTCTCGAAAGTCGAACCATTAATTCTAATGCGGTACTGCAAAGGGTGCTAGGTTGTTGATGTGGATATAGGCTCTTTCTACATCTTGTCCATCCTAATCCCCTCACATCACTGAACAACTGATTCCAAGACATTTCTCGCCATCCAGCATCATGAAGTGATATGATTGGAGATGCCAGCAATTATGGCAAAAGAAAATACGAGGATGAGGATAGAACAATGTCAGTGAAGTGCCAACAGCTAGCTTTCTGGTGGTCTGTGCAATAATTTTTAGCACACTAGACGAGATGGGCACAAAAACATAGACAAAGGACTGAAGTTCATGCAACTCAATGCTTGGAATCCCTAAGGGCTAATGCATGACAGCATGAGAAAAAAATTTAAGTTCTCTAACACACTAGTTTAAAGATTTTGAACCCAGTAAATTAGAGAATAGCCACAAAGCTAGATCAATTTTTATTACCCAATAGAAACAAGAGAACCACGGAAGAACTAGTTTTCACTTGTAAGGCTTATATGTTCCCAAAGATTGTTGCACACCTTGTTCGAAAGCAAGCTTCTAAGTAATATTGCCTAAAGATGTACAAACATGTTCAGAGGAGTATTATCTTTACTTATACGCCATGACTAGTAACATAGGATACATTTGATGAGTTAAAGAATGCATGCCACAAACTAAACGACATGAAAACTAGGAGTGAAGAGGAAGAATAACCTTTTCTCAAGGTAAGTGCCACAACAGCATCATTCTCAACCTGAAAACAAAAATGTGGACGACTTAATAGAC
Source organism: Campanula takesimana (assembly GCA_026119855.1). Classification (NCBI taxonomy): domain Eukaryota; kingdom Viridiplantae; phylum Streptophyta; class Magnoliopsida; order Asterales; family Campanulaceae; genus Campanula; species Campanula takesimana. The sequence goes on along the minus strand of JAOWBW010001228.1, from coordinate 186,969 downwards.
CAATCAAGACAAGTCACATGTGAAGGTAATTCAACAAACAAGAGCTATCAGTAAAACGACGTGAATTTTTCTTAAAAAAACAATTGTGTTGTTAAAGAAAAATTTACATAGAACCTAATGAGAATTGATTTGGAAGATGAAAAATCTCAAACCTTCTGATCTGCCAATGTCTTTGAATCATCTAAAACTTCTCCAGTTGCCACGAGAATCAAACGTTGATCATTAACAGGGTGATCAATGAGCTCCTTCAACTTCTGCTTAATGTCTAGAATTTTCTCAGTTGCATCACAATGCAGAAAGTAAGTTGTCTTATTGCGTTTAACACGAATATGCATAGCCTACAACCAAGTGAAACAAAAGAAATAATCAAATAAACTAGACAATGAAGTACCATAAACTCCTAAAGCAAAATACATATGAAGAAAAAAATCATGCATAAGATCACACCCTGTTTCACTCAAATATTTTCTTCATAAAAACTGATGTACCTATGCCAGCGATAGGGAGAAACAACTCTCTTGAAACTAAAGAGCATAGTTGTCAAAGGCGACCGCCAGCCTCGCCTTTTTGGCGCCTTGGGGGGTCGGTCGCCTTTTTGTAGCCAGGCAGGCGGATGTACGCCTTTTTTCACAAGGCGTTCGCCTTGCTCGCCTTTTACCCGCCCGCCTCTCGCCCTTTTGCATTTTTTTATCTCTTTTCTTTTCTTTTTCCCCATGTTTTACAAATTTTCATTTACTTTTGCATGACTTTAGAGCTTGATTTCTTTTCTTGATAATATTTAAGGGCTTAAGTTTATTTCACTTGCTTAAACTAGTACTTGCTTTGTTAATTTGAACTTCGTAATTTTAATTCATGCGCCTTTTCTTTTAGAATTATTAGTTTTGAAGCCACATCATCACCATCCTAAATATGTGTGACCTATGATATTCCCAATATTAGCTAATACTATTAGCTAATAATAATAGTTATGATCAGTGGCGGATCTAGGATTTCCAAACACCGGGTGCACAATTTACACTAAATAACTTCATACCAAAAAATTTCAAAACGCAATTATATTCAAGTACATAATTAAGTACATAAGTTCAAAACAATTGTCTCATAAAAGAAAACAATACAACTAACAAATTAAATTTTTCCCTTACGCGTTTTCATAAATGATTTTTCTAAATGCAGGATCCGAAGGAAGAGTACTCATATCAACAAATTATTTACTAGCAGAAGTCATCACAAGGACTGATTGTTGACTAGGAATTACCCACCCCAAAACTAGTTTCACCATCCTCAATTTTTTTCCTTTTGATAAGAAATTTGTCCATATTCAATAATCAACCAAAAACACCAACAATCCTAAAAAAACATCAATGGAATAACCATTCAAACACACACACACACACACACACACACACACACACACACACACACACACACACATATATATATATATATATATATATATATATATATATATATATATATATTAAATTCAAACATTTAACCAACAATTATATTGAAATCACCCATGAAATTTGAAAAGAAATATCAAAGCCCCAAATTTATATAAAATAGATGAGAGACTTGAGGATGCTTACAAGAGTGAAGAGTGCCATTGTGCAAAGGATTAAGAAGCTTGGTGATGAAGATCGAGGCGGATCTGCGCTCTTTCTTTCTCTCGTCCACGGAGCAAAGGTCGCCACACCAGTCGGTAAGTTTTGTCTCTTTTTTTTTTTTTCCTGATTTCGCGAATGCGTGGCTCCGCTTCGGTCAGTCGTTGTTGTTAAATTTTCCTTCTACTAAGTTCACATCCCTTTCAGTTAAATTACCACTCTAATTATTATTTTTTGCGGTGCACTTAGTAAAAAAAAGTTAAAAAATTGGGTTGACCGGGTGCACGTGTACCCCTATTTACATCCAAGATCCGCCCCTGGTTATGATATAATTTAACTATTAGTACTGATAATATTAGTTAACTATAATAGTTACTAGGCAAAACTGCACCAAAAATCACTTAACTATGACCGCTTTGGGTATTTGGTCACTAAACTAATTTCCTTTTGAAACAACACATCCAACTTACTTATTTTTGCATCCATAGTCACTATCACTAACCCCGTTAGTTTTTTGGCGTTAAATAGTCATGTGCCAATGCACATGACTTTTTTTAAGGGTATTTTAGGTAGTTCGCTTTAAACTAGAATATAAAGGTTAAACTTGTTTCAAATAAGTCCCTGACCAATTGTTTTTCACCACTTTAGCTATTGATGTTAAAAAAAATTAATTGAGTCATTTTTTCATTTATAATGTTTATTTAGTTCGTTAACATTATCACCAACACACCCACCATCTCACCATCACCACCACCACCACTACCTTTCAGCCGTCATCAACAACCACTGGCCTCACTGAATAGATCCATTGCAAAACCACCACCATGGCATTCAAAAATCAGATAAAAACTCACAAATCAACATCTCATCTAAATCAAATTCACAATAGATTCATGACTTCAATATATCACTAGCAATGTCGGAATCTGTAATCGGAAACTTGCCAGAATCTTCCCGGAATCTTCCAAATTCGTTCTATCCACCTCCACGATCATATGCATCAGCATATCTTGCGACGCCGTAGCTCTTCCTTGACTGAGATCCTCCCTCCTCCGTCGAATTATCTCCTCAATAACTTTCCTTATCGTCTTTGACGCCTTAATCCCCTAATTAAACCTTGTCCCCGGAAAATTGATCGGAATCGCAATGATTCCACCGGCAGCCACCTTGAACGGCCGCGCGAGTTTCTCGAGCTCACCAATTCACTGATTTGCGAAGCCGATCACCTAAATTGGCAAGATCCGGGGGCGTCAAATTGTGTCTCCCTCAAACGAATGCAAGATCCTAAATTGGCAAGATCCGGGGCCGTCAAATTGTGTCTCCCTCAAAGAAGAAGAAGAAGAAGAAGAAGAAGAAGACATAAGAAGAAGAAGAAGGGGGAGCAGGCGGCCATGGAAGTGGGGGATTATGCGATTGTTGTCGGAGAAGAAGAAGGGGCGGAGGAATGGGAGGGGGAGTTGCAGAATGAAGAAGAAAGGGGAGGGGTGTTTTAGATATTGGGTGTTTTTTTTCTTTCATTTTAAACCCTAAACTTTGTTTTTTCACTCATTAAGCCGGACAATTTGTTTCCCATTCTTTTGACCAAACTACCTGAACTACCCTTTAAAATATTGTCACATGCATGGCACATGACTATTTAACGCCAAAAAACTAACGGGGTTAGTGATAGTGACTATGGATGCAAAAATAAATAAGTTGGATGTGTTGTTTCAAAAGGAAATTAGTTTAGTGACCAAATACCCAAAGTGGTCATAGTTGAGTGATTTTTGGTGCAGTTTTGCCTAGTTACTATACAAGTTAACTATTACTATTAATAGTACTAGTGAATAACCCATCGAAATTCGACGGGAATTATAAGGCTAATTTGTTAAGAAAAATTGATGCAAGTTATGTTCATACTGAGAGAGAGAGAAACGATTGATATCAATCTTTAGCCCATAAAAATTATATTTTCATTCTGATGGGTACCAAAAAAGAGAGGCATCTCATAACTGGTCTTCACACAGTTGCCAACATACATTGCGCTGATTGCCGCGAGCTCTTGGACTGAAAATACGAACAATCATAATAATCCTTCCAAGAAGTACAAATAAGGCAAATTCATACTCGATATATTCAAAATTGTCAAAGAAAATTGGTAACACTGAATTGTTTTGATTATAGAATAAATTTTTAATGAAAAGTTATTACAAAAGAACATAATTGTATACATGGATATGCTAATCTTTCTCTAAGTATTAAAGGAGCTGTTAAGATATCCAAAGCTGCATGAGTTTCCTCTTTTTTTTAAAAATAAAAATATAGAATAATAATAAGAGGAATCAATATTTCTTACAATTATCTTTGCCAATAGGCAAAATAGTTAAAATGCAGCAGAGTGCACCAGAAAAAACAACTATTTAAGTTCCACAGAAACCGGTAATTTGAGTCTAAGAGCATTCATTCATTCTTGTCTACAATTTATGCCACCTTAATAAATTTTTCAAGGAGAATTCAAAAATCAAAACGGGACTTGACAATGAAATTTTGACAGCTAATGGGGTTCATCACCAGTGGAGGGCCAGCGGAGTGTGGCCATGCCTGGAACTTCCTGTTCGTCTCTGCCAACTATTCCGTGATCAAAACAGTGATTGGGGTGGTACCTCCAAAAAGCTTGCGGTCGGACATAATATGGTCAGCTCCAAATGCAACTACAAATGCCCCCACAAGACTACCAATAATCTTAGCTGTAGCCATCGTTCAAACTTTGTTGAATCAGAGAGAGATTGAAATCGATCAGAGAACTGAAATGGATTGAATTCCCGGGCTGCAAAAAAAAAAAAAAAAAAAAAAAAAAATCAAAATGCTTTTTTGGAGGTGATATTGAAAACAGTGAAGCAAACAACTGACTCAAGTTATACCAGTCATCAGGAGCAGCTTGTACTGCTCGATCGAAGTAATTCTCAGCACGTCGGGCATCCTTATGAGTTTGCCAGATTATATCGGCATATAAAGAGAGAACATTTCCATCATTTAGATTAGCTAATATTGCTCTTCCGCAGTATTCTTCAGCCTTAGTAAAATCCCCACGAACCTGTTTTAAAAACTAAATATAACTTAGTATTAAAATAGGAAAAGAGCTTGGGTGATCAAAATATTGTTTTCATTAGGTTTGATAGACACACGTGTTTAAATCTCATAAATTGTTACTTCTGCTAAAATTTCATTTACAATCAATAAAGTAATTTTATTGGCATCTCAAAAGCCTGGAGACCGGAATTTAACTATACAAAACATATAAATATTAGGTTAGAATTTGCATCTACAAAAAAAATATTGTTGAAAGCAGACACACACGCGCGCACACACACACAAACAAACACACAACGGAAGATGCTTTCTCCATTTTGATAACGCTAAAAGCAGTTCCTTTAAAGTGACTCCAAATTATTCTTTGAACAAATCCATTTCCATAACAAATTTAAACATATGCTCCAAATGGGAATAAAATTTGATGCCTTACCTCTTTCAGGAACTTGCATAGTTGCTAAGCAAAAGTGAATTCCCAAGATCAGCCTCAATCATCATTTGCTATCCGTGAAACAATACTCTGCCAATAACAATAGCGAATTAGAAGATAGTTGAAACATTTTCGAGGGCACGTGCAAAAATAACACACTGTTTCCGCACCTTTAGACATTGAGTCAGCAGATCCAGATGGGATAACGGCCCATTTTGTTACCGATTTATTTCCGTCAGCAGAAAAATTCAATAGGTAAACCTAAAATCACCACATGAAGATCTTTATCCTATGATGTAAATGTAGTTCAATAAGCAAAGGGAAATTTTTTTTAAGATGATATCAAATGAAAGAGGGACACCTTGCTCGCTCAGAAACAGGAAAAAAGGGCATGTGTTTTAAATTCATGAGTCAATTTCAAATGTTGCTGGTGAAGTTGGAACTTTATATGATTTACGAAAAACTGACGAACTAATGGAAGAAAGTACTTGATTTATCTTTCTTGCAGATGGCGGAACATCCTGAGTAAATTTCAAATGTTGTTGTATGGAGAAAGAGAAAAGGTCAGTTGAAATATCCACATCATACTGTACAAATAAACACAATAATCATTCGAAATAAAGAAAATTATTTTACCTTCAATAAAGGTTTCTCCATTTGAGAAGTTCCACTATCCTCCAATCCAATAATACTGCCTTCGACACTCTCAGAACAACTTGGCGATTCACTAGTCACAGATCTTCTTGGTAGAGGCTCATTCTTTGTAACAATATTAGCTCTGACAATCTTGTTAATATCCAAGTCAACTTCCTTAACAGCTGAATCAGCTCTGACCACATTGTCAATATCCAAGTCAACTTCTTTTTCTCAGGGACATTATTATGTTTAATCAACAATTCATGATCAAATAATTCTACTCCCTTTGTCCCAGAAAGATAGTCTCGTTTTTGATTTTTTATGATCAACAAAAATAAATTTGATCAACCATTGGTGCAAATCAAAAGAGGCAATGAAATTCTAAAAATTGTTATTGATAAATCATTTAATATTTTAGCAATTACAAATTTTAGACTTTAACTAAAATGAATAAATCATCACTAATGCTTGGTCAAAATTCATTTTTGTTTACTATAAAAAGTCAAAATAAAACTATCTTTCTAGGACAGAGGAAGTACTATTTTTGTATGAGAGGTAAAGCAAAATAAGACTAATGCTTGGCCTACTTGATTTTTGAGATGTTACAGCAAATGTATAGATTAATTTGTGGTGTGTTTGACCTTATGATTTATTTTGGTAGCTTTAAACATGGCATCAACAAATTTGCTAGATTTATAGGGAGGGGCTATCTCCCCTACATATTGTATTTATCCACTAAACTCAATAAAATGTTAGAGAATCAATTAAATAATTGATATAATTGCCCTCAAACTCTTCTTAGTACCAATATAGAAATGATTTTGAAATGTTAATCATTTATTATCTCCATTTGTGACTTTTTTTAGTTTTATAGTTTTCACAAAAAAAATACCATATTGAACCACGCTTTATCAGATCTCACCCTCAAATTCTAAAGCCATGTGGAATTAACTTTATAAGCATTTTTAGTTATGAATTGTTAATAATAAAATAATATTTAAATAAATTTATAAGGAAAAATGCTATAAAAGGGAATCCGTTTCTTTTTCTCAAATTTAAATTTAGATTTTGAAATTCAAATCATACCTAAAATAAAATAAGGAATTTTTTTTTCAATCAACTATAATATTATAATCGGTTTCTCTATAAATCCTATAAGTAGTTTTTGAAATTAAAATTGTATGTAAACATATTTAAAATAAACAGATTTTATACCAAACATTTGAAATATTTGAAATTTAAATTGAACGTGTTTGGTTTAAAAAAAAATTAAAAAATTGAACATGTTTGAATAAGCCAATTAAATGATAATCGATAAAAACTCTGCTATTATAATATTATAAAGATAGATTATATTGTCTAAGTACATTATATTCCGTCTGTTGATTAATAAATGTCACACTTTGATTTTAATTAATTACAAAATAGATATTGCTTTTTTAAAATAGGGGGTATATACTTTTTTGTGCTAGATATTAGTTTTATTTGTGAATTTACGTGTCTCCTCCACGGTAGTGATATAAATATGCATTCATTTATGTTGGGCATGAACTTGCTAATTAACATATTTGATGTATTTGAATTTTTCAGAAGATACTTACTCAATCGATTATATTGGTATCAATTATTTCGTCACTTTAGTTGATAGAGCAAAATTGAACTCATTGAAAAACAAAATTTAATTTTCCAATGCTTTCAAACATTATAAAGTTATAAACATGAGCATTAAAAATAACAAACACTTTATTATTCTTCTTACAAATAGAGTACTTGACACTTTAATAAACCTAAAGAACATCTTCAGCGGTACTAAGCACCACAAAACGAACCAATATGATAATTTAGGCTAGCTGGTAAATGCATGACTATGTTGGTATGTATAGAGAGTGCTTTGATCTTCATTACTTCCTCTGTCCCAAAATGAATTTTCAATTTTATTTCAACCAAATCAACTTCACGCAGATTCTTAGATACAAGGAAGAGGTTAAAATTAGTAGTCATTTAGGTATAAATATGAACATAAACAATATAGTTATATATTACTTGACTCATTCCTTATTGGTATTCTAAAACATAAACCTGCCATCCATATCAAATTCATGAGCCGATCTTCAAGCTTCATCATATTCTTCTGCATACAAATCAAAAGAATATATTTAAGTCATCAATGGAAAATTAACTGAGAATGAGATGCTTTTGGAGAAGTTAGAATAGAACTATTAAACAAATACTCCCCCCGTCCCAGCCCACTTGACATTTATTTCCATTTTAGGCTGTCCCAGCTCACTTGACACTTCCCAAAATAGCATATTTTTTATAATTTTATATTCACTCTACCCCACCACTCATTCTCTCTCTTCATTTTCCACCACTCAATTTATTCAACCAACACTACTATTTACCCCACCCATTCTCTCTTCATTTTCTACCACACATTTTCCTTATTTTATTCATTGACCTTAATTATTGTGCCTACCTCATGGGTGTCAAGTGAGGTGGAACGGAGGGAGTATTTAAAAATGCATTAAATCATCACTTACTAATTTAGATTGAATTGCAAATTCCAAATGAACTTCTTCTGCATCTATCATTCTCTTTATACCTTTCTATGACTCTATGAACAATAAAAATAAATTTAATTTTGGAATCATCAAGAAAGATATTTAAACAAACGTTGATTTTAATACAGACAATCAAATAGTATATTATTTTCTTGTTTAGATTGAATTGCAATTTAAAATGGCTGTAAATTTGTGGTTAAATTAGGATAGCAATTAAAATTCAATTCTTTCTTAAAATGAAATTTTTGAAATTTGAATTGACCAATTAAATCAATAAACTCCTAGATTCATGTTAAGGTTTTAAAATAAACTTGTTAGGCTGAATTTTTAGTTTTTTTTTTTTTTTTTTTTTAGAATCAACAAAATTTTGCTGGGAGCTTGAAAGCCGCCACGTGGTTTCCACGTCATAATGCCACATGGCGGGCTGTGGTCGTGCTGTGGTGCCTAGATTCTGCTTTCATATAATATATAGATTAGTTAACTATAATAGTTACTCCCTCTGTCCAGCTTTAAGGTTCTTACTTTCTTTTTTGGTCTGTCCCAATTTAAGGTTCTTACTTTACATTATTACCTAAAATGGACAATGGGACCCACTTGTCATTCTCACAACAAAAACTTCCTACCCACTTTCTTTTTCCTATTTTACTTTTCACACTCACAACATTTATTTTTTCTTAATCTCCGTGCAAAGTCAAACTAAAACTTTAAATTGGGACAGAGGGAGTACTATACTAGTTAACTATTACTATTGTTGTATTAATTAACTATAATAGTTACTCCCTCTTTCCAGCTTTAAGGTTCTTACTTTCTTTTTTGGTCTGTCCCAATTTAAGGTTCTTACTTTACTTTATTACCTAAAATGGACAATGGAACCCACTTGTCATTCTCACAACAAAAACTCCCTACCACTTTCTTTTTCCTACTTTACTTTTCACACTCACAACATTTATTTTTTCTTAATCTCTGTGCAAAATCAAACTAATAACTTTAAATTGGAACGGAGTGAGTACTATACAGGTTAACTATTACTATTGTTAGTATTAGTTAACTATAATAGTTATTATATTAGTTAACTATTACTATTAATAGTATTTGTTAACAATATTAGTTAACTATTATTATTAATATTATTAGTTAACAATAATAGTTACTATATAATTTAACTATTACTATTAATAGTATTAGTTAAGTATAATAGTTACTCTATAAGTTAATTATTACTATTAATATTATTAGTTAATCATGACAGTTACAATATATGTTAATTTTTATTATTAATAGTATTAGTTAATCATAATAATAGTTACTATATTAGGTTATCATTGTTCTTAATAAAATTAGTTAATTATAATAGTTATTATAGATATTAATAAGTACTGTTAATAGTATTAGTTAATTATGATAGTTATAATATAGATTAATTATTACTATTAATAGTATTAGTTAAGATGATGGTTACTATTTTAGTTAACTATAATTAGAAAATTATTTTTTATATATAATATATTTATATTACAAATAAATGTTATGCTACTTTATTGAATATAAAATATAAAAAGAGCAAAATAATAATAAAAAAAATAGAAAATTAGTATTCCGTGCAAAGCACGTGTGGAGCACGAGTTACTATTTTTTAGTTTTATTTTCCTCCTTGCTCGCCTTTATGCCGCCCGCCTCTCGCCTCGTTTTTCGCCTTTCCTAAGTACATTTCGCCCTCCTCTCGCCTTTCGCCTTTGACAACTATGATAAAGAGTACAAATTTCAAGTTAATTTCCTTGAGCACGCAAGAAAAAAAATAGAAACAACCTCTCTCATGAAACTGAAGAGTGCAAATTTCTAATTAATTTCTTTGACCATGAAAGAAGAAATAGCAAGCCCAAGCAAAAGATTCCATCAAACAATATCAAATGAACTAATCTCCTTTAACCGAGCAGAATAACTAGCACGCGCAAATCCAAACATCAGCCCTGATTTGCCAATATATGTTGACAATTTAAATAAGAATCTGCGAACGCTCTATGGTATTGTAAAGTGTGGCATTTGGGAATCTTGAAGGAATTCTGATGGTATCCATCAAGCCCCCAAATTAGAGAAAAAAACAAATATGATGCATTAAGAAATTCAAACCCATGAACTTAAAATCGTACCCCTGTTTGCTTTGCATTCCAAATTTCCAAAACAAATTTATTCTACTTTCCACTGTTAAATGCATACATGGTCCTTATAGCCTATGCTCTATAGTCCATCTGAATCTGGAAATAGTCAAATTCTCACTTTTTGAAATCAAATTTAACTATTTTTAGGATGAAATTAGAGGTATCTGATATAAGCTGTACATTTAACCTTCATGATTGCTGCCACGTAAAACTATTCACACCGAATATTTAATCCAAATTAGGTCAAAATTCGGTTGTAACATTCAAAATGTGCATGTAATTGCTGGTGGGTTGTCACTGTTCAAAATTTTTGACCGAGTGGCCAAGTTTCATTTGGACTAGATTCAGACTTTGAGCGATCGAACCTCAAAGGATAATAACGTCGATTGATACAGTGATTGATTCGGAGATAACTCCGAGTTATATGAAGAAACTATGAATAAACATGCAAGAACATGAATATTAAAGATCTACATTAAAAATGATGCAAGAACATGAAGAAAAAGTTAAAAACTTACCTATGTTGGCAAGAAATAAACATTGATCTCCTTGAGTGTTTGAATGCTTAATTAGGGAGAAAATTGTGTTTAAGAACTCTAAAATTCGGACTTAGAGCTCTCCAAATCGGGGCCCTAAACCAATAGGCTGAGATTGGTTTATATAGTAAACTGAGGGGAAGATTTGACGGCCGAGATCATCCGGAGCAAGGTTGGCCGCCTGGTCATGATTTAAGCCGGTGACAAGAGTGGCCGCGTGGCCAAAGTTGAAGCGTGGCAAGGTTGGCCGCGTGGCCAATTCTGCTGGCTGACTTGATTCTTAAGCTAGGGTTTCTGCATGGTTTTAAGGAAACCATAAGTTACCTATTTTGATAGATTTTGTCATAAATAAGGTATTTCGGGAATCCGGGACAAGTCTTTACAAGGTTTCTAATTCCTATAAAGTCCTTGTATTTTTGGTAAAGCCCTAATAAACTCATTTCAGGTCAGGTACTAACAGTAGCCCCTCGGCGACGCTTCTTGCAAGGCAATGTGGGGTCGACGATAAAAGAAGGATCCGTTCTGAGACATGAGTTTCAAAACAGATGAAAGGTAAGGGAACGGCTGAACCTTGGCAGGCGACCTACGTATCCGCGGGGGAATCAAGCCAAACGTAGTTCAAATCTGATGGGAAATTGGGAATGACTGTCCTCTGATGGGGAGCAACGTCTTCTGCTGGGGAAAACGCACTGTTGGGGATGATAGATGATCGCGTCGGTCGGGTGGCTGAACCTTTTCAGGTTTCCTACGTATCCTCAGAGGAATCAAGCCGGTCGTAGTTCAGAGATATTGGGGAAAGACGAGACATCGAACTCCTGCAAACCTACGGACCCTATCCTGTATGAAGACTGAACATTCGTTAGGGAAACGAGACATCAGACTCCTGCTGGGGATAACAATCCTACGAATACTATCTTGTACGAAGAACGAACATTCGTAAGCAATGAAGTTATTTGGGAAAAATAAAGACTACGTCGTCTAAATAATCCCAAGATGGCATGGTAAACGTAATCAGGATCGCCAGGGTTCCTGCCGATCGCGCTAAAGTAATAGATCCTGGATCTCTTGCAATTAGAAACGCCGAGGCTTCTGCCAATCAGGATCGATCTAGGATACATATGACATAGAGACGCCGAAGTCTCTGCAATCATATGAAACCTAAGCAAATGTTTGGAAATTTTAAACGCAATCAGAAACGCCCGGGTTTCTGCCGATCGCGTTAAAATAATAGATGTTGGATCTCTCGCAATTGGAAACGCCAGGGTTTCTGCCAATCACGATCGATCTAGGATGCGTATGACATAGAGGCGCCGAAGTCTCTGCAATCATACGAATCCTAAGAAATATTTGGAAATTTTAAACGCAATCAGAAACGCCCGGGTTTCTGCCGATCGCGTTAAAATAATAGATGCAGGATCTCTCGCAATTGGAAACGCCAGGGTTTCTGCCAATCACGATCGATCTAGGATGCGTATGACATAGAGGCGCCGAAGTATCTGCAATCATACGAATCCTAAGCAAATATTTGGTGAAGAATAGAAATTTTAAGGGGCTTTCCGTACCCAAAGATAACGAATATCGGTCAAACTAGTGCTAAGGGCACTTAAAATGAATTAAAGGGAAAAGATTAGGGGCAAAAATGGGATTTTATCTGAAGGGACAAGGTTGGCCGCGTGGCCAAAGTCACTGAATTGCAATAGTGGCTGCGTGGCCAAGGACGCTGAGTGGTCAGATCTCCTTCACGCGGATCGCTGATCTGACGGCTGAGATTGCGAGGGCATAAGTGGCCGCGTGGCCAAGGTCGTCGTCGGGCTGACTCCTTGGTCACATCACCAGAAACCCTCCCTCTTCTCCTTCTTTTCTTCTTCCTTCTTCTTCCTTTCACCATTGTTGACGATTTAGAGAGAGAAAATTGAGTTTTAGAGAGAGAAAGCTTGGATTTTGATAATTTTGAAGACTTCATTTCACATATTTCTTGAAGCTATGGCAGATTGGATCAATGAGGCATTATTTAGGGATTTTCTGGGCCAAGGTGGTTATATGCTTCCACAACAAGAGCAACAAGGAGAGGGGCACGGTGATGCTCAGGGCGAGGGAAATGTCGGGGCTGACCCAGGAGCGGGTTTTGAAGCAGCGCCCTTGATTCCACGGGGCGGTTTGAGACCACGAGCGACGACTCAAAACTTCCGCGACGGCCTTCTTCGGTCAACATTTGATCAAGACTACGATTTCTACATCGACTAAGAGCGTCACTGGTCGATGGGCCTTCCGGAGACACGAGAGGTAAATTTCAAATTTCCGCTCCTCTCATTTTCACATTTTTCGCACTTTTGTAATATATATTGCTAGAATCATATTTTGCTAGAAATGTAGATTGCTAGAAATGTAAATTGCTAGGAGTGTAACATACCTGTGCTGTGTTTACCTGCAGAGGATCAAGGCTCGCGGGTCCACAGTGACTGTGGGCAAACTGTGGGCGTCTCTGCCGGAGGGACCGGGCGGTTTACTTGCTCGGATCGAGGCTATGGGGTTTGGCCCATTCTTTGACAGTGTCCGCATGGTTGGGGGCACCCTGAAGGTGGCGGCGGTGATAGAGGTGTGCAGGGAGTTCTGGTGGGACACCACCCATACCTTCCACTTCAGTTGGGGAGAGGTTACCATCACGCCGACGGATTTCGCGGCTATCACGGGGTTGAGGTTCACTGCTACCCCTTTGCTTTTTGATGAGAGCTTGGCGGAGCGGCGGGACTATAGACATGCTCTGCTGGGAGTTGACACTGATCTGGGAGGAGGTGTCAAGGGTTATGGAGTGGAGGCCGGGAAGGTGAACCGTTTGGTGGAGATGGCTATTGAGGCCTTCGGTAGGGGGGAATATGATTTGGATTGCTTGGTCCGGCTGTTCTTATGGTACAGCTTTTCAGAGATCTTGTTTCCCAGTGGGGCTACCGTCTGCAGGTACTCACTGTTAGGGGCTTTGGTGGACTTGGACCGAGTCGGTGGGATTTCTTGGGGCGGAGCTGGTTTGGCTGATATTTACCGGGCATTAGACCATTGCTCGAGGGCTAGCTCGTCGGCCTTTGACGGGTTTCAGTTCGCCTTTGAGGTATGCTCTTGACTACCCTTCTTTTCACTTGTTGAGACTTCTGCTCTATCTTTTGGTCTGAAATGTCCCTTTCATTGTATGCACAGGCGTGGGTATACGAGATCTTCGGTGTCGCTCCTTTTCAGTTGGTGATGAGTGCCAACAAGGTTGTTCCTATCATGTCGTACTGGTGCAAGGGCAACAGGGCTCCTCCCCGCAGGAACCGGGACAGGAAGACGGTGGATGCTGCTGATCTGAGGAGGGCTTTTGCGATGTCTGAGCCTGTCGGGGTCAGATTTTACCCATAGAGTCCGGCTAATGAGGCTTCGGTGGGTCCCTATGCAGTGGAGTTGACCGCTTCTAGGGTTCTGCTTGTGGGTCTCACCGGGGAGGCCATGTATCTCGGAGAGAGGGTGGTTCATCAGCATAGAGCCGATGCGTTACCGTGGGCTCCTTATGACCCTCCTCGGGATATGGTCTGTCCCGCGAGGTTGGCGACTTTCTTGGCTCCCACTCCGGCAGAGCATTACAGAGGGAGTGACGACTATGCCGGCTACGTGCGGACACGGCTGATCAGCCCTCAGGTTTGGGCTAGGATGCTATCGGGAGAGGGATCGAGCTCGTCCCGGTATGTTGGTCGGAGTCGGCCTTTGGTTGACATGCCCCTTCGCTCGAGCAGCGTGAGAGTGATGAGGGGCGGCCGGGAGGTGGAGCTTAGCTTGGAGCCGACTGATGCAGATCTTGTTGAGGAGACATTCATTCCTCCGCCCGACGCTGGGGTACGGCTTTGTGCTTTATATTAGTCATGTTCGCACACACTTATTTCTTTCTGCATTGTAATCATTTGCCTTGGTTTCCCTTTCAGGTTACTCGGGAGGCATATATCCATTCAGCTCGGCGGGAGAACGTGTTGATGCGCTTACTGAGGGAGGCGTACCATTCATGTACTTGTCAGAGGGATGACGTTGCGTCACCCCAGCGTCGTGAACGGTCTCCGAATGGTGCGGGCTCTTCTCACACTGGTGGTCGAGCGGTCCGGGGACGGAGTTCGGGTGCCGGTAGCTCTCGAGCTTTAGCGCGGCGTGGAGACACCACAGAGGAGGATTCTGATTAGGCGGGGCCCCTCTTTCCATCTTTATTTCCTGCACTGTTAGCTAGTAGAGAGCAGAGGGATATGTATGTGTAGAACAGATATTCAAAATGTATGTATGTATATTATGTTCTAAAATGTAATTTTATTGTGGGAGCCTACTTGTGCAAACTAGTTATTTTACAAATGTTCCTAATTTTATACAATGCATAAGCCACGGGACGGGGCAGGTACGTAGTTGCATGGATCCGTTACGGAGTGGGAGGAAACAAACTGGATTTCTGCATGGAGCGATGTTGGCCGCATGGCCATGGCAAGGCCCGGAGCAATGTTGGCCGCATGGCCATGGCAAGGCCCGGAGCAATGTTGGCCGCGTGGCCATATCTTCCAAGATCACAAGTGGCCGCGTGGCCAAGTCTGTAGTCGGCTCTGCTTTTCCTTTTCCTGGCAAGAGTGGGAGTCCGTACCCTATTTAATGAACCCTTTGCAGCCACAAAACGTACCAGCAACCTTTTGAGCAGTTTTTTGAGTTCCTTTTAGCCAATTTGCTTGCTCTTTGCCATGGATCAAGAGGCTAGGATCGCAAGTCTTGAGAAAAAAGTCTTTATAACCTCTTTGGAGAAGTGGGTTGCCAAACTCTCTGGTTCTAGTCGTAGGAAGCTTGATGAACGGTATGGGGTAAAGTGTCTTTGGTCACTTTTGCACATGAACTCCAACACCAACCTTTTGCAAGCTTGTGGGAGATTTTGGAATAATACCCTCCATGTCTTCAACTTTTCATTCAACGAGATGACACCCACTTATGAGGATATCGCGGCATTATGTGGCTACGAAGGGAAGGGTAAAGTTGCCTTGCCTTTTGACTTTGTTTTCTTGAGGGATAAGTTGATGACATTTGGCGTGCCCGCGGATGACTTTGATAGGTATGCTAGGGGCGGTTATGTCGACCTTTCTTGGATGCCATAACACTTTATGCACATGGATGTGGCCTCTGACCGTTCCTTGAACCATCTTGCGCTATGTCTGTTTGCCTCTATCCTTTTCCCTTCTGAGGTTGGATTTGGTAGTGAGGGGTGTTTGGGCATGGTGAATTCGGCTCGCTCAGGTTATGACATTGTACCGGCCATTCTTAGGGAGATGCTCTGTGGGATTCCTCATCTCGCGGCTTATGGTGGGATGCCTTGTGGTAGTGATAGGCTTTTGACCATGTGGTTGCAAGAGAGGCTTCGAGTGAATAAACCGGCGGCTTCTCTGAAGGTGGCCCCATGGATGTACCGCATTAGAGGCATGGCGGAGCGGTTTGAGGGCATGACTGTCAAAGGTTGGGAAAAGTATTTGGCGGAAATGGTGACTGACGACATTCAGTGGGTGGTGCCCCATTGGCACATTCACTCCGTGAGGGAGAAACAAGTGGGACTTCACATGATCAAAGTTCTGACCCTTTCTGGGACTACTTTTTACTATCCCTCTAGAGTGCTTCGTCAGTATGGTTTGGTGCAGACCATCCCGGAGGGTTGGGACGAGGAGAGAGATGATTCTCCTTTTGGGATACTTCAGTTGGATGATAGTGCCTCAGTCCTTCTTTCTCAGATGTGGGGCGAGGCCGGCTTTAGTCGTAGGACCTTCATCACATGCTCTAGCAACACCTTCCTGTCACGCGAGTATTTGGATTGGTATATGGGGAGACTTGGGCATGCGGAGCAGACTCTAGAGACCCTAAGGGGCACTATCTTGGGATCCTGTGCTACAAGCTTTTCATTGAGAATTAAGGAGGCTGAGGCTTATGAGAGGAGGATGAGTAAGAGCGTGGCTAACGGAGGCGGAGAAGAAGTGGGGGCGTCAAAGAAGAGGAAGGGCGAAGAGACTCCTAATGGAAAGGCTAAAGGTGTTAGCGAGTTCGAAAGAAGATTTTGTGAGAATCCTAGCAAGAAGAAAGTTCGCCGTGGGCAAAGCAAGAAGAAGGAGACCGAGGGCACAAATGGCACTAAGGAGTAATCCCGAGCGTCTCTCCATAGTCGTTGCGGACACATTAGTTTTAATTTATGTCATATTTTACGTTTTAGTCTAAATTTCAGAATAGGTTATTTATTCAAAAAGTATGTCAAGCTTAGACTCATCAAATAAGTGTTAACATGCAATGACTATGGAAATAAAAGTTTTTGCTTTCAGAAAATACAACTTCTATCTTTATTGCTTTATGACAGGATTTGGATGTTTATTTGTTTTTTAGACCGCACCTTTTGAAAGGCTGTCTACGTTCCCCTTTTACAAATAGGACTAAGGGGCTCAGGTCACCGTAGTTCATTCCAGTCGGACTAGAATGATTTTAGAGAAAGGGAAGATAGAAAGGGGAATGCTCTAACTTTTACCTAGACCGCCCTTGCGGGTTTTCGATCTAGCGAGCTTTGTACGCACCCTTATTTTGCATAGACCGCCCTTTGCGGGTTTTCAGTCTATCGGGCTTCTTTTTGCGTAGTAAACATTTTTTTTTTCTTTAGAGAAGGGGGTTGTACTAGTCGTAGTAGCGTCTGAGCTTGCTGATGTTGACTGGTTCCTTGAGCGGGCTGCCATCCAAATCTGCCATTCTGTCTAGTCTTGTGGTGCACCTCGAGCTTTGGTCATTGCGTCGACGCGTTGCTTCAAATCCTCTATTTCTCTTGAGATGTCTTGAATCGTTTCTGCAGTCAGGTGCGAGAGTATCTCTGGGCCGTTCTTCACATAAGGCTCGATTTCGTAGCAACCGAGGAGTTCTAAGTTTTCGCTTTCCTTATAGAACCAAAATCCTCTCACGCCGGTGAGCATGTTCTCGTCCATCAAGCCTTGGATTCTCCTTTGTAGGGCGACACAGTCGTTGGTGTCGTGGCCTTCGTCTTGGTGGTAAGAGCAACTTTTGTTAGGTTCAAATGGTTGAAGGGGTGGTAATTCGGAGAGGAATGAATGTTCTCCTAGAGGCTGCATCTTGCCCATTTGTCTCAGTAGGTCGAACAATTTTTCCCTATTCTTGTGTATCGGTGGACTGAGAGGGGGTATTTTTCCAAAAATCTTTGCAGTTTTTCACTGATCTTCTTTTCCTGGCGCGAGGGCCACGATTCTGTCGTTGGTGTTGGGGTCCGAAGTTCATTCCCATGTGCCGGGTGCAGGATTGGGGTATTCGCGAGGTATTCCTTGAGGCAGCATAACGCGAACTCACACCTCGAACTCCATTCTTGGTCGCGGGCCCTTTCTATTTCTCTGAGTGTCGGTTCCCCCACTGTTGTAAAATGGTTGAGGTATTGCAGTAACTTGATGAGCTTTTCCTTTTCGACTTTGTTCCGGGGAGACCGCATTCTCAAGACGGCTCGAACTCGCCGACTGATGGTCCTCCACGAGGTTGCGGAAGGGGTCGCTTCTTGGTCCTCCTCGGTTGTCTCGACCTGGTTATAGCCGGCAAACCCATCAACGAATGACTTGACCTTATAATGGGCAGTCGCGTCCATCAACATGTCGATATTTGGCAGGGGAAGTCATCCTTCGGCGTAGCTTTGTTGAGATCCCGAAAATCCACACACACTCTGACTTTACCGTTGGATTTTCTGACAGTCACCAAATTTGATAACCAAGTTGGATACTCGATCACCCTGATGAAACCCACACGGAGAAGTTTCTTAATCTCTTCCTTCACTTGCAAAGACCATTCCGGCTTAATGCGGCGCAACTTCTGTTTGACTGGCTTAGCGTCTGGTGCTGTCGGGATTCTGTGCTCTACGATCGAGTTGTCGAGCCCCGGCATGTCTTTATAAGACCATGCGAACACATCCACATATTCTTTGAGTAGCTCAATCAGTGCTTCCCTTTCAGCTCCGCTGAAGAAGCTTCCAATCTGCGTTTCCTTAGGCTCGGCTTCGGTTCCCAAATTCACGCACGTTAACACCTCATCGGCAGCTTGGGCTCGAGATTCTTTTTTTATTAATAACCTGTTCTGAGATTTCTTTAATGTATTCATCATTTAATTGGTATGTGTCTGCCTCTTCTAATGAATCATTATTAACTAAGTGTATATCATTAGTTTGATTATTAGCCAATTTATCAGTTAAAAGAGTGACTATGGAGGGATACTCGGAAAGGTTGAGGGTTTCATTCATGGCAAAAGGAAAAATAGCGTTTGCAACAAGATCATAGTCTTCGGACGTAAGGTCGTCAGACTTAGAGGAAGACTCAAATTCAAAATGTAAAACACTAGACTCTGGGGACGGGGATTTTGGGTGAGTGACAGGAGATGCTGCAGGAGCGGCGACAGGAGAAGGAGTAAGCCCCAGTGTCCCCACCATAAATTCCGGAGTAGCTATAGGTCCCCCAATGATGCAACAATTCTTGAGCTTGTCCTCCATGGGTACCACCAATGTCCTCGGATCTATGTCCTTTTCTGATTCGTCCCCAATAGCGGCTACCATGTCTTCGTGCAGCCCCAGATTACCCAGATGTTGAAGCAGATATTGGCCGTCCCACGTCTCAGTCAAACTCAGAGTTTCTGCGGCTTCTATTGCTGGCTTGTCAAGGGTTGCGACTTTAAGTTGATCTGCCAAGCCATCTGCAACCTTGGTGGAGTACTCATGCCTGATGGTTATAACTCTGCCCGTGGCTTTGTCATATTCCATGTAAGTCAGCTTCATGTTGGACCGATCGAATTCCACATCTCTGAAAATCTCGAACCCTTTCTGCAACTTCCCGGTGTAGTCAATCCATGGCTCGGCGAACTGAAAACACGAAAACTCCTCGCCTTCCCTGACAAAGTAGCTATTCAGGGACAGGCGGTATGGCCGCATTTCAGGCTTTTTGTAGGGAAGTTTCATCTTTTTAAGCAAATCTATCCTTTGTTTCTCCATCTTGTCTTCAGGAGTAAGGGGTGTATCCAAGACCGAACAACCCTCGGTGATCCATCTCTTTAACCAGACTTGTGGGACCTTGCAAGTTCTTACCTAGCCCCAGCCCCGGTATGAAGCCCATATTACGCAGTATCTTGACAACAGGTGCCACTTTATCCGTTGTTTTGGTGAGGTCGATGGTGCAGATCTGTGCTTGAGTGACTATTTCGAAGCCATTGAAGAGTCGGCTCTCTTCCCCATGCTGAATCTGTAACACAGGAACGCCCTTGGTGTCCGTCCCTTGGGCAGTTACGAGATCGCTGTAAATGATGGTCACTTCATTACCAGATTGAAACTTCACACATTGGTGCAGGGAAGATGGGACAGCGCCCGACTTATGTAACCATGGCCGGCCAAGGAGGAGTGAGAAGGTTGCGGGGATGTCTATGACGTGGAAGTCGGTTGGCAGGATCTTTGTTCCGATGGTAATGGGCAAGGTGGCTTCGCCTATCACGGCACGGCATGTAGAGTTATAAGCTTTGATGGTTTGCTTGGATGGGCGTAAATCAATACCATGAACGCCAACCACATCCATCATCCTTGAAGGCAGGATATTAATAGCAGAACCATTATCAATGAATACACGGGGAATTTTCTTGCCATTCACCTCGACAGTGATGTATAAAGGCTCATTATGATCAACTCCGAACACTGGCTTGTCTAGCTCCGAGAAAGTGATGATGTTTCTATAGTGGATATTTCCAATCATGTGCGTGACGTTCTCCGGGGTAGTAGTGGATGGTACCATGGTGGCGGCGAGGTTTTGCTCGAGCATGAGGCGATGGGCTAGGGAGGAGGTGAGTAGGGACCATAGTGAAATATGGGCTTGGGTTTGTTTGAGTTGAGTGAGGATAGGGTCTTCTTTGTCTAGGTCGGCTTGCTCGGGTTCCTTCCCAAAGATTTTCTTTGCACCTTTTGGGTCGGATTGGTACACTTGACCAGATCTTGTAAGGAGACAAACTTCTGCACGTAGCTCCTCTAAAGACAATGGCGAGTCATGACAAGGGGGCGAAACTTCGGTCTTTTCGGCCTCCTCGAAGATTTCGGCCCAAGAAAGAGGTTGAGAGGGTTTGGGACTCTCTTCCTCTAGAGATTCGACTTCACTCACTAGTTCTTCTAAAGACAACAAGTAGCAAGAAGGTTCTTTATTATTAGTCATTGAAATACAACCCATCTCATCACAGTCCGCCACAACAGGCTCGGCCGGATCAGTGATCTCACTAAGTTCTACCATGAGTACATTGCTAGCTACATAATCTCTAGGGTCTTCGACAACTCCCTTGTGGATGAGCTCTTGCACGGCTTTCTTGAGTTCAAAGCATTCTTCGGTAGTGTGACCGGTGCACTTGTGGTAGTGGCAAAACTTTGACAAATCGCAACCAAGACGGGGGAGGTGTCCTTCTAATGGTTCGAGAATTTCTAACGTCACTAATTCCATGAAGATATCCACCATCGTGAGCCCTATCTTATCAAAGGCATCCATGAGCTCTAGGATACTGATCTCGCATGTTTGCACCATATTCACCCCACCCCCATTGTTAGGAAGAGGGTTATTCACCACGTTAGGACCCTTCGGCTTCTCAATCTTCTTATCATTGATCAACCCTTGAACTACGTGCTTCAGTTGAATACAACCGTCCGTTGTGTGCCCGATGTGCTTGTGATACTTGCAGAACTTGGAGGCGTCCAGATCGGTTCTTGGGTAGGCGGGCTGGTAATTCTCTAAAGGCTTGATAAGACCTCTATTGACTAACACGTCAAAGACCTTCCCATGGGCATACCAAAATCATCAAAATGCTCCCTCTGTTGTGGAGCCCCATTCCTTGTTACGGCTTGGACATCTAGCGGGACCTCTCTCTGGACCATATTCACTTGGCCGACGGCCTCCTTTCCACCCCTAGGAGGTGCAGGCGCAGTAGGAGCCTTGTAGCGGAAGGAGTTGTTGTTGTTGGTCTTTGGACTTTCCTTTGGCGGCACAATCCCAGTGAACCCTGCTTCGTACCTTACTCCGGCGTCAACCATTTCCCGCAAATCAGGGAAGTAACCATTACCTATGGCTGCTTTCATCTCCGGTAGCAAGCATTTGTAGAATATCTGTTTTTGTTCCTTTGCTTTTGGTGGGTATTGGACCTCGCACAACCGATGATTCCACCTCTTGTAAAAATCATAAATAGCCTCGCCGGGCTTTTGCATAGTGTTCTCAAGATCCGTTCGATTCACATGCCAATCCAAGTTAGCTTGATACTTCTCACAGAAAATGGCACTGATTTGATCCCACGTTTGCCTCTCGCTTGGTTCTAGCCCCAAGAACCAACGCAGAGCGATACCATCCAAAGTGATATGGAATACGCGAGCCATTTATTCGTTGGTGCAGTCACGAGCCCTCATGGCCAACACATAACTATCCAAATGAGTCTTAGGACACGAGTCACCATGAAACATCGCCACCTTAGGCATCTTGAAATCTTTGGGGAGAGCCCCCACTTGGCTAGGGTTGATTGTCTTGGTAGTCAGTGCACTTTGCTTATCCACGGTCTCGATCAACTTGTGCATTTGTTCTTGCATGGCCGTGACCACAGGGTGATTGGAGATGTCGGGGATAGATTCTGACAGAATGACGGGAGGAGTAGTGGAAGTAGTAGCAGCGGCCATCCCAATACTCAGAGGCAACGAGGGTGCGGGTAGTTTGCTAGAAGAGAGGTATCCACCAAGCAGTTCAGGGGAAGGTTCATAGACAGCCTTGTTCTTGCTCATGGTAGTGAAACCTTGTTGGGCGTAGAGAGAAGGAGGTGGAACATTGCGGTAGCTTGGGAATGGGAAGGTAGTGGCATTGGTGTTGGGGGGACAGTTGGTATTGACCTCTTCATCTTCGACATAAATGAAATTCTCACCATCGGGGACCAGTTTAGTTCCCTTTTGTTGAATGTGGCCCTTCAACTGTTGGTTCTGGTGTTCTAACATCTTGTTGCTTTCTTCGAGATTCTTGATCTTGGCTTCGAGACCGGCGAGGAAGTTCTGGAGGCTTGGGGGAATACCATTGAGAGTGGTCTCGGTGTTGAGCTCGGCGGCACTAGTAGGAGGAGCAGAGGTTGAAGATGAAGCGGGAGTTGACATTGCTGATGACGAGACTGAGAACGTGGACGGAGTAGAAGCTTCACGTTGTAGTCGACCACCCGAACGGATCCAAATTTGCTTTGCTGAAAGGTTGAAGGGCAATGAAGCTTTAGGAGAGGGGGAAGGCTCATGCAAAGTATATTTTAATTTACAAAAACATACATTATTTACATCCTAATTGGTTGGAAGGGGTACCCCTTTTTCGCAACTAGTTAGAAGACTACGATTGGTGGAGGCCATCACTACGTCTATAGACCCCTCGTTTTTCACCTGCATTGCACACCCCCAAACGGACAATTTGGGCGAGGGTCCTATAGGGCAAGCGGCTTCCACCAACCATCGGATCCTACGACTAACCCTTCCTTAAAGGCACTTAACGTGATGTCTATGTTGCATCCTACGCAAGTTAACGATGAGCGGAGATCTTGACAACAAACACTCATCTCACCATGGCACATCCCTTGTAGGGAAATCAATTTTTTGTGCACTTTCTCTCAAAGATCTCGATTCATCATTGACTTGGGGATGACTGACATGGACAGCACGTTAATTGACTATTAAGGAAAAGCTAGCCAAACCAACCGGTCAAAACCTAGGTGTGTTACCTATACTAGTGTGGGTTGACACGGGTTAGGTAAAAGGTTCCCACCATATACGGTGAGTGGAATAGACAAGTGACTCGAAAAGAGTGCGACAGTAGCGCACAAATTCCTGCACATCGAATACTCCGGGTAATGGGGACCTGTGCAGTGCTGACACGGACTGTGGTAGTGTGTGGTAAAAAACTAATTCTTTTTTAGGGAGAAAAGAGAGAAGTTTTTTAATGTTAGGATGATGCAATGCAATGCATGAGAGAGAGAGAGAGAGAGAGAATAATGTACAAGGGAGCATAGCAGAGTTTTGTTTGACCCTAATACTAAAGCGGAGATAACAAGGGTACATGGTACAAGGTACAAGGTACAAGTATTAACATGGCGGAGTGCGCGGGTGCATGTGTAAACATGGCTTAACTGTAGGGGGCACGTGAAAACATGGCAAGTGTGCATGTGTAAACATGGCAGGTGTAACGCCCATCTTTATTCTTGTTAAATATTTAATGTGCTTGTTAAATTCTTGGCTAGCATATTTATATGCTATTTTATTTGAGTTAATTATTTAATTGCTTTAGAAAATTAAGGTGGTTAAATGTCAAAGTTGAAAGTTTAGGGGCCTTTTTGTCAAAGTTAGAACTTGAGGGTCCTAAGTGTAATTTCTCGAAACTTGCAAGTATATATAGTATGTTGCCTTCTCTGAGAAAGGCAACATCTCAAATCTTCTCGTACTCTCCTTCTGTTCCAAAAGCTAAGTTAGGAATTCTTCCTATTCTCGACTCCTCGAGCTTAATTATCCCTCCGTTCGTGATTCTGGTCCCGGATAAATATTCGTGGCGCTGAATAGAGCGTTTCCTGCCGAACAGAAATTAATTTGGGTCAACTTGATTTTTGACTAGGTAAGTTATTAGCTCTCCCTTACTTGTAATAACATGCATATATGTTATTCCCGCTACTTGTTCTTGTTAAAATTGTGTTTTGAACAATTTTTGTGATACTTGTAAAATTGGGACGAAGGGAGTATTCGTATGCTAAATAAGAATGGATAGTCTTGCCCTGGGAAGAAACTTGGAAAAGTATAGAAAAGTTACTCATATTCGTGAGACGGTAAAATAGTAACTTGATTTAAATATTATTAGAAAAAATGTGCCATTAATTGTGGTACGGGGAAATGAATGGAAGTATCTTTAAATGGGTATATTAGTATAATATAAAATTGTACTTATACTTTTGGGTCGGTGAAATATTAAATTGGAATAAAAGGAAATTATCCTATTATTTATGGGACGGTAAAAGAAATGAATTGAGCCTGAAATAATGTTGTGGGTATTGCCTAAGAGTTAGTAAAAGTTACTCCTACGCTTGGGACGGGAAATTTCTTAACCTGGGAAAGAAATAAAAATTTCGCATTTTGGTACCTTGTGCGACCGCACAAAAACCTTGGGCGACCGCCCATCTTTCTGAAAGGTTTTTCAAAGGAATTGACCTGCTTGTGTGCGACCGCACAGGCCATTTTAGGCGACCGCACAGTTACCTGAAGAACAAAATGTTGTTTAAAGTTTGTATAAGTTGGAAGTAACTCTAGTTAAGGTATATAACCTTAGTATAAGATGTTCTAGCAAGTGTTGTGACACCTTAGGGGCATCAGAACTTGGTTTTAAACGTGTATACTCATTGAATTAAAATGAGAACTTAGTCTTGTACATGGACACTTATAGAACTCAAATGAGAACTTAAGTATAAGAGTAACAACTCTTTTATATGTCTTGAAAGTGCTATGAACAAGCACTTATGTGTTATGCTTGTCTTGGAACTAATGTTTGTGCACCGTGAGAGCACCAAATTAGTGTCTTGAGCTCGAATATCCTATGTAGGGGATTATGAACTTGTAAGTATGAGTGGTATAGCTCATTTACTTAATTTGAACTTGAAGTAGTCTTGGTCTAGGTTTAGGGTACTACCCTAGATGGCCTAGATGAGTGTTGTAGAACACTCTAGTACTGAAAAATAGTCCCTTCGTGATCAAATGAAATGTGGACTTAAATCATCATTAAATAATAACTTGAGTATAAGAGTAGTAACTCTTTTATGTGTTTGAAGTTAATGTTGTGTACCTTAGGGGCAACAACTATCTTGAGCTTGAATGTCCTAAGAAAAGGATTAGAAATTAATACGTGAAATATGTATAATTCATCTTCCTAGCTTGAACTCGAAGTATAAGATGTTTAACTCTTGTACATGTTTAACATCCAAAGAAATGGATTGAGAACTTGAATATAAGATGATAAAATCTTGTATATGTCTTGAATGTCTTAAGATGAGACAGTAACTTGAAATATAAGACAATAAAATCTTGTACATGACTTGAACATCCAAATAAGTGGATTAAGACTTGAATATAAGATTATAAAATCTTGTACGTGCCTTGACACCAATATAGGTGTATGGTAATAAACTTGAAAGTCTTGATGTGTATATGCAAATCTTGCATATATTTACTTGATAGAATGTGGCTTCTTGATTTATTGGTACATGGTATGAATAACCAAAGAATTGGGTTATGGAACTAGATAGAGAATGATTAACTCTACTACATACTTGAACTTGATACGTGTATATTGGAAGTGCTATAAATAAGCACTAAAGTGTAAATGATTTAGTTTTTAATCGTGTATATACTCAATGAAGTATATAAAATATAAAGAAGATATCTTGTCTTGAAATGAGTTCCTAAAGAAAATAAGGACTAGTGTAATATGAAGATCATTCATATAATCGTGAATACTACGATTTAAATTAATAAGAATGGTTATAGAACACAATATGTGTTAGGAAATGTATTCGATTATTAACAATACATATACGTGAAGTATGACTGTGTCTAGGTACAATGTGACCTATTCTACTACGTGTTTAGAGTCTAAGGTATTGGGCTCTACTTGATAGTAAGGGTATCGTGATAGATACTTTAATGTGTTAAACGTGATATGAATATGTACGTGCAAACTTGGCATGTGACAAAGTGATAT
This sequence comes from Campanula takesimana, assembly GCA_026119855.1. Lineage (NCBI taxonomy): Eukaryota > Viridiplantae > Streptophyta > Magnoliopsida > Asterales > Campanulaceae > Campanula > Campanula takesimana. The sequence goes on along the minus strand of JAOWBW010001228.1, from coordinate 160,168 downwards.
ACCCTATTACTTGACTGAAGTCTGTTATAAATGGACTCTTACTTTGATTGATCGTGTTACATGGACACCTTATGTGCCATTGTTATCTTGGTTTGTATTCGTAATAATTGCGTACGTGTACTTATATTCTCGTGAGCACATGATACATGATTACATGGTGCATATTCTCGTGAGCACATGATACATGACTACATGGTGCATATTCTCGTGAGCACATGATACATGATTACATGGTGCATAAAGACTGGTCCACTAATATGGGACTTAGTTCTATTCTCGTAGTTCAAGTAAACATCTACTTGTGCATTCTTGTGTGAGTCCAGCTGGTTCTCCTTGCTTGTTCGAAAATATATAGGTTCACGCTTATCGCGAGAGCTGGGGCTTAAGTGACAATCGGGTCCCTATGTATTTCCGCCTGACCTCTTACTACCGGCCATAGTAAGGGCATAGCTTCCTTGGTTGGAGCAATAAGCCTGACCTAAGTGAATGCTAAACCCCTGTCTTGAACACCACGTGGATCTTGTTCTTGTGGATGACACTGGTTACCAGGTCTTCTTATATACTGCACAGCAGTTTCTTGTTCTTGTTCTTGGTTGTCCTCAGCTAGAAAAGCATCGACAGCAAATGGTATTCTTGGGAGGAATAAGGAAGGATTCAGGTAAAAATGCGTGATAGGCCTATGTGCATCTTGGTGAGCTGGTCTAGCCTCTCACACTACTTGACTACTTGTTACCTGATCATATCTCGAGCTTGATTACTTGTTGAGTTGGCTTAGCCTCTCCTATACTTGTTACTTGATGATACTTGATATATGATTACTTGAGTATCTACTTGTATTGCATGATAACATGACATATAGTTGCATGCTAATAGCTTACTGAGATTTATCTCACCCTTTATTTGTTTAATTGTTCCCCCCCCAGGAAAGCAGGGGATAGTACGCAGTGAGGCTCGACTTAGCTGGGAACTTACTCAGCAGGATATTCTTGTTCGAAGTTAGTGTCCTTTTATATTTTGGTAAGGACGATCTTGTATGAGTTAATAAACTCTGGGCTTGTATTGGGGTAGTATTTGTTGTCCCTAGACAGTTCTTGATGCCAGCTTATTTGCTAGGCATGTCTTCCGCTGTATGTAACCTTGTTTGGTTTTAATTTTCTTGGTCTAGAACTCGTGTGAGCTATCTTAGCTCCCTACTCTTGAGTATATATATATCATGTCAGCTTTGTTTTTAACAGGTATTGTTCCTGTTTCCCGTTAGTTTCTTGTTTCTTCTTAGTTACGCGCACCAGGTTCGAGGTTCTATTAGGGAATCCCGGGACTTGGGGCGTGTCAGCAGGTGTGTGCATGTGTAAACATGACATGGCATGTGTGTGCATGTGTAAACATGGCAGGTGTGTGCATGTGTAAACATGGCAGGTGTGTGCATGTGTAAATATGGCAAGCATCATGATGTGACGAAAGTTAGACCCACTAAGTTTGAAAAAATTTCAAAGCAGTTCCCCAGCAGAGTCGCCACTGTGAATACCCCTTTCCGATGAAGCGACGCATGGGAAGTATCTTGTGATTATTTTTATTTACAAAAGGAACATTCTTAACGACATTAAAATTATGAGAGTCGCCACGCCGTTTTAATTAAAGCCAAAACATTGAAAAAAACATTTTTAGTGGGTTCGGGGGTCAAATTACAACAAGAGAAGAATATTGAACGTTATCACTCCTATTGCCCGAATGATCGGTCTTTCTATCATGATGAATGTATTAGTAGTGTGTTAGTGATTTAGACCGGATCCGAAGATTGCCTACGTTCCTCTCAATGTGAGAAGCTCAGGTCAACATAGTTCGCACAAGAATTAGAATAGGCAGAAGAATCGGGATCATGCATAATGATGGGGAATTACCTAAAGATTAGGGTTTAGAAGTAGTTCCTAGATCGTCCTCGGGTTGATGAACCCTAGATCATCATCGGCTATGGAATAACATGTAATTATGAAGATCGCGACCCTAAATATAGCGTAAATAAGGTTTTAATCTATGAACACGAAGAACATGCGAAGAACATATTATGAACATATGAATGAACATGCAAAGCATATGAAGAAACTATGAATAAACATGCAAGAACATGAATATTAAAGATCTACATTAAAAATGATGCAAGAACATGAAGAAAAAGTTAGAAAACTTACCTATGTTGGCAAGAAATAAACCTTGATCTCCTTGAGTGTTTGAATGCTTAATTAGGGAGAAAATTGTGTTTAAGAACTCTAAAATTCGGACTTAGAGCTCTCCAAATCGGGGCCCTAAACCAATAGGCTGAGATTGGTTTATATAGTAAACTGAGGGGAAGATCTGACGGCCGAGATCATCCGGAGCAAGGTTGGCCGCCTGGCCATGATTTAAGCCGGTGACAAGAGTGGCCGCGTGGCCAAAGTTGAAGCGTGGCAAGGTTGGCCGCGTGGCCAATTCTGCTGGCTGACTTGATTCTTAAGCTAGGGTTTCTGCATGGTTTTAAGGAAACCATAAGTTACCTATTTTGATAGATTTTGTCATAAATGAGGTATTTCGGGAATCCGGGACAAGTCTTTACAAGGTTTCTAATTCCTATAAAGTCCTTGTATTTTTGGTAAAGCCCTAATAAACTCATTTTTAGGTCGGGTACTAACACCTAGGCGGGGCCTAGGCGACCTCGACGGACGTCTTTTAGAACACTGCTTCAAAAATCCATTAAAAAGGGTCTTTTATACTTATTTATTTAGTGGCCACAACATGTCATACTCACTTTTTATATTTTATACTCCCTTCGTCTCATTTCACGTTTGACTGTTTTGGTCAACACAAATGATGGGCTTTGGTTTTTGGCCTGATTTGTGGTTTGGATAGGGGTTGTGCTCTGGTCTCTAGAAGAAATAATTTGTTGATGTGCCACTTCTCTTTGGACTTGATCTGGTTATTGGATCCAAGTAGTATCGGTCTTATGCAACCTTAAACCCCATGAGTGAACCCATTTCGTGTGAAGTCCATATTAATCTCAATAAATATTTTGACCAATTCTTGTACGGGTGGGCCATGTGTGTCGTCTTCTTCAGTTTGGCTTGGAAGGCAATATAAGGAAGACAAAAACTCATGTGAGAACATGAGAACCCGTCTCATCCATGAGACGGGTCATTTAGACCCGTAACCCGCATCCATAACCCGAACTATAAAAGAAACTCACTCCGAAAACTCACACAAAACATATAGTAAAAGGTGTTTCGGGATTGTCAATTTCACCGACCTTCTTCTCTCTCTAACTGCTCACTCTCAGTTTCTCTGCTTCAACAAACGTTCTTCCATTGTTCGCTATCTACTTCGCGAAGTTGATTTTTCGTCTCCATTAAGCTTTCTAATCTTTCGATTAGGTTTTTGTTCGAGGATTAGGTAAGATTTTTCCGATTTTTTTCTTCATTTTTCAGTTCGATTTTACAGTATTTTTGTTTGATTTTAAGTGCGACTCTTGCATTTTATGCTGTGTTTTTTGATTTTTTGTTGTTTTTTTGTTTCGATTTTGCTGGATTTTTGTAACATTGTTCATTTCTAGGGTTAGATATGTTGTTATTTGGTTGTACTTTTTGTGGTTTTTCAATTCTATGGTGTTTTTATGTAAATTTGTTGTAGCGCATGTTGTTTATTTTGTATTTTTTTGTAGTTGTTGCTGTTTTGGTCTATTTTTTTTGTTGTTTTGTTGTTTTGTTTATGTTCAGTAATAGATATAATATGTAAATATAATATTGATACTATTTGAAAGTAATAGTTGGTATATATTAATATGTGTTGGTATCTGATTTTTGTCCTCTAGTATTACTTTTTGGTGTATAGCTGTTTATATGATGTTGTAATAGTTTGAATAAGAAAATGTAATAGTGTTGATAAACATTATGTAATAGTTATATTTTATTAATGTAATGTTTTAACTACTAAAATTTTGTTTTGTTGTTTTTTTTAATCAAAATAGAATGAAGTGTAATGATAAACAGTTTAGAAAAGGGCAGAGGAGTTCGTCAAGGATTTCGTCGCTTTCTTATAGAAAGAACATGAAACGCTCAAGCCCTACTATTCATGATATTAGTTCAGATTCTGAGCAATCAACGCGTGAACAACAATGTATGTTTTAATTAAGCCTTATGTAGTAAATTATGTTTACTTAACTTTTTATTCTGATTATATTTCTACTATATTGACAGTTACTCCAATGGAAAGAAGTTTAGTGGATTATAGTTCTGAAGATAGTATTGATTTTGATGATGTTAAAGATACATCGATGTAAAGAGCTTTGGTTGTTTATGAGCCTGTTCCTCAAGTGGTTGCTGAAGGTAAGGAATAGATGTGGATGAAGTGCATGTTGAAGGGGATGTTAAACAGAGTGAAGCCTCTGTTGATAAACAAAAAGATGAATGCACAGTTGAAGGGGATGTTAAACAGAGTGAAGCGTCTGTTGATAAACAAAAAGATGAATGCACAGTTGATTGTGTAAGTAGTGCAGTTGAACATAGTGGTGGTGGTCTTGTTTTTTCGTTGGTAAAAAAAGATGGTAAGGTTGTACGTATCAAGAAATCAGCAAAGAGACGTAGACTTGTAAAGAAAGACTTTGAAATTCGATCGATGGATAATGTTTCAAGGGAGATGGGTGATGTTGTAAAGGACATGATGAACGAAGAGAATACAACAAGGAGTGTTGTTACCAGATCTTCATCAAAAGTTTCTAGTGAAGCAAATGTGGATGTGAAAAAGAATGCGAAGGAAAATTATATGTTGAAGGAAAAGCATACTCCTAGAACTATTGTTACCAGATCTTCTCCAAAAGATGTAAAGGATGAAAAAGTTGTTGGGAAGATGCAGAAGGTTGTGAAGGATAAAGGTGTTATTACTAGATCTTCACCCAAAAATGTAAAAGAGAAGAAAGTGCCTGGGGAGAAGGAGAAGGTTGTGAAGGACAAGGATTTGAAGAAAAAAGATGTTTGTGTGAGGAAGGAGAAGGATGTAAAGGAAAAAAGTGTAGTAAAATCTGAAGTCAAATTGGAGAAAGGTTTGAAAAGAGCTGCGGTAGTCGATCTGGAGGAAGGTGATGTGAAGAAAGTCAAAACTGACGGGTTAGTAATGAAAGTAATACTTTAAATGTTTATAAGTAATACATACTGCTTCATAATATAATATTAGTTTTATATATAAGTAATAGTTGATAATTCTTAGAGTACTAAATTTTGTTTAATAAAGTAATATGGTTGTAAAGCTATTAAGTAACATTTTGTTTGATTACAAAAGCAATAGGTGCTGTGAAAATAAGTAAAGACTTACATGTTTAGTAATGAATGTAATATTTTTAATCTTTTATAAGTAATATATACTGTTTCATAATGTGATATTAGTTTTATATATAAGTAATAGTTTATAATGCTTATAGTACTAAATTATGTTTAATAAAGTAATAACTGATTTTTTTATAGGTCGCCATTTGTTTCGAAGAGTGTTGCATTGGGTATAACTGAAATGGTTAAGACATTTAATTCTGATCAAAGGAATCCAGTCATTAGTATGGGATTTGGAGGTCTTTTAGAGATGAAAGTGAAGAATATTAATCTTGCTATTGCAAAGTGGATGGTTGAAAGATTCAATGAGGCATCTAGAGTGCTTGATATATCTAACGGTGAGCTTATTCAATTAACAGCAGAGGATTATTGTGACGTCTTTAAGTTACCAATTGGGGGTCTTAAAGTTGTTACATACAAGCGTAGTGAAGATCAGCCTGAGATTTATACTCGGGTCAAAAATGAGTATGGTCTTACTGTTAAGAGCACTGTAAAAGATTTGAGAAATATTTTAACTGTGGATATTGCTGGTCAGTTTGGTGAAGATTTCAAGATTTTGTTTGCATTGTATTGCTTGTCGAGTTTCTTTGTTCCAAGGGGTAATTATACTGTTGTGTTGGCCCTGCTGAAGTCTTTGGTTGATGTGGAGAATATTATGAATTATGATTGGTCATTGTATTGTTTTGATAAGCTCTGCAATTCCATCCACAAGTACCACACCGAGTCCAAAACGCATCTTAGAGGGTGTTTGTTGGATTTTACAATAATGTATCTCCATCGTTTGAATTGAAGGGGTACTATTGCACCAACTAATCTCCCGCTCATAAAACATTGGACCAGTGAGAAAATTATTGAAAGAGTTTTGCAAGAAAGGAAATCTGGTTCTTTTGGTAATGGTGTGTGGATCAAGGATGTTTATCCAATCACAAAAAAAGTGATTATTTCGGTTGATGATTGTGGCACAGAGAAGAAGAAGGACATTGCTGCTGATGTTGGGGTTAAAAATGATGAGTTTGTGAGAAATATTATTCATGAAATAAATAGTGAGGGATTGGGATTATATGAAGAAGTTGAAGAGCAGGATGGAAGATATGTAAAGTTTGGTATTCCAAAAGGGTTTCAAACAAATGAAGATATTAAAAAGGCTGCGAAGTATTAGACTTGAAGAATGCATAATGAATATAATGAAGAAGAGCAAGAAAACCAAATGAAAATTGAGAGAGGGAGAGACACACGATAGTAGGTTTAGGAGACTCAACTTGAGTCTAATGTTTTGATATAATCAATATATATACACGAGTACAAGGAATCCTACCCACTACAACTAAGGAAAATATTATACTAAATAATAGCAAATATTTATCCTACCTAAATTCAAACTCTTTCTATACAAAAGAGATACTAACTGATATCATACATTTAATACATTAATACCCCCCTCAAGCCAATCGAAGATGGGAAGATGTAGCTTGAACCACAAAAAACGCTTACTTACTTTGAAATGAGGAAGTCACAACACCTTTACTGACAGGGAATACCGATAGCAGTTGATTAATATTGAACAATAGCCTGAGATAGAGGTGATCATGATAAAGTACGTACTGCCACTTCTGTGGAGGATACAAAACGTATGACTCATTTCCATCACTAAAGTATTCCTCATGAGTATTGCTCAAAGATAGGTCCCAAAATAATCGGTCAGCTGTAAGTGCAAGTGGAAGTGGAGGACTATCATCAGTTGACCAAAGAGTGCTTAACCAACATGGAGGAGAACTATTGTAATCCAAGCTTGGTAGTAAGCTAGTGGATTTGGCAGGCAATGAACCTGGTGCAATTATATGGCAGCTCAATCGAGACCCACGTAAGAAATGGGCTGGAGGAGATTGACCCATTTGATCCAGCACAGGAGATGGGAAAGAGGCCTGTGAGACTGTTGGAGAAGATAGTTGGCTGCTTCGCTGAAATAGATGCATATGAGAGGAGACTGCTGCTGGTATATTGCACTGCACAGATTGGCCCAAGTGAGAGAAGCAATCTGAGGGATGGGGTCACGTTGGCGAAGTAACGTAGCCACGCCATTATACACCTCTGTTAACCCCGCCACCATCTGGAGCACAAGTCTATCATTCGACACCGGAGCTCCCACGTTTTTAAGTTGATCCGCCAAGGACTTCAAATGTTGACAGTATGAGGATGCCGAAGTGAAGTCGGACATAACTGTTTGAGAGAACTCCTGTTCAAGAGCTGTTGGTCCCAAAGGGGCAACAAGGGTGTGAAAAATGCTAGAGGGGGGGTGAATAGCGTTTTTAAAATTCTTTTCAAACCCTTTTGCAAATCAATGGAAAATGCGCACAACTCTTATTTTGGCTAAGTATAGCGCGCAGCAAGAGTGTGAAATGCACAGCGGAAATTTAAAGCAGCTCTGCGCAGGGTATACTGCGCAGAGATAAAAACGCACGCGCTAAGTTTGAGGCTAAAGAGTGGCGCAAAAAATTATTCTAAGGCAAATGAGCAATAACAATTACAACAGTAAAGTGTAGCAATCTGAAAGATCAAACAAAGCAGTTCATAAATAGTTAAGCAGGAAATATGCAGTAAATAAAATGAACATGCTATTTGGAGAGGTTCGATCGAAGAAAGATCTACATCCTCTACCAAGATGGTTAGTCTTGGATTTTTAATGGAGATCTTATAATATGAGTATTACAAATTACAACATTTGAGCTTAATACTAACTCAAGATCTATTATCTATGAAGAACAAATCCTAGACTAAACCGGTGTTTCTCAAGAAGTTAGATCAAAATGATCAAAGCTTCAAGAGGTGTGTGTGTGACAGAAATTCTGGGCTCTATGAATATGAAAGATGAAGAGCACCAAGAATTCTGGTGATATAGGGCTTTGCGATTTGAGCAGGAGTTTGAAGGTTTGAAGATCTTGAAGGCTGTTCTAAGGAATCTGGAAATATTGAGCAACAGTCTTCAGATCTTCAAGGTCTCTCAATGAAGCATGAAACTTGAGCTCTTGAAGTATGCAATCTTTTGAAGTATTGTGGCCAACATGAGGGGCAGCTTGGAAATGAAGATGAGCAGGCTATTTATAGCTGAGAGCTTGAATATAGCCGTTGGAGCTCTGAGCAAGGACAATGAGCTGGCACAAAGTGATTGGCGCGCAGCTGTCCTTTATAGCCGTTGGGACTCTGATCAAGATAGATGACCTGGCACAATATGATTGGTGTGCAGGTGCCTTAGAGCCGTTGGAGACAGAGCATGAAGACCAAATTCAAAAACTTCTTCAAGAAGGTTGACAGCTGTCTTCATTTGAAATAATTCGTTTGAGCGTGTCTCCACCAATGGTTTTGCTGAGTGTGCATATTTGTCGTATGTACACATCAGCACTTTGGCTCATTTCAAAAAGCGTAGCTTGTTATGACGCTTTCCAAGCTTCTAAAAGGTGAGGTCAGGAAATGAGAGAATTGACTAAGGCAAGTATGCGCGTGCAAGGAAGCCATGAGCATTGAGTGCGCATAATATGTGCTGCGCATGAGAGTCATGCGCATCCTTTAGTCATTTGCACATGAGACCTCAAATCCAAAGTTAAGAGAATTGTTGAAGTGTTAAGGACCAGGACAGAAGGACCTGCGCATGGGAGTCATGCGCAAGTGATGGATGCGCAGATGATGATCTACGCATGGTCTTCTTGCTTGCTCCTTGGTCTTCTTCAAATCTTGAAATTAAGCACAAGCGCTTTCCAAGCTTCAAGAATATGAGGTTGTTGAAAGATAAGCATAAGGACGAAGTTAATCTGCTCTGCTCATAGAAGTCATGCGTATAGAGAATGTGCAGACGTTCTGCTCATGAAAACTAAGCAAGTGTTGTTCTCCACATGAAAGCGAGCAGATAATGTTCTGCGCATGGAAATGAGCAAATGTTCACTGCGCATGAAGATGAGAAGATGATGCTCTGCGCTGCACATGGAATGCTCTGCGCTGCGCATGGAATGTTCTGCGCTGCGCAAGGAATGCTCTGCGCATTATACTTGGTCTTCAGTAATTGCAATCTCAATTCTAAGCATAAGCCCTAACCACTAAGCTTATTCTAAAAAGTAGACTTAGCTAAAAATTGAAGTTATAAAACTTCTTACATAAGATCCTAAAGTCCATAAAAAATAAGCATAGGTGATGGTATCAATCAATTCTAACATAATTTGGGAGGGTTAAGAAATAAGCATACCCAACAATCTCCCCCTAAATGATTGATGCCATTACCTACTATAACAAAGGCAATTAATTATACTTGATAATAACATGTCCATAAAAATGTGAATGGTAAATCATGCCTCAAGTCAATGCACACACTAGCCAATGTTATAGATTTCTAGTCTAACCAAAAGATATAACTTACAATATGGGAAAGACAGAAATATCATTCAGTGCATACAGATAATATGATTTTAGGATTGGTATGCGTTTAAACTGAATGTTTAAAACATCATGCACAGAAAATATGAGCAGTTAAGTATATGCGCATGAAATTTGAAATAATGCGTTCATTGTTCCACAAACAAAAAGTTTGAATTGAACAAGGTTTTGGGAAAAGAAATGATGCATTATAAGTTTAGAGTTCACCTTTGAGAGAGCTCTGCGCACTTCATCTTGTAGCTTCCCAAATTGCTTTGCGCAGAGCTTCAATTATTTGAAGCGGGAGCATCAAATTGGAACTTTTTGCCTTTGATAGATTATTCTCCCCCTTAATCTCTCTCCCTTAATGCCTTTGTTCTCTCCCTATTTGCCTTTGTTAGATAACTCTCCCCCTTAATGGCACAATCAATGCCTTATAGCATACTGGCCTGCGCATCGAGCCTAGCATCCTGCGCATCCAGTTGCTCTTGAATCTTTGCCTGCACAGTGACCACTTGAGGGATCTAAGGGAGCAGACACCGGAAGAATGATATACTGAGGTCCACAGGGTATGCGCGTGAGGTTCATGCGCAGCAATATAATGTGCAGAGTTTCTTTGAAAACTCATAAATATTTTGCCTTGTGCGCAACATCTTGTGCGCTTCATATGCGCAGGCGCATGAGGCATTTCCTATCTTAGAGAATTATCAAGTAAACATAAGATCATTAGTATTGACAAATCATATGGACAATTAGCTAAGTTCAAGCATACCCATTTCTCCTCTTAGATAAGCAAATCTCTTGGAATCAAGAGCCTTTGTCAAAATATCAGCAATTTGATAGTCCGTGCCCACGTGTTCTAAATGAATGTTTCCCTTTTCCACGTGGTCTTTGAGGAAATGATATTTGATGTCGATGTGCTTTGTCTTTGAATGCATGACATGATTGTTGGAGACTGCTATGGTGGACATGTTATCGCAAAAGATTGGGTAGTTTTCTTCATGAATCCCATAATCCACCAATTGTTGCTTCATCCAAAGGATTTGGCAGCAGCAGCTCCCCAGCAGCAATATATTCAGCTTCAGTAGTGGAGATGGACACAGCAGCTTGCTTCTTGCTTGCCCACGCAACAAGTCGATTTCCAAGGAAATGACAAGTTCCACTTGTGCTCTTCCTGTCAATTGTGCATGCTGCGTAATCTGCATCTGAATAACCTAGCAAATTGAAATTCGAATCTTTGGTGCACCAAAGTCCAAGGTTAACAGTTCCAGAAAGATAACGAATAATGCGTTTAACAGCAGTTAAGTGCGCTTCTCTAGGGTCCACTTGATAGCGCGCACAGACACAAACACTAAACATAATATCTGGCCTACTTGTAGTAAGATAAAGGAGAGAGCCAATCATACCTCGATATAAAGTTTGATCAACTTTCTTACCTTTCAAGTCTTTGTCAAGTTTGTTGCCCGTGGCCATTGGAGTGTCGTATGCTTTAGCATTCTCAAGTCCAAATTTCTTGATTAAGTCCCTTGTGTACTTGGCTTGATTTATGAAGATGCCATCAATTCAATTGCTTGATTTGAAGTCCGAGGAAGAATGTGAGTTCTCTCATCATACTCATCTCAAACTTGCTTTTCATGAGCTTTTCAAAGCGTTTACACAGTAACTCATTAGTAGAACCAAATATAATATCATCGACATAAATTTGAACAAGTAAAGAATGATCATTATACTTAGCAATAAAAAGAGTTGTATCGATTTTACCGTGCTTGAAGCCTTTCTCTAGTAGGAATTTTGATAGAGTATCGTACCATGCTCTTGGTGCTTGCTTAATTCCATACAAAGCTTTCTGAAGCTTGAAGACGTGATTTGGAAATCTGCTATCTTCAAATCCAGGAGGTTGAGCTACGTAGACCGTCTCTTGGAGTTCACCGTTGAGAAATGCGCTCTTCACATCCATTTGATAAAGCTTGAATTTCTTGTGAGAGGCATAAGCTAAGAAAATTCTGATAGCTTCTAGCCTTGCTACAGGCGCAAACGTTTCATCGTAATCGATTCCTTCCTCTTGCCTATAGCCTTGCGCAACCAACCTTGCTTTGTTTCTTGTGATGCTTCCATTCTCATCCATCTTGTTTCTGAATACCCATTTTGTACCAATAACTCCTTGGTCATGAGGTCTGGGTACTAAGGTCCAAACCTTGCAGCGCTCAAATTGGTTAAGCTCTTCTTGCATTGCAGTAACCCAGCTTGAATCTTGTAGCTCTTCATCAATCTTTTTTGGTTCGATTTGAGAGATAAAAGAATGATATTCATCATCAAAGTTTGTTGCTCTCCTAGTGTGAACCCCTACATTGAGATCACCAATGATGTTTGAAGTTGGATGATCTCTAACTTCACGAACCTCGGGAGGTAAGTTTGGTTGAGTAGTAGGAATACGAAGATCTTCAATGGGTACTTCATTAGTTTCAACATCAAGATCATCAAAAGTGATTTGCTGAAGCGGAGAAACATCATGCGCAGGAGGAGGAGTTTGCGCATCAGGAGTTGTGACTTCTGGCGCAGCATCTGGTGAATGCGCATGAGATGGACTTGCTTGATTCTGATTTTGATTAATTTGATTATTATTCTGCGTAGGAGCAGTTTGAGGCTGCGTACCTGTCTCAACATTCTCAGCAGAATCATCAGAATCATTTGGAGCCAAATGTGGCTCAAGGAGAGAATGCTCATCAAAAGTAACATGTACAGATTCTACAATTACTAGAGTAGTTCTATTAAAAACACGAAAAGCTTTAGAATGTTTGGCATACCCAATGAAAATACCTTCATCTGCTTTGGCGTCGAATTTACCTCTATGCTCTGCCGTTTAAGAGGATATAACGTTTGCAGCTAAAGAGCTTGAAGAAGCAATGTTGGGCGCTCTTTCTCTCCATAGATCGTATGGAGTATTGATGTAGGCTTTGTTCATGAGGGATCTTATTCTGAGTAAAGCATGCACCGTTGACAGCTTTTTCCCAGAAATACATTAGTACTGCTTCTACTATCATTGTCTATCCATCCTCAATCAACGAGCGATTCTTTCCACAACGCCATTTTGTTGGGGAACTCCATCAGCAGAGAAATTGTGAAGAATACCATTTATTGGTTCTTGTTGGTTCTCACAATATTGAACGACATCGTTGTTCATAAATTCTGTTCCGTTGAAGTATCGAACTCTAACGATGTCTTCTATGTTTGGAGATTTCGAAGGAGAGCAGCCAGGATATCATTGAGATACCACAAGTTGGTCCAATGCTCGCGGTAGTGAGCGGTCCAAACACATGAGGTGAAGCGGTTGTAAGCGTTTTGACATTGAAGCAATCTTGCTGGAGGAAAACTGCTCAGGCTGCTTACTAAGCTGGCATGGTGCTTATACCATTGCTAGCTGCATTCACTTATGTTCATTGCTACAAAACAAGGATTAGTAATAGAAACTATAGCGGTAAGATCAATAATATAAAAATTGGTCTTACAAGTCCTTGTGAGCAAAGTTAGTCCAGAAACGCCATTCTTGATATAACAGTGCGTTGAAGTGAAGGCATTCCAGACTTTTATCGCATAATTGTGATATGGAGAGCAGGTTGTGCTTGAGACTATCTTTTATGATTAGTCCAAATCCAATTATGTGCCATTTGTTGTTGTCACCATATGTTACTGAGTGATCTCTTCCTTCATGCACATCTTTAAGAGTGCTGACATCTCCAGTCGTGTCTAGAATCCACTGTCGATACCAACCGAGCTTGAGAGTGCACAGTGAAGTAGATCTTTTCTGCTTGTTGAAACATTGACTTGCGCTCATTTTGTCTGCTTGGTGAAGGTGTCCCATTTCCACTAGAGTGAAGGGACCTTTCTTTGATTGTCCTTGGTGCATGCTTAGGTTTCATTTCAGAAACAGCTTCTGAATCGTTGTCAGCATTTGCCACTAAGCAGAGCAGTCCATCCTCAGAGTCAGCATCGTTGTCTTCAGTATCAGTCTCCAAGTCCTTAGCTCCTTTTCTGCACAATTTTCTTCAGCAGCCATTCCGCACTGCTTAGATGCTTTGTGCGCAGGGTTGTTTTTCCTCGTACTCAAATTTTGGAGTAGGCATTTTGAAGCGAGATGTCCTGGCTTTCTGCAGTTGTAGTAGACCAAGTCATCTTTCTTTGAGTCTCTATGAGAGAGAATAGGAGGTTTGCTTGAGGATCCACCAAGTTTGGAAAACTGTCTGAATTTGATCTGAGGTTTGAGCAGGCGCAGGAGCATGTGAAAAGTTAGTCATTGCCCAAGATTTTGAAGCCATCTTGAATCAGCACCTAAGATGTTAAGCTTGAAAAAAAAATAAGTTTTATGAAGGTGTTTGCTCTGATACCACTTGTTGGTCCCAAAGGGGCAACAAGGGTGTGAAAAATGCTAGAGGGGGGGGTGAATAGCGTTTTTAAAATTCTTTTCAAACCCTTTTGCAAATCAATGGCAAATGCGCACAACTCTTATTTTGGCTAAGTATAGCGCGCAGCAAGAGTGTGAAATGCACATCGGAAATTTAAAGCAGCTCTGCGCAGGGTATACTGCGCAGAGATAAAAACGCACGCGCTAAGTTTGAGGCTAAAGAGTGGCGCAAAAAATTATTCTAAGGCAAATGAGCAATAACAATTACAACAGTAAAGTGTAGCAATCTGAAAGATCAAACAAAGCAGTTCATAAATAGTTAAGCAGGAAATATGCAGTAAATAAAATGAACACGCTATTTGGAGAGGTTCGATCGAAGAAAGATCTACATCCTCTACCAAGATGGTTAGTCTTGGATTTCTAATGGAGATCTTATAATATGAGTATTACAAATTACAACATTTGAGCTTAATACTAACTCAAGATCTATTATCTATGAAGAACAAATCCTAGACTAAACCGGTGTTTCTCAAGAAGTTAGATCAAAATGATCAAAGCTTCAAGAGGTGTGTGTGTGTGACAGAAATTCTGGGCTCTATGAATATGAAAGATGAAGAGCACCAAGAATTCTGGTGATATAGGGCTTTGCGATTTGAGCAGGAGTTTGAAGGTTTGAAGATTTTGAAGGCTGTTCTAAGGAATCTGGAAATATTGAGCAGCAGTCTTCAGATCTTCAAGGTCTCTCAATAAAGCATGAAACTTGAGCTCTTGAAGTATGCAATCTTTTGAAGTATTGTGGCCAACATGAGGGGCAGCTTGGAAATGAAGATGAGCAGGCTATTTATAGCTGAGAGCTTGAATATAGCCGTTGGAGCTCTGAGCAAGGACAATGAGCTGGCACAAAGTGATTGGCGCGCAGCTGTCCTTTATAGCCGTTGGGACTCTGATCAAGATAGATGACCTGGCACAATATGATTGGTGTGCAGGTGCCTTGGAGCCGTTGGAGACAGAGCATGAAGACCAAATTCAAAAACTTCTTCAAGAAGGTTGACAGCTGTCTTCATTTGAAATAATTCGTTTGAGCGTGTCTCCACCAATGGTTTTGCTGAGTATGCATATTTGTCGTATGTACACATCAGCACTTTGGCTTATTTCAAAAAGCGTAGCTTGTTATGACACTTTCCAAGCTTCTAAAAGGTGAGGTCAGGAAATGAGAGAATTGACTAAGGCAAGTATGCGCGCGCAAGGAAGCCATGAGCATTGAGTGCGCATAAGATATTCTGCGCATGAGAGTCATGCGCATCCTTTAGTCATTTGCACATGAGACCTCAAATCCAAAGTTAAGAGAACTGTTGAAGTGTTAAGGACCAGGACAGAAGGACCTGCGCATGGGAGTCATGCGCAAGTGATGGATGCGCAGATGATGATCTACGCATGGTCTTCTTGCTTGCTCCTTGGTCTTCTTCAAATCTTGAAATTAAGCACAAGCGCTTTCCAAGCTTCAAGAATATGAGGTTGTTGAAAGATAAGCATAAGGACCAAGTTAATCTGCTCTGCTCATAGAAGTCATGTGTATAGAGAATGTGCAGACGTTCTGCTCATGAAAACTAAGCAAGTGTTGTTCTCCACATGAAAGCGAGCAGATAATGTTCTGCGCATGGAAATGAGCAAATGTTCACGGCGCATGAAGATGAGCAGATGATGCTCTGCGCTGCACATGGAATGCTCTGCGCTGCGCATGGAATGTTCTGCGCTGCACAAGGAATGCTCTGCGCATTATACTTGGTCTTCAGTAATTGCAATCTCAATTCTAAGCGTAAGCCCTAACCACTAAGCCTATTCTAAAAAGTGGACTTAGCTAAAAATTGAAGTTATAAAACTTCTTACATACGATCCTAAAGTCTATAAAAAATAAGCATAGGTGATGGTATCAATCAATTCTAACATAATTTGGGAGGGTTAAGAAATAAGCATACCCAACAAGAGCCACGGCTCGGGAGTTCTTGTTATCTTGAAAGATGTCTCTCAGTCGCTCCCAAGCAGTCTGAGCCGAGCAGTCTGGTTCTAAGATCGTGTTGAGTAGATCGGTTGAAATGGTAGAACTGAAAAGAGAAGAAGATAACTCATTAACATCAGTTAATGGTTCTTGTATATCCAATGAACAATCATTTGAATCTAAGGATTCATTTTGTTCCGGGTATAACCAATCTGATATAGAAAAAGAAGAATTAGTATTAACGGAAGCGCTTGGTTCATAACAACGCAAACAGTCTCTTGCGGTATGGCCAAGACCGTTACACAACTGACAAATATCATACGATGATGGTAACGTATCAAAGCAAACGGGATCATACCAAAAATCATCCATTGATTTTAAAATAGAGAAAAATTAATTTTATGTAAGAAAACAAAATTAATTTTAAGAATAAGAAAAGTAAAGTAGATTAACGAGAAATAGCGGAAGCGAATATCAGGCCACCATGGATCGGTGGCTCTGATACCATATTAGACTTGAAGAATGCATGATGAATATAATGAAGAAGAGGAAGAAAACCAAATGAAAACTGAGAGAGGGAGAGACACACGACAGTAGGTTTAGGAGACTCAACTTGAGTCTAATGTTTTGATATAATCAATATATATACACGAGTACAAGGAATCCTACCCACTACAACTAAGGAAAAGATTATACTAAATAATAGCAAATATTTATCCTACCTAAATTCAAACTTTTTCTATACAAAAGAGATACTAACTGATATCATACATTTAATACGTTAATACGAAGGATGTAAGTATTATTTTATGTTTTCTTTTATGTTACTTTATCTATTTCCATATATTACTTTATGTATATTTAAGTGTTACATGATTCTATGTTGAAATGTTATATTATGTATAGTCAAATGTTAAATCATATTATTAGATCAATTACATTATATATAGTTATATATTACATTAGGTTTTTCTATTTATTACTCTTAATTTCAGAATTTTCAAGAAATTTTTATGTTGATGAAGAGGGACATGGGCATTGTGTTTGATCATTATATGCACAGTCTTAAAGGATTGAAGGATAATGTTCCAAAGGTTCATCAAGTGCACTATACAGATTCACAAGAAGAGGATAGGTTTTGGAGTAGTGAAGAAGTTCTTAAAATTATAGATGCAGCATGTGAGCGAATGAATCAGATGAAGAAGATGAGTGATGATATGCCCAGTTTTGAGCTGCTTCCGCTGTCAGAATGCAACACCCCAGTACAGACAAAATTTGACAATTTTGATGTTGTTACAAATGAAGATCAGAATGTATATACTGGTTTGCATGGTGAGGAAGATGAAGCCACTCAAGAAGCGATAAAATCTGTTGAGAAGGTGGCTAGGGAAAATGGATTTTATGATCCTTTGGCCTTTACTACTTGTGTTGCTGCTGAAAGAACATATTTTCTTTCTAGTTTCATGACACAAAACAAAAGTTTTTTTTGTGAATAGTGATCTTAGAGATAAACAAATTATTGATTTTTGTTTGTTTGATGTTGATGATCTCTATGACGGGTAAGTTTAATTATTATTTGTCTAATTATATTTTTGTTTTATAAATTGAATAATAATGTCTTATTTTTGTATTTTTTTTATTCAGGGCAATGTTGATTTTTTTTATTCAGGGCAATGTTGATGTTCAGGCTTCAAGATGTTGACCAATACGCATGTTATGTATACAAGAAAGATATAATTTCTATGAATATGAAGAAATGGGTGTTTGTCAATATTATTGATGCCTGGACTGTTATTTTGAACAAAGAGCAGAAGGACGACAAACGTGTTTTCTTAAATCTGTCACATTGTGTAAGTATT
This sequence comes from Campanula takesimana, assembly GCA_026119855.1. Taxonomy (NCBI): domain Eukaryota; kingdom Viridiplantae; phylum Streptophyta; class Magnoliopsida; order Asterales; family Campanulaceae; genus Campanula; species Campanula takesimana. Next base: position 142,174 of record JAOWBW010001228.1, on the reverse strand, counting down.
TTTTTTTTAGTAACTGTTTTCATTTTGAGTAATACTTCTTATTTATTTAAGTAATGGTTGCATTAAGCAATAGTGTATAGACTTGTGAAATAATATTTTGTATTTTTTTAAGTAATAGTTTATATTTTATTTTTTAAAAGGCCTACTTGGACCTTCTTGTTAACGGCGCGAAAATTGATGTTGCACAAATGGAGTCAAACGTAAGAGATTGTTTCAAACAATCTCTTAAAATTGTTAATGTTGACGCAAAGATGGCGGAAATGGTTAGTACCTTTTCTAATGTAGTTATAATTTTTGTTTTTTTTTCAGTTTTTGTATTACTTTTACTTTATAATAAAACTTATAATGTTGTCTTTTTTGTATTGTAGATTTTTGTTCCGATTAATATTCGAGAGCACTACTATTGCATTGTTCTGAATTTCAAATTCAACAAGGTTCAAGTTATTGATAATAGAGTTTATGATGACAGGGTTTATTTTGAGCCGGAAGTTCGTAAAATATTCTATGATATTGCAAAAACTGTGGTATGTACTTATAAATCATTTAGTGTTTGTTTTTTATATTATGTTTGTATAATATCTTTTTAAAAGAGTTATTTTTTTTATTATTAGCACAAGTTGTTGATCAAGTTTGTTCGCGAGATTAATCATCCAAAGGCTGGGCAAGTTATGAAGTATCCCCTTGAATTTATGAAGTTTAACTAGCAGAATAGCTCTGATGGAAATGACTGTGGGATATTTTTTATGTACAATATAAAATATTTTGATGGAGAAAATGTTACAAATGATGATGATATAAGAAAGGTATTACTTTATTACTCTTTAATTATTACAACCTATTAATTGAACTATTAGTGTTCAGTTTTTTTTATTTTTATACTTTCTATTTCTGTTTTGAAGGGTAATGTCAGAAGAGTTTTTAGGGCAAAGTACTTGTTGAAAGTTGTTCTTGATCCACTTAATACAGCAAAAGATTTTTTATTGGGTCATGTTGTTGAATTTTGTAAGAACAAAGCCCAATTGAAGTTCAAAGTTGATGAGAAGAAGAGAAATGATGCAGAGCTGAAGAATAAAGAAAAGTTGAAGAAATAGTTGCGTTGTTGAACAATGTTAAGATGAAACTTTTGTTATTTTGTCTATGTTGAAGTTTCGTTGGATATGGGTATCTTTGAAACAATGTTAAGTGTTTTTATTTTGGTTGAACAACTGTTGGATATTGTTAAAATAATGTTATTTGCTTTCAGTTTTATTAGTAATCAATCTAAATATTGGTAATAATCAATGAAAATATTTTTGTTCTGTAGCATTAGGTTTTTTTTTTTTTTTTTGCATAGCTGCGGATATAATGGTGTAATTTACATGTAATAGTAAACATAGTTAAAGATAACATTAACTGCAAGTAAACGTAATAGTTAAGGAAGGTTAATGTAACATCTCATAACTGCATGTGTAATAGTAGAAGTAAACTAATGTAATACTTAATAAATCACAATGTAATACTTAATACAGGAAAAGGTAACATTAACTGCAAGTAAACGTAATAGTTAAGGAAGGTTAATGTAACATAGTGAAAGCTAATGTAAAAGTTTAACAATTCATTAATTCAAATGTAATAGTTTTTATATAGCTAACTGTAACATTAACTGCAAGTAAACGTAATAGTGAAGGAATGTTAATGTAACATCTCATAACTGCATGTGTAATAGTGGAAGTAAACTAATGTAATACTTAAAATCACAATGTAATACTTAATACAGGAAAATGTAACATTAACTGAAAGTAAATGTAATAGTTAAGGAATGTTAATGTATCATCTCATAACTGCATGTGTAATAGTTTAAGTAAACTAATGTAATACTTAGTAAATCATAATGTAATACTTAATACAGGAAAAGGTAACATTTAATAATATTAATACTAAAACAATCTAACATTTGGAGTTTTCGAACCAAATTCCCTTAGCTGATCACTTCTGTTAACATGGGGTTCTGTACTCTTATTTCCTCCTTTTTCCATAGCTCCTTTGATCCTTCTTTTCCTTCCTTTAGTGACTGAACGAGCTGGATCTAGTGTTAAATTTGTTGTAGATGAAACATGTGAACTTGAAGTTTCTTCTTGTTCTTGTCGTTTGCTCAACGAAGAAACAGCAATGTATAGATCTTCGTAACCGTCATCAAGTATTTTCTTGCTTCTTCACTGTCTTGGAACTTCAAAAGTAGATTATAGAACTTCTAGACATTTCATGCCGCCATGGAATTAAACTGTTATTCCTGTCAAAAGTTTCCAAGGTGTGGAATTTATCCCAAACTGGTGATTTTGCAATTTTATCCATCTTTTCAGTATATACTTTTCTGGTATCTTGATACGATCATTATGATAGAGGAGTTTCAATATATGCCTACACAAAATACCACATTCTTCAAATTTTTTACAATTGCAACTCACAAAGTCAGTGTTTGGATCCATCATGACATATCTTGTATGTTCAGAACCATCAAGTCCACAAATCTCATAAGTTTGTAGCACTTCATCAACATCCATAAGATTACATTTTCTTGTAAGTGCTAGAAGGAATTCTTTTTCGAAGCGTTGAAAGACATTTAATGTGTATACCTCTGAAGCGTGTTTAAGCAATTCCGTTAATAAAAGTGTAGACGTTGGAATTGATCTTGCAGTTTTGAATTCATCTTGTTCTTCTGTCTTCCTCCAATTTTCCAATATACTTTTAAAAATTGAATGAAATTCTATAAGGCTTGTTATTTTTTCACATTGCTCCCCATTGCACTATTTGTAACCTCACTGCGTTGTCATGAAAGTATATCAGCTGAAAAGTAGTCCTTGTTCAAGGCCGTGCACCATTTATCCTTCAAAGCATACAATCTTTTAAACCATGTTTCCTCTTGTAACCCATACTTACCAATCATTTAATTCCAAAATTTTTCAAATTCATCTTCATCATTACAACCTGACATACATTTTCTGAATTCGTCCTTGAAGACATCATCACTCTTCAAGCGGCCAAACTTTTTTATGGCATTTTGATACAAATGCCATTGGCACAACCTGTGCTTTGTATTAGGAAAAACCTGTGAATGTAATAAAGAGTATTTATTAATGTAACACTATAAACTTTATAATGTAATATAGCATTTCTATATAATTTATAATTAACACTATACTCTGTGTAATACAACTATTAAACAAAAAGTAACAGTTAATATTCCTTATTATAATAGTATGACATAGTTAAGGTAATACTTAAATATAATGAATATAAAAGAAATTTTTGTATTAACACATTATATAAGGCTTACCGTTGTTATAGCATTTGTAATTGCTTGATCCTGATCAGTGAATATCGTCACGGGGCACTTGCCTCCCATTGCTTTCTTGAATATTTCAAATAACCATTCAAATAATTTTGTTTCTTCATTTGCCAAAAATGCAACCCCAAACATAACATTCTTATAATGATTGTTTATCCCAACTATTGGAGCACAAATCAAACCATATTTGTTTGTACTATATGTTGTGTCAAAAACAACCACATCACCATAAATCTCATAGTCCTCTTTCATCATTGAATCTCTCCAAAACACACTACTTAATCTACCTTCATTATCCAACATTACTCTAAAGAAAAATCACTTTCTTCAGATTGTTGTTTATACAACATCTCAACAAGTGTTTGTGCATCTCCGCTCCCCCTTTCTTTCATTTTCAATCTATTGACATAATTCAAATGGTCCTTTTTAGTGTGACCAAGAATGTCGTCTCCACCAGCTTCATGTGACATATAACGGTAGGAGTCCATTGGTCTTATACCAGAAGAAACCATATCTTCTATTACTTTACCTTTATCCTCCATAATAGTTCTCTCACATCTATAATACTTGGACCACTTTTTCCTTATCAACTGATGATTATGCTCCAAAACATGTCTATCCACCACATAATATCCTTCATTTTCTAAAAGCTTTACTTTTAATGAAGCTTTACATTGTGTGCGGGTTACATGGGTCTTTCGCTTTTTTAGTTCATTATCATCAAATCTATCTCCTCGAGATCCAGCACTAGAACATACGAAATATTTGTGTAGTACAACTCCATCTCGTCGACATCTTGTAGTTGACTTTCTTACACCAAAGCCTATTTCCTTAGCATGTTGACAATACAAGTCATACATTTCATCAATTGTCTTTGCTGTGAAACCAAATAGAGATCCACTTATGTTTGATCCTGTATCATTTTGTTCTTCTTCAAGTATTGTATCTTTTTCTTCCAATGTTTTTTCAGCATATTCTTGTAGTTCCCAAGTTGGTTTGTAAACTGATTCATCAACTGTAATTAAAGTATCATTTTTTGAAAGTCATATAATCTAAGAAAAAGTAATACATTTCAATCTCTAAAGTAACAATGACAGTAAGTAATGTTCTTCTACAATGAAGCATTATATTAAAATAATAGTTCACAATCATTGATGTAATAGTTTTTCAATATAATCGTAATAGATCATAAAGTTACATGTATTTATACTATAGATTTAGATGATCTATACGAATGTAATGTTGTTAATAACTTAAGGTACTAATACATTCAGTCATTATGTTAAATAATGTAACTTTAATAGACTCAAATCTAAATTCAAGATAAATAATGAAGATGAATAATGTGAGATCTAGTTTGTAGTAACAATCGTACCGTTATTAGGTTGCTGATGTTGTATACCGTCATTAGGTTGCTAATGTTGTATATCGTTCTCCATGAATGTACGGCGAGATCTGAAAATTTTAGATCTGGATTTTGTTTATGATGTTTTTGATTGATCTGATATTTCTAGATCTGATTTGCTGATGTTGAATAATCGACTCCGGCGACGTTTGATTGTTAGGTTTAATCGCCGGAATTGGTCCGATTAATTGAGAGGTTTTCGCACCTTTTTCACTGCGTGTTTGTGTGTGTAGATAGCTGCTCACCTTTTACTGTGTGTTTGTGTGTGTTTCTGTTAGGTCGATCTATTTATATCTCAGATCATGGGTTCGGGTTTTGGGTCTAAATGACCCGTCTCATAGATGAGACGGGTATTGCTGTTCTCATGGGAAGACCAGCTCTATAAGGAATATTCTTACTTTCCAAAAAATCACAAAGAATTTCCTCTTGTTCCCTTTCTTATTTTTCGAGGTCCAATGTTCTTGTTTTGAGTGGATGACATCACAAAAAATATCCTTCAAGTCTTTTTCCTCTATTTCTGGCATGTCCTCTCTATCACTTCAACATTAGTATCATAAGTGGAAGTATTTCCTCTGTTCTATATTCAGTTTGTCTATGCCTTTTTTGTCCCCACTGTTTTTGGTGGTTGCGCTTCTCACATCATGCATTGATTGTTCTGAGGGATTTTTAGAGTTACTGTTTGAGGGTGATGTTTGAAAGGTTGGTGGCTGGTAGCCGGTGGCGATGGAAAGGTCTAGGTCATGGAGACCTTGTTCATACTCTTCAAGCCACATATCCTCGTCTTCAAAGTGTCTGGGGTTTGGATAGGGTTAAGGTCTCTGGTTCCCGATGTTATTCTTGTTGTTCGGCGTTAGAGTCTATGAAGGTAAGCTTAGATTTTGGTTCAAAGAGTTTTTTTTTTTTTTTTTTTTTTGGGGGGGGGGGGGGGGGGGTTTAATCCCAAGTTCCGCACGGGTTACTAGGTTGTGTTCTAGCATTATATGACAGATTATTGTGTCGTGGTCTAGTACTCGATTGGAGAAAGAGTATGAACAAGTGGAATAAGTGGGGATATTCTCCCACAATCTCTACAAAGTTTGAAAAGCCTCTCATACCTGCATGTAATCCAAGTGAAGTCTCGGCCTATGACTAAGTAGAAACCTGGAATTAGGGGGTTCTGAGGGTTAACCCTAATTTTTTTCTCTTAAAAACCTCATATTTGTTGGAGAGTAGGGTTCCAGTCGACTGTTTCTACCTCTCCTAGTTAACTGGTCATACGTCTTGCTGCAAGGGGATTAATAAACTCTTTGGAGAGATCATGAAACTGAATCCAGATTGGAGTATTTTTGACTTATAGAAATTATGGATAGTATAAGGTATCCAAGTTTCAAAAGCAAAGAAGACTCCTTCTATAGCCTAGGGACTGTTGTTGAGCATAAAATATCTATCTTTAGCATATTGAAAGTTGAAGAAATAGGCTTTACCTTGATTTCCATCTATGGTGACTCGTCCATGGAGAGTCCATGATTCGCTGATTGCTTGTCGGACTCTCTGAGGGCTGAAATATCTGTCATCTATCATGAAGCCAATGAGTGACCGGTTGAGTTCCCTTGTGAGTGATAGATTATCGTCTCTTTCTACTCTGGTAATTATACCTCGGCGTTCGTTTATGCTAGGAGGGGATGGGAGATGTTCCCACGATGGGATGCCTTCTAGTTCCTCGCGTGAGAATTGTATTCCGCCGAGAGTGAGGCTTCACACCACCATATCACTTTCGAGTTATTTGAGTAGGCCATTTTTCTGGATTCTTTTTGGAACTTTTCACTGGGATTCTTTTTTATCGGATGGTGTAGATGGAGTTTGGATGGTGGTTGAAGAGTGTTGTCGGTGAACCGGACTCTTATAATGGAAGGGGTTTTAATGTTGATGGTAGGTTTTGGTGGTAAGTTTGTGTAATGCATGGGGTGTGAGGATTAAATTTCGGGTGAATGATGTGCCGGCTTTAGTTGATGGGAAGGAAAGACTCCTAGTTGTCTAAGTTGGGTCTCCCTTTTTTGCGAGAGTTTTCCAATAATTTAACAAACTTTTACTTGCAAGTGGAAGTTAAGCCAAGAGTACTCCCTTCGTTTCGCCCATTTTATACTTCAAAAATACTTTTTTGAGTGTGTCTCATTTTATACTTTAAAAACTCATAAAAAAATGTTTTTTATGCTTTTTTATTTAGTGGCCCCGATATATCATACTCACAATAGCTATACATTAACTACTCCCTCCGTCCCATACGATTAGTTACCAAAATTGAATGCGCGGGAATTAAGGAGAAGTAAATATAATTTTGGTAGTGGAGTAAGTGTTGTGATTATGAAAAGTAAAGTAGGAGAGAGAATGAGGGCTAGGAAGTAGTAAGTGAACTGACGTTGTGAGTGCGCGAATGGGTCCCTCAAAATAAAGAATTATTATCACATTTCCATTTGAGTTACTAACCATTTATATTAGTATGAGAAACCCAAAACGGAAACAAGTAACCACTAGTATGGGGATGGAGGGTGTATTTGCTACTTCACTTTCTCTCTCCAACTATACTCACAGCACCATACACCATTTTTTATAGTTTATACTCTCTCCGTTCCATTTTGTACGGTCATATTTGACTTTTTGGTCAACACAAGTGAACTTTGACCAAACATTAATATCAATAATTAATCTAGTCAAAATTCACATGACCAGAGAAGACAAAAAAAAAAGTGGTTTATATGAGAATGAGAGTGAGGGAGTAATTAAAAACATTTAAATTTTTTTGAAGAATAAAATGGGACGGAGAGAGTATATGCACAACAAGGATATATCCTCCATATGCCAGAAATACTATCCAAACAATACATGTGTTTTATAGCCTACTACATATACTGAGTAAATTTGTTCCCCAAAAAGTTTCTCTAAGAGAAACACCACCATCATATCCTAACAGCTAGTTATAGACCAAGTATCATATATGAAATAAACTCATACACTAACAAGTATCATATATGAAATAAACTTCAAACACTAACAGCAACAAAAACAGAAATGGTCAAAATGTGGGATGAATGTCTCTATAGAAATGTATTCAGCGCATTGTATTCTCAGCGAGGGTTTTCTACACGTCTCACCTTCCTCTTGGGTTCATTATCCGAGCTCGTTGGGGAGTCTCACCTTCCTCTTGGGTTCATTATCCGAGCTCGTTGGGGAGTCGCATGCTCTTTTTCAACTTATTAACATCGTGCATCACTACTTCAGGATACTCTTTAGGTGTCATCAATGTCTGGGCTGGGGCTCAATTTCCGTGCTCTCACCAGCTGAATAAATGACAAGTGCCCGACCAGGGCCGTCCCTAACAGTTTATGGGCCTGGGACGAAGTCAAATTTAAGGGCTTTTAATATTATTTGTTTAGTAAAATTTCTTTATTTTAATCGACTATTTTTTTTATTTTTTTTTTGAAACAGTGTGATGCACGTGCAATGCACAGAAAACAGTAATATTGTAAAAATGATTATGGTTATAATTTGTTCAATGTGAGGTTATGGAAACCACAAGTTTTGAGAGAATTCTACTTGTGAGGTCTTTAGATTGAGGGTTTCCTTGCTTTCAGCATCCAAACTTGGTTCTTTGCATAGGGTGCATTCTCAATATAACGGGAAGAGATATATTGGTGGTGGTATAGTTAGGAAGGAGCTCTATGAGAGTATGAACCCTGATAAGGCTGTTGCTTTTGGTGCAACTGTTTAGGCAGCAACTTTGAGTGGTGAAGGGGGTTCCGGATCAAGATGTTGCTCTTTGGTGTTATGCCTCAGGCTCTTGGGCATCAAACTGCTAGAGGTGCTATAAATATTTTTATGAAGGTGAATGGACAAGAATCAAGGATAACAATTTGTTAGCAAAGGACAAGAGGAAACAAAAAATTGGTAAATGGTACAGAGGAAACCCAATACGTACCTTAGAGTGCCTAACCAACCAACGGATCTCGACCAAGCTTGCTCCTTCCCTGACAACAATTCCTTTTACTTGTCAGAAAACATCTCCATAACAGACTGAATGAGAGAAATTTTCTGCTCAATATATGCAACGATACACATCCGGTGTCATTTTTTACGACCTTCAAATTCAAAAATATACAACATTTTTACCACTAATAAAGGTAATTTTATCATATTGACCCGTTTGGTTTAAGTAAAAATATCACCATAACATAACTTGAGCCAACTTTTATTGCTAAATAACTTTTGATCATTCAAAAGTCAAGATCAGTGAGGTGTGAACTCAATTAGAAGTGGGGGAAAAAGTCCACAAACAACGAACAAATAAATCCGTAACATTGAAAAGCGCACCAGAGCTTTTGCCGGAGGACTGCCGAGTATGAAGAATGGAGAAAACTTAAATAAGATCTACTATTGGCTCACCACCTTAACACATTTCTCTAAAAAGCTTCACCTCTTCACCTTTTTGCCGGAGAACCAATGTAAACATTCAACGGAGAAACAGGCCTAAAAGTTATTCTAGTTGAGTAACTACCTATGCAAAAACTGTTCAGAAGAATCTGGGAGGATGGGCGACGACTTTTAAGGAAGCCGATGGAGGTTACGGCTTGAATATAATTAAACATCCAGTATCAATCAACACATGGCACCATGATTCAATAAACTAAGTAATCATAGAACTTGAAACTTAGAACTAAGCTGAACAAAACGACAATGATTGGTTTAGATAGATCAAGACCAAGGTCTAATTCCATGATTTGGTTGAATGGTTAATCTCATTTAGACATATAACTTACTTGGTAGATCGCGTGAAAGATTATAAAATACTTTTATATTTTATTTTGTATCTTTGTGATTCTGATTTATTTAGTGTATATATTTAGAGTTTATTTAATTTAAGAATTATGTGTATATTTAGTTTAATTCAATTATATTTTAAATAATTGTTTATATTATGAGTAGTTTAGGATATTGGTTTTGATTTAGTTGACTAACATATTAATGTTTATCTTTGGTAAGTATATTTTGTATTTTAGGTATAGGTGGACTCTTCAAGGAAAGATTCATTGGCTAAATAAGGATCAAGATGGTTGCCGAAGATAGCTGTCAAGAAGCCTTATAAATACACGTCCAAAGTTCATTCCAGACTTACGGATTATGAGCACATATTTGAGAGAGAAAGTCTGAGAATTATAGAGTCGTATTGTTCTTGAAGTTTTTATTCAAAAAGACTTCAAGTTGTTTGAGTGTTTTGTGAGTTCTAGTAATCTAGAATAGTTTGATCTTTTAATTGTTTTTGTTTCTTTCATCCTTTTGTACTCCGAAAGAGTTTTAGTAATGAAAGTTTTCCAGCAAGTAAATTTTGTTGTAGTGTTTAATCTGTTTCTTTATTTATTCCGCTGCATTTCTGTGTTTTGACAAGACAACTGTCTTGACACTTGTGAGCACAATTGTTCTCACAAGTGACTGTTTTTTTTTTTACTGGCCTAGCTGCTTATTTCTTTCAATTGGCATCAAGAGCCTGATCTCGATACACTGAGAAGTGATCCTAGAAAGTGGCAATTATGGACTGTCCTCATAGTCGTAAACCGCCTACACTAGATGGTTCAAACTATACCATTTGGAAGGCAAAAATGATCATGTACATCAAAAACATTGATCATCGCTCTTGGGTTAGTATTCTTGTGGGATATACTCCTCCAAGGACTGAAGTTGTCACGACCCGAAAACCCGTCTCTATTTCCTAATAATAAATATCTAATTATTTATTTATTTCTTATTTAATTGTTTAAATTATTATTTAATTAATAATTTATGTGTGCATTTTATGTGTTATAATAATTTATGCCTAGCATTTTATGTGGGTCATTTGTGCTAGTGTAGTATTATTTGGTCTTAGTTGTTAGTAGAAAGTATTAGAGTTGTGTAGTTAGTGGGGAGGGGGTCTAAGTGTAAGTTTGAAAACAATCATCTTCTCCCTACTCGCTCTCTTTCTCCCTCACCTCATTTCATCTCCCAGCATACTCCTTCTCTCTCTCCAAGAAAGGTAAAAATTCTTCTCTCCCTTCTCTCTTCATTCTACCTATCTTCCTCCCATTATTTCTCATTGCTCATTTTATGAAAAGTGTTTAGATCGTCGATAGGATCGTAGGAAGCTAAGATATTTCGAGTTCCGTCACCTTTGAGAAAATTCGAGTAAGTTACTTTTCCCCCATTTTCATGCTAGAAATGTTCATCAATGGTTGTATGATGTTATTGTTGTTGTTTATTGCAATCTTGGATGAGTTTTGAGTTATTTCAATTTGTTTGATAAATTTTGTGAGAAATTGATGTTGGGTTGAAATCTCTTGGATTGGATGTTCTAAATAATGTCTTATGAGCCATTTTAAGTTTCCAAGTTACTAGGGTACCTTGGTTTTGATATCTAGAAGTATTGACCTTGGGGTTGTTGATTTGAATGTGAGAATGGTAGTTTTTGTGACCATTTCCGAGTTGAAGAACCCAGGAAGGAATTCTGGGTTTGTTGATAAACCTTGGAGGCGCGCGCACCCTCTCCTCCTCAAATCTTGTTTTTCCTTCTGATCAAAGGAGGCGCGCACACCCTCCCATAGGAGGCGCGCGCACCCATTTCTTTTCCAAAAATCTCACCTTCTGTTGTCGTGAAGCGCGCGCACCCTTTTATTTGAAGCGTGCGCACCCTCACTTCCTTTTTGGCGCAATTTCCTTCTGACTTCAGGAGGCGCGCGCACCCTCCCATAGGAGGCGCGCGCACCCTCTCCCCTGTTGTGAAATTTATTTCCCCTTTTTGTCCAATCTTTCGAGAGCCATATCTCCCTCATCCGGACTCCGTTTTAGGTGTATAAATTATCGTTTTAAAGCTCTCCTTGAGCTCTTCGAGATGAGTGAGTAGTTTTGGTTGTGTTATTGAATTTAACTGGACCTTTGTGATTAAATATGATATGGGAAATGTGTTATCATTGTTGAGATTATTGGAACACTTTAATTGTGTGTTGTTGGTTCATTTCACTTTCTTGGTGACTTCTTGATAAGGATTCCCTACTTTGGAATCAGTGGTGGTTTATTTAAGCTAGTGTTTATTACTTAGCTTTCATTTGAAAGTCCAGCTGGTTATTTGTGTATCGAGTCAGGCAATGGATAATGCTATAATGGCTCAAGCCAAGTCCAGTATAGCATCGCCCATTGGTCCTTGTTTCCTCATCCAGATTGGCCTTGGATGGGATGAGCTAGCTCCTTTTGTGAGTATTCTAGCTACACGTTTTGGGGGCATGACTTTGTGGCATGGCTCCCGCCCTTTGTGGCACGTTACTTTGTTATTGGTTCCGGTACCAAGGGTTTTCTCTTCAAGCTTTCATGCTACTATGAGGATGTTGATTGTTGATTATTGAAGCAGCGCAACGACCTTTATTTGGTTATATCAGTTGGGAAACCTTGGCTAATATCCTTTGTTAATTGTTTATTTCCGCTGCTATCTGTTAGTTGATAAATGCTACGTGCTAAGTGTTATTTATTATTGTTTATGGATTATTGCATAATAGCATGTTATGTAGTTGTATTAGTAACTTATTGAGATTTATCTCACCCCTTTCTTTTATCTTTGTTTTTCCTTAACCCCCCCCAGGAAGAAAGGATTAGACTCGCTGATCACGAGGAGGACGTCGCGAGGGTTGAGCTTTTGGGGCAAATTGTTATTGGTGGGTTTACATTATATAAATGTGTAACCTTTTTGGGAATAGTTGTACCAAACTTGACGTCATTAGAATTTGTATATTTTATTATTTTGGGTGTAAGCTTATGGAGCTCACACTAGTTTATATTTTGTTGCTCAAGTGGATTTCAAAACTTTATGTTATCATCTTTTGGTATAAAAGGAAAATTTTATCTTCATTATTTTAGAGTTTATTGTTTAAGTCGACGTCCAGCTCGCGTACTCCGGGCCCGCGGGGTCGGGGTCGCGACAGTTGGTATCAGAGCTATGGTTTAGCTCTAAGTATAAGTCTAGGTGGACTAGTAATTGCCTGCATAAAACATCAACCGTTACTCACTCATAATCAGAATGATCTTCGGCAAGAGAACTGTGCTATGTTCCAAGGCATGTTCGAGGCGGCCATGAAGGCAATTCATGACCAAGGGCCAAGAGAGGAGCATGTGCCACCTCCGCGATACGGGTTGGAACAATTGCTGAAATTAAAACCAAGGGAGTTCGATGGTGAGCCCGATGTGAAGAAGGCCGAACTATGGGTTGAGTCTATAGAGAAAATTTATGATGTGTTTGGGTGCACGGACGAGGATAGGGTCTGGTTTGCGGCTTATAAATTGGTTGGGGCCGCCGAGCATTGGTGGAAAGGAGTTAAGGCAAGTTGGGATGATACCCATACAGTGTATGCATGGGAATTGTTTGTGCGGAAGTTCAAAGAGCATTTCATTCCGGTAGTAGATCAAAACCGAAAGGAGATCGAGCTTCTCAACTTGGAGCAAGGTTTGTTGTCTATAGCTCAGTACTCGGCTAAGTTCACAGAATTAGCCCGGTATTGTGACTATCTTGTGAGGACCGAAGAACAGAAAGCTATGAGATTCATCCAGGGTTTGAAGACTTCTATCCGGACTCAACTTATAGCACAGAGGATTCAAACTTATCAGGATGCGGTGGACCGAGCCTATTTGATGAGCAAGATATAGGGGAGCATAAGAAGAAGGTCGAGGTAACTAACACTAGCAAGCAAGGCGGGCAGAGCAAGCCACAGACCCGCTCAGATAACCGAGGTAATTTTGGGGGACAATCTCAGTCCCGAGGGCAACCGATCCCAAGGAACCCGGGTACTACTGCCGGGAACCAAGGGAACCAAAATAGGAGACTCTGTTCATATTGCCAAAGGGGAGGACACTCGGAGGACCAGTGTTGGAAGAAACAGGGGAAATGTATTAACTGTGGGCAGTTGGGGCATTTTGCGAAGGATTGCCCGAGATTCAGAGGTCAACCGACTGGGGTAGGAGCTGGGGCTCCACAGGGTCAGAAAAGGGATGCTACGGGAAAGGCCAAGGTCCAAGGAAAAGTGTTTGCAATGAATCAGCATCAGGCAGATGATCCCTCAGTGATTGGAGGTATTGTTTTTATATCTAATGTGAGCGCGCGTACGTTAGTAGATCCAGGATCATCTCATTCTTACATTTCTGTGCAATTTGCTTCTTTACTAAATGTTGCATCTGAGTCTTTGCCCTATGTGTTAGAGGTGTCAACTCCTATGGAAGAGTGTTTAGTGACTGATAAAGTCTTTCGTGCTTGTGATGTGCTTATCTGTGGTCATGTCTTGTGTGCGGACTTGGTAGTCCTTCCTATTCAAGACTTTGATGTTATTTTGGGTATGGATTGGTTGAGCAAGTTTCATGCTTCTGTCGATTGTCGTAGAAAGGTCGTTAATTTTTCCATCCCTGATATGCCTAAATTTGTTTTTGAGGCTATGCCTTTGGGTAGGAATATTCGTATCATTTCTTATGTGAAAGCTAGGAGATTGTTGTACCGTGGTTGTGAGGGGTACTTGGCTAGTGTGCTTGATACTAGGAAAGAATCCCCTAGTTTGGAGAGTGTTCGGGTAGTTAGAGAATTTCCCGATGTTTTCTCTTCTGAATATGATATGCCTCCAGATCGTGAGATAGAGTTTTGTATAGACCTTTTGCCAGGTACGGCTCCGATTTCAAAGGCACAGTATAGGTTGGCTCCCGCAGAGTTGAAGGAACTAAAGGTTCAGTTGCAAGAGTTTCTTGATCGAGGGTTTATCCGCCCTAGTGTTTCTCCGTGGGGAGCACCGGTTTTGTTTGTGCGGAAGAAAGACGGTTCTTTGAGATTGTGTATTGATTACCGGAAGTTGAATCAGGTTACAGTGAAGAACAAGTATCCTCTACCTCACATTGATGATTTATTTGATCAGCTTCAAGGGTCCGTGGTGTTTTCTAAACTTAATTTGAGGAGTGGGTACCATCAGTTGAAGATTCGATCGGAGGATATTCCGAAGACTGCTTTTCCCACTCGCTATGGTCATTACGAGTTCTTGGTTATGCCGTTTGGGTTGACTAACGCGCCTGCCGTGTTTATGGATTTGATGAACCGGGTTTTCCATCCTTATCTTGATTCGTTCGTGGTGGTCTTCATCGACGACATTCTTGTCTACTCTAAATCTCGAGAGGAGCACGAGCAACACTTGAGGACAGTTTTATCCATTCTTGCGAGGGAGCAGTTGTTTGCGAAGTTTAGTAAATGCGAATTTTGGCTCGAGAAGGTTTCATTTCTGGGTCATGTTATTTCAAAGGATGGGATTTCTGTGGATCCTTCAAAGATAGAAGCCATAGTGGATTGGAAGAGACCCAAGTCAGTGACCGAGATCAGAAGTTTTCTGGGTTTAGCCGGGTATTACAGAAGATTCATAAAAGGGTTTTCGAGGATTGCTACTCCGATGACTCAGTTGACCCGGAAGGATGTACCGTTTGTGTGGAGTGAAAAATGTCAACGTAGCTTTGATGAATTAAAGAAGAGATTAACTACGGCTCATATTCTTGCGTTACCAAATGGAAATGACGACTTAGTGATTTACAGTGATGCTTCGAAAGAGAGTTTGGGTTGTGTTTTGATGCAGAATGGGAAAGTAATTGCTTATGCTTCGAGGAAGTTGACCCCCAGTGAACAGAATTACCCTACCCATGATATGGAGTTGGCTGCGATAGTCTTTGCGTTGCATAAGTGGAAGCATTACCTATATGGAGCGAAGTTTGAGATTTTTACCGATCACAAGAGTTTGAAATACCTCTTCTCTCAAAAGGAATTGAATAACCGTCAGCGTAGGTGGATGGAGCTTTTAAAAGATTATGATTGCACCATTTCGTACCATCCGGGCAAGGCAAATGTAGTAGCTGATGCGATCAGTCGAAAGTCTTATGTGGCATCAATGATGATTCGTGAATGGAAATTGCTAGAGGATGCTCGAGATTGGCGTCCCCAAGAGTCGAAACGTGGAGTTATTTTTGCGAACCTTAATGTATTTCCCACATTAATTCAACAAATAAAGGATACTCAGAAGGATGATCCAGAGTTGAAGAAGATTATGGATAATGCTCGGGATAGACAGTATGTGGACTTCCAGCTTGACTCCGAGGGAGTGTTGACTTACCGTAGCAGATTGTGTGTGCCGGATATCGGTGGGATTAAACAGCGAGTTCTTGATGAGGGTCACAAATCCCGGTATACCATTCATCCCGGGAGTATGAAGATGTATCAGGATTTAAAACAGCAATTTTGGTGGATTAACATGAAGAGGGAAATTGCAGATTATGTATCGAAGTGTTTGACCTGTCAACAAGTTAAAGCAGAGCATAAGAGGCCCGCAGGTCTACTTCAGCCTCTTGAGATACCCGAGTGGAAGTGGGAACACATTACGATGGATTTCGTAACTGGACTACCCAGGACTCGAAGGAGGTTCAATGCAGTTTGGGTGATTGTGGACAGACTGACTAAATCTTCTCATTTCTTACCCATTGACATTTCCTATTCGATGGAGAAACTTGCGAAATTGTATATTCATGAGATTGTCAGATTGCATGGTGTTCCAGTTAGTATTGTGTCAGACAGAGATCCCAGGTTTACATCCCGATTTTGGCAAGCGTTACAGAAGGCTTTGGGTACCGATTTGAGGTTTAGCACCGCGTTTCATCCTCAGACTGACGGTCAGTCTGAGAGAACCATTAAGATTCTCGAGGATATGTTACGAGCTTGCACAGTTGACTTTCCAGATTCGTAGGATACACATCTACCGCTTGCAGAGTTCACCTACAATAATAGTTATCAGTCGAGTATTCAGATGGCACCGTATGAGGCTTTGTATGGGAGGAAATGTCGGTCACCTATTTGTTGGGACGAGGTAGGGGAAGCAAAATTTTGGGGTGTTGACATGGTTCAGGACACGGTGGAAAAGGTTAAAATTATCCGGGATCGATTGAAGACAGCCCAGAGTCGACAGAAGAGCTACGCCGATCATCGAAGACGAGATCTTAGTTTTCAAGCCGGAGATTTTGTGTTCTTGAAAGTATCTCCGAAGGTGGGTATTCGAAGGTTCGGGAAGAAAGGCAAATTGGCTCCGGGGTTTATAGGTCCGTTTGAGATTCTGGGAAAGGTGGGACTTCTTGCATATCGTCTTGCGTTACCATCTTCTTTTGACCGGTTACATAATGTTTTTCACGTTTCGATGCTTCGGAAGTATATTCATGATCCATCTCACGTGTTACCGAGGGTACCGGAGGATATAGAGCCCGATATGACCTACGAGGAACGACCGGTTCGAATCCTTGATTCTAAAGTCCAAGAGTTGAGGAACAAAAGCATTCAGTTGGTTAGAGTTCTTTGGAGGAATCACAATGTTGAGGAATCGACTTGGGAGCTTCGTGATGAGATGGAGCGTAAATATCCATGGCTTTTTAATTCGGGTAAGTCTCGTTAAAATTCGGGTCGAATTTTCTTTAAGGGATAGTGAATGTCACGACCCGAAAACCCGTCTCTATTTCCTAATAATAAATGTCTAATTATTTATTTATTTCTTATTTAATTGTTTAAATTATTATTTAATTAATAATTTATGTGTGCATTTTATGTGTTATAATAATTTATGCCTAGCATTTTATGTGGGTCATTTGTGCTAGTGTAGTATTATTTGGTCTTAGTTGTTAGTAGAAAGTATTAGAGTTGTGTAGTTAGTGGGGAGGGGGTCTAAGTGTAAGTTTGAAAACAATCATCTTCTCCCTACTCCCTCTCTTTCTCCCTCACCTCATTTCATCTCCCAGCATACTCCTTCTCTCTCTCCAATAAAGGTAAAAATTCTTCTCTCTCTTCACTCTTCATTCTACCTATCTTCCTCCCATTATTTCTCATTGCTCATTTTATGAAAAGTGTTTAGATCGTCGATAGGATCGTAGGAAGCTAAGAAATTTCGAGTTCCGTCACCTTTGAGAAAATTCGAGTAAGATACTTTTCCCCCATTTTCATGCTAGAAATGTTCATCAATGGTTGTATGATGTTATTGTTGTTGTTTATTGCAATCTTGGATGAGTTTTGAGTTATTTCAATTTGTTTGATAAATTTTGTGAGAAATTGATGTTGGGTTGAAATCTCTTGGATTGGATGTTCTAAATAATGTCTTATGAGCCATTTTAAGTTTCCAAGTTACTAGGGTACCTTGGTTTTGATATCTAGAAGTATTGACCTTGGGGTTGTTGATTTGAATGTGAGAATGGTAGTTTTTGTGACCATTTCCGAGTTGAAGAACCCAGGAAGGAATTCTGGGTTTGCTGATAAACCTTGGAGGCGCGCGCACCCTCTCCTCCTCAAATCTTGTTTTTCCTTCTGATCAAAGGAGGCGTGCGCACCCTCCCATAGGAGGCGCGCGCACCCATTTCTTTTCCAAAAATCTCACCTTCTGTTGTCGTGAAGCGCGCGCACCCTCACTTCCTTTTTGGCGCAATTTCCTTCTGACTTCAGGAGGCGCGCACACCCTCCCATAGGAGGCGCGCTCACCCCCTCCCCTGTTGTGAAATTTATTTCCCCTTTTTGTCCAATCTTTCGAGAGCCATATCTCCCTCATCCGGACTCCGTTTTAGGTGTATAAATTATCGTTTTAAAGCTCTCCTTGAGCTCTTCGAGATGAGTGAGTAGTTTTGGTTGTGTTCTTGAAGTTAACTGGACCTTTGTGATTAAATGTGATATGGGAAATGTGTTATCATTGTTGAGATTATTGGAACACTTTAATTGTGTGTTGTTGGTTCATTTCACTTTCTTGGTGACTTCTTGATAAGGATTCCCTACTTTGGAATCAGTGGTGGTTTATTTAAGCTAGTGTTTATTACTTAGCTTTCATTTGAAAGTCCAGCTGGTTATTTGTGTATCGAGTCAGGCAATGGATAATGCTATAATGGCTCAAGCCAAGTCCAGTATAGCATCGCCCATTGGTCCTTGTTTCCTCATCCAGATTGGCCTTGGATGGGATGAGCTAGCTCCTTTTGTGAGTATTCTAGCTACACGTTTTGGGGACATGACTTTGTGGCATGGCTCCCGCCCTTTGTGGCACGTTACTTTGTTATTGGTTCCGGTACCGGGGGTTTTCTCTTCAAGCTTTCATGCTACTATGAGGATGTTGATTGTTGATTATTGAAGCTTCGCAGCGACCTTTATTTGGTTATATCAGTTGGGAAACCTTGGCTAATATCCTTTGTTAATTGTTTATTTCCGCTGCTATTTGTTAGTTGATAAATGCTACGTGCTAAGTGTTATTTATTATTGTTTATGGCTTATTGCATCATATCATGTTATGTAGTTGCATTAGTAACTTATTGAGATTTATCTCACCCCCTTTCTTTTATCTTTGTTTTTCCTTAACCCCCCCCCAGGAAGAAAGGATTAGACTCGCTGATCACGAGGAGGACGTCGCGAGGGTTGAGCTTTTGGGGCAGATTGTTATTGGTGGGTTTACATTATATAAATGTGTAACCTTTTTGGGAATAGTTGTACCAAACTTGACGTCATTAGAATTTGTATATTTTATTATTTTGGGTGTAAGCTTATGGAGCTCACACTAGTTTATATTTTGTTGCTCAAGTAGATTTCAAAACTTTATGTTATCATCTTTTGGTATAAAAGGAAAATTTTATCTTCATTATTTTAGAGTTTATTGTTTAAGTCGACGTCCAGCTCGCGTACTCCGGGCCCGCGGGGTCGGGGTCGCGACAGAAGTGACTGCTACAGCTTCGGCCGGGGAGGAGAATATGGAAAAAGTGTATATCCCTAAACTCGAGGAGACTTGGAACAATGAGGAAATTGCGCTTGCAAATAAGTTTTCAAAGACTCGCAATCTCGATTCTCAAACCAACCAACCCCAATGGAACCAACACTATTAACACCAGTACTATGCCTGATATACCACAAGAGAAGGAACACTCGACGTCAATATCACACTCATGACCCAACCAATTTCTATCTTAACCTCATCCACTAATTCATTATGCATCTACTGCACAAACTTTCCATGACCAAGGAAGCTAATTAACTTCAAGAAAACTTAGTTTTCTAAACCGCTCAAAATCGTAGCACCCAAGTATCGAAACCTATTCAATATCAGAGTTCTTATTCCCTTTCAAGATCTAATCCCATAGCTCTGATACCAACTGTCGCGCCCCGAAAATTCCAAATTTCAATAAATATTAAAATAGCATAATATACATCTTTAAAATGGTAAATACCGAACCAGTCGCGCGAACTCTGCTATAAAACCAACATTACTACCATAAACATGTCGATGACAAAACCGACTACAACTCAACGAGGTTATAACTCGGAGACTATTTACAAGTGCGGAAGCAAGAATAACCAATAACATATATAACCAAATGACAACCGTACTTACATAACACTATACGACCACGGCCTCACAACAAGAGTACACAAAGGCTCCATAGAGAAACTACCCCAAAGGAGTATAACCTGCTTAGAACAGTCCCACAACAACATCAGCTCTTACAGCTTATTACCTCTAGCTTTCCTGTAAACTAAGGAAAACAAATTTGAAAGGAACGGGGTGAGATAAATCTCAGTAAGTTACTAATGCAGCTACATGGCATGTTATCATAAATATAAATTGAAACTGAATCATATAACAAATAAATAAGAGGCTCCCTATCGCCAACCGTCCCATACCGGTTGGAAATAACGACCAGCTCATCATGCAGCACATAAAGCTGAAATAAACACGTTACAAAGGATACTGAGTCAAGGTTCAACCAAAAGGATATAACAACTGAACCATATAAACCGGGCCGCATCGAAGAGCAGCATCACAAGCAACATCGAAGAGCTGAAGCAGGGGTTTCGGAACCAAACAATAACAACAACAGGGGGAAAATGATACAAAGTCATAACCCAAACGGTGACTAAACTAACACAAAGGAGAGCTAGCCCAAACCCAATCCGTGGCCCAAGGAAGGGGGTTAAAGAAAAGGTACCAGTGGGAACATTATAATGAACTTGACTGGGGTGCCATTATAATCTCCTACCACTGCCTGACTCAACCAAGTATGACCAGCTGGACTTTAAACGAAAGCACAATCAGTATACGATTCCAAAAGAGGGAACCATACCAAGTACATCATAAAGATGATAAACTGCCCATAAAGAGCCCAACAACGATAAACATGAGTTTCTCATAAAGAGCCCAACAACAATGAACATTTAAAACATTATGATTCCAAAGTAGGGAACCATACCAAACACATCACAAAGATGATAACTACGAGTTACTCATAAAGAGTACAACAATGCCTACAACACATCCTTAAGATGATAACCATGAGTTACTCATAAAGAGTACGTTGACTATGAACCCAATCATTTCTTTATACTTAGGATTCCCAAGTAGGGGATCTGAATAAGTACACCATCAAGATGCTAAACAATCCGTAGGCACTTAACCACCATTTCACACCTTACATCTGATCATAATTGAACCAATTCCTAACACTCTTGTGTTCCACAACGCCTATCTAGGTACCTTAGAATAGACCCAAAGCCTAGGCAAGAATTGAACCTTAAATCAATCAATTTGGAACAGTTCATTTTTCCCCAGCACACTGGGCGGTCGCCCATAACCAGTTGTGCGGTCGCCCAAAGACCACACTGATCAAGACCAAAACCAGCCAGATAATTGTGCGGTCGCCGGCCCTATTTGGGCGGTCGCCCAACACACTTTTCAGGCCAAAACTCGATTCTTTATATTACCTCTGTTTCACCGTCTCAAAAGTACTATTACAACTTCCTATCTTATGTATATATATAAACCCAAGAAATGATTCCAACAGTGAGAATACTCACAAAATAGCCCAAATAACAAATAGCTCCAATACTCCCACAAAACAACAATTATCAAGAAAAGTATCACATATAATATGCATGAGCAATATTATAATTTAAAGAGGAGTAGTAACTTACTAGCTCGAAAGTACTATCAATTAAACTCGCATTCGTTCGGGTCAATACAATCACCTAGTCGAGCGTTACGATCCTACGACCTCCGATAGTTGAAATCTTGAACATAACTGATTTTAGAAAAAAAATTCTAGGGATGAAACCCTCACTCACAGCTCGTACACTTTCCCTGGTTCTCTATTCATGTTTTGCTAATGAAATAGGATAACCCACAACTGAAAATGAAAAAGGGAATGTATAGTCGGTCTTGGGTAAAGTTAAAATGGGAAAAAGTAAAACTAAGGTACGTTCTCAAATACGGTACAAATGTTTCTATTTATCTATCTATTTGCAATAGAAAGAAAATGATTAGATTATATTAATTATTTTATTGTAATATCTATTCATTTCCAGCCCACTCACGGTCATAGAGTTAAATCCATTAAGTGAGGTGGTCACTCTTCATTGCTTAGTCAAAATAAAAGTCAAAACAAATTTAATACATTATTGTCTAAAAACTCAATATAATTTGACCATTTATCTGGAATTATCTACTACATCAAATTACACAAATTAAATTATAAAATAATATTCTACATAAAATTTATATGAAATTGGGACGGGTCGTCACACGCATGTGCTCAACTTATGACCAAAAATAGTACCGGGGTTTGGGGTCGTTACATGTCTCGTCTTTGTGTTGGGATAAAAAATCGTTAGTTTTGTCATGTTTCGTTAATTTTTTTACTAACTCCATTAGTCTTATGCTTAACTGACTAACGAAACAGCTGAGAGGGGCAGAATAGTCCATCTGGACTAGATGTCTCGCACGAGACATCTATGTCTCGCGCGGGACATCTTCTTCCGACTTTGAGTTCTATTCCATTTCCTTTTTTGTGTAGATCCCTCTAGGCAAATACTTTAGCAATCCGCAATTTGACCAAATATTGGATCCTAGTTACTTAAACAAACCTCTCCACAATTAACAACTTAATTCCTAACCTATTTACACTTCCTTGGCTTGATCATTAAGTCATTCTACACATATAAATATAGTATTCTTCCTCCTTGAAAAGGCTAGTCACTCATAATCACTCTCCTAACACTTCCTGACGATTTCTCATACGGGAGCTCTCTTAAAATACTCTCTCTCTCTCTCCATATATCTCTCACCAAATTCAATCATACACTTGGTGTTTTTGATTTTCAAGCTTTTGCCTAGGCTATCCATTGGAATCACACGTTCTTTAAAAGGTAATCTTCTATATGTTAGAATAGAGATAAACCGGGAACTAGCGATCAAATTAGAAGAAATCAGCACAAGTGACGAGCAGACACGGATCGGCCGTGCAAGGTGAGTGGCCCGGCCATGTTGCTCGGGCATGTCAAGGCCGGAAAGCGCCCGTGCACTAAGGGGGCAGAAAACACACCTTTTGTCGAAAAATAGAGCACGGCCGAGCTGGGCATGCAACTCGTGTAACGTCCCGAAATTAAGCACGTCGATTTGGGACGAATTGAAAATAAAAAATGAAATAGGAGTATGGGACGGATTATTAAAGAATTTGAGGTGAGTTTATAATTTTGGTGGGACCCACCCATTTTGTTGGCTCTCGCAGTAAATAAAAGTTGCAAGGATGAGGTGTTAGCAATTTGCTTTAGTGACTCGTACAAATAACGTGCATGGCTTAAGGTTGAGGTGGAATATTGTTAAGCTTTCCTATGATGACTCACTCCTCCATGTTGACCATTATATATAAATTAGTGTTTTGCTATTGTTAAGGGGATTGAACGTAATCTGTAAAGACAAAAACTCAAATGCGGCGGCCGCACCACGTGCAGTGGGTATGCCCACGGGTCGGCCCGCCCTCTTCATGGAAAACCCGCTCGGCTCCAGCTCCTCCCCCTCTCCCGTTGTGACACGTGTTATTTTAAAAAAAAAAAAAAAAACCCCCATTAACTTAAAAATGCTATATCTTGAGATTTATAACTCAGAAAAATAAATTAAAAATACCGTTGTGTTCGTCTCGACGAGACGAATAAAACTACATAGGTCATGATATGGCTTGATTTAAAAAAAAAAAAACATTTTTTTACACACAAAAAGTTTGAATTGCTTGTCAGCTGAGATGTAACAATCTGTTCTAATAAAAGTAACAGTTTCATATTCAAAAAGTAACACTTTTTTTACAGTCAAATGTAACATCAATTTTACAAAAAAAAAAATTGGGTTTGCACATCAATTGTTACTTTCTCAATAAAAAATTGTTACATTTTAGATATAATGTTACATTTAAGAATATAAACTGTTACAATTGAAAAAAAAATGTTACATTCATTTTTTATAAAATATAACATTAGTTTAGTTTGTCAATCTTATGTTAATTTTGAAAAAAAAAAAAAAGTGTTACATTTTGAAAAAAAGAGTGTTACATTCCTATATAAAAAGTGTGACATTAGTTTAGTTGTCAATTTTTATGTTATCTTTTAATCTATTGCAGCAAAAATGTGGTACATTTTTTTAAAAAAAAATGTTACATTTCGTTATAATAAGTGTTACTTTTGTTGGGAGGAAAAAAAGTTATGGGTGACAAAAAAAAAACGAAATCGAAAAAAAAAAACGAAAAAAAAAAAAAATAGGAAAAAAGTCGCCTGGCCCCGTCGCACAGCGTGCGGCGGGTGTACAGGAGACTACCTCACCTGTAAATATGTTGCGAGGCTTTTTGGCCAACTTATCTGCGGAGATATGCTACCTTGTGGTTCAAGTTCATTCGGATAAATTATTTGGTGTTTCGTATTATCTGTTTTGTGGTAAGGGAGACTACGCAGTATCGATTCCGTGTCATTTCTTTTATACCCGTCTTATCGTAGTACTCTGTATTATTGATACGTATATCATTTGTTCGGTCTCATTTGATAATTGTTTTGAAATTGAACTTGCTCGGTTAATATTACGGTTATTTGGAAAGCATACTTTGTGTGTTAATTGCTCTCAAATATGAGATTTGTTATATGGAACAGTTGCGATGTAGCTAATTATGTGACGGTTGCAGTTGGCTCGGTTATTGGTTATTGTGTTTGTGTTGGGTCCGGCTCCTTGAGGGCGGCCAACAATTCGGTTAATTTGGTTAAGCCACTGGGCCCAAATATAATTAGTACATCGGAATGTAAAGTATGATTGATCAGTTATTCGGTTTACGAAAGGGGTCTTATTGGCATGTCCATATTTATAATTTCATGGACATTGTTATTTGGTGTTTGTGTTCCATTGGCTTCTGTGATATTGTGTATCCCCTTTCTTACTGAGCCCCCCAGCTCACCCCCCTCCAGTTTCAGTTTTGCAATTAAGCGACGATCGGGATGAAAGGATTGGGGCAGAGCCGTTTATAGAGCATTTGGGCTGATTAGTGAAGCTTTGTATAGTATTTTGGAAATGTAAATTGTACTATTTTGATATTTATAGAAATAGAATTTTTTGGGGTGTTACAACTCGGCTGAGCAGCATGGGCGTGCATGTATGCGGGAGCAGCCGTGCAGCCGCTGTTCGGATAAATTGCTGAATTTTGGGAATTCTAATTTGACTAGGTTTGGACTTATTCTAAGTTGTGTATATAATCAGGGTTCCACCCCAAAACTTATTGTAACTCAGATTAACATATTAGTATAGTGCAAGATCCTGGCTTGGTAGTGCCCCAGGCGTAGTCAAAAATATTGACGAACTGGGTAAACAATGTTTGTGTTCTTTTACTGTTTTTGCTTTAATTATCGTTCCTGCTTGTTGGTTTGCGTAATTTATTCTTGCGATATGTTTGGTTTGGAGGGTCTATACCACAACAACTGGTATCAGAGCTGCTGGTTAGATGATCCTAGGTTTATTCAGGCAGTCAAGAATGGGCAAGGATAAACAAGCGGTGAAAAAGTTCAATGGGTCTGGCTACGCGTTTAGGATGATGCAAATAGAGGTATCTTGTAAAGGAATTACTTAAGAGGGTTTCTTTGACAATCTTGTAGAGGAAGGAAAGATAAAGCCAAGAGACGGTGGTCATCCAAAAGAAGTAGGTACTAATCATGCTCACCACCTCTACTGCAAATTCCACAACACCACTGACCATGACACAAACTTTTGTCACCATTTGAAGGATGTCATCCAAGATATCATTGATAAGAAGGAACTTGCGGTGCCTAATGTTGTTACCAGCCCGCTCCCTTAGAAGCATGAAGAAGATGAAGCCTCAAGAATAAATCATGACTTACCACTTTGGGGCTACAACTATCCTCTCCCTTTTTCCTTTGAAATAGAATATGTTTAAATATTCTAGTAGGAACTCGAACAGTCGTTTTGTCATTCTAGCCCCTATCCCTCCTCTCTAGTTTATGTCAATTAAACTATCGAGTCCGTTTTGAATTTCGTTACTAATGAAAATCATTCTTATTTCCTCTACCCTATTCTAAAGTTATTCTACCTCATGAGTATCCCTAAAATTCATTCAAAAAATGGACTCGCAAACAATAAATAATCACTAATCTAAAACTTTGCAAAATATGATAGTTATGTCTAAACGAGTTTGAGAATTAAGGCTAACATTAGAAGGTCTAGGGGCTAAACATTACTATGTTCAAGTTGAAAGTCGAAGGACTACAAATGAAGAAAGCCAAAGGCGTTATTATCAAACGTTCCCCAAGCAAGAGTAGGGCTACTCAACTCAACTCAGCTCAGCTCAAGCTTTGAGAGTAAAAAAAAAAAAAAAAAAAACTCTATAGCTTCCATCTCCCCATTACAAAGAGGGAACTCGAGTTACAACTAAGTCAAGGAAAATTCCTCCAACATATCTCCTTTGGCAATCCAAATGAAGAAATGAGGATTCCTCAACATCCTCTCCTCCTACAAAAAAACTCAACTCAAATGTCCAAACAAATGAAGAAAATGAGGTTCCTCTACATCAAGAGAGATGTTCACCCCCTATGTCGTACTAATGATTGACCTTCTTCTTGAAACTCGTCTAAGACATCTCTAAACGATTCTTTTGCAAAATAATCGAACAATCACTCAAGATATAAAAAGTAACTACTACGGTCCATTAAAGGTGAACAACTTTTTTAGTATTCTTGAGCCACGCAACGTTCTTTGTTGAACCTAGGGGCTTCATCTTCTCCATTTTCATATACTTTCTTGAAATCCAAGCATCAAGACTAGGGGATTTAGATCCTTTCATTCCCCAGCCTATTTGTGCCCAAGTTACGCGAACCCTTCATAATTAGATCGTCGCCAATGGTTGGTCAAAGTTCATTTTTGTTGACCATAAGAAGTCAAAATGAGATCTTTCGGGGACAGAGGGAGTATTAATGAACCCAAACCCTCAACATGTTATAGACATACTAATAATTAATAGATGTAAGAAAACTTAAATTCTTTTAAATTAATTTAATTAATTAAGTAATTAAATACTCCCTCCGTCCCAGAAAGATAGTCCCTTTTTTTTCGTTTTTCGTTGTTACTACGAGGGAACTTTGAGCAATTATAAAAGCTACTTATAATTATGTTAATGTGAATCTAAAAATTGGTATTAATAGTATTTATAATGGTGTATCAAGAACAATTTCAAAAATTTTATTAAAATAATTAAAAGTAGCATTAATTATTGCTCAAAGTTCCTTCGTAATAACTACGAAAATAAGGGGACTATCATTTTGGGACAGCTATAGATAGAGAGAGAGAGAGTATTTGTCTAGGAGATATGAGATACATGACAATCATAACTAGAAGTAGAATTGATAGACATGAATAAATGATTTTTGTAAAAGCAATATTTTTTCTTTTACTAGAGCAATAAACATTTTTTTAAGAGTAGGTCTTGTGAAAAACGTGTTTTACCCTAAAGATAGAAAAAACGTGTTTTTCCAGAAAAATGCCAGTGTTAATATAAAAAACTGTCAGGCTTGGCCACTGGCACTCATAAAACATAGACACTGGTACTTTCATAAGTGTCAGTATTAGTGTTAAAAAATGTCAGGCACATACACTGGCACTTTTTTAGCACTGGCACTGGCAGTTATGTAAAGTGTCAGTGTCTATGTTAATATGTGCCAGTGTAATATCACTGGCACTTCTTAAAACTAACACTGGCAGTTACGATAACTTCCAGTTTATTACAAAAATACCACCGCGTGCGTTGAAACAACTTCCAGTTTATTACAAAAATTCCACCGCCTCATTTAAAAAACACGTTTACCCTAAGATTAGGGTAAAACGCGTTTTTTACTAGTTTTTCACTTTTTTTTTTACGACACTTTCAAAATATTTTACACAAAAATGGAGAAAAAGAGTGAGAACGAAAAGGATTATCTAACTTCACCCACTGCCGCGATGACAGTCCAATTAAAACGCACAAAAGTTGCCCAACCAACATACTCACTCCGCACCGTTATTGCAGATCACCTAACCTTCAAATTTCACGCACTTCAATGTACCAAATTCCAAATTAGATTAGGGTTCTTCAATCCCTCTTTTAATCCAAAGCCCTCATTTCAATCAATTTCAGATCTCGGAGAAACAACATGGGCAACACCTCGTCGATGCTCACTCAATACGATATCGAAGAAGTCCAAGATCATTGCAATAAAACTTGTAAGTACTATCTAATTCAAATTACGATACTGATCATGGGGCTTCAAACAATTGTTTGCGTCGTTAATTTGGTAATGTTTTTTAATTTTTGCAGTCTCGCAGCAGGAGATTGTCTCTCTATATCAGAGGTTTTGTCAGCTCGATCGTAATGGTGCTGGTTTCATCTCTGCTGATGAGTTCCTTTCCGTCCCCGAATTCGCCGTCAATCCGCTTTCTCAGGTTTTCTTTATTTCCGTTTGTTCTTGTTGATTTGTCATTCACTCATTTATTTATATCACATATTCTGGGTTTTGTAAAAATAACTCCTAGTCACTAATTTTACTTAAAATCAAGTACAACAACTTTTCATATCAGTATAAATGTCATCGGTGGCGTATCTAGGATTTGAGGTGAGGGTGTGCATTTTCTTTTGGGGTTCGCCCCCGAATTTTTTTTGGGGTCCGGTCAGGTCGGCTCAAAACTTTAAATGACAAAAAAAATAAAATGACACTATAAAAATGCTCAAATCATAAATTTCAGATTTTAAAACCGTAAAATTGAATTAAAAGAATACATTTTTGAGATTGAGACATTGCTACGGAGGAAGAAGTGCCGATTGCCGTGAATCAAGCGAGAGTCTTTTAGTAATTTTTTATTTTTAACACTCTGCACTCCTCTTCTTTCAAAAATTACAATTTACACCCCTAATTTTTTTTTATTTTTTTTTATAACTACTCAGTAATTTCGGAAAATCCAGGGTGTGCAGCTGCCCACCCTGGACACATGCTGCATCCGCCCCTGAATGTCATATAATTGCACTCCCTCATCACGAATTGGGTCAGTGGCGTGGCATATTCTGAACTTGGTTCAAACAGGAGTCAAAATTATACGCGACAAAATGCAAAACTTCTGTTTCTAAGAAAAGAATTGGTCAATTTGATAAAAATATTCTTGATTGGCAAATGTCACATTTTATGTTTGCAGAAATGATCTCATTTGTTGTCGTCCCTGTGGCTCTGCCTCTGAATTGAGTGTGCCTTTTTTGAGAGCAAAAAAAGTATCATCCCAAAAAGGAGTTTCAGTTTTTCTTTGAAGTTACTAGGCTCACTTGGTACATACTATCATTTTCCAATATGCACTTGCACTGCTATAGTGTGGACCTTGATACATTCATGATGCCTTTGCCAAAATGGCACAAAAATCGACTTTCTAACTTCTCTTAAATACTGAAAATGAGACTTCTTTTGGGACTAACTTGTAGATATAAAGCTTCATGAAACATACATTAAAGAGCAAGTCTTGTGGTCATTGGCGAAGCCATGTTAGTGGCATTGGGTCATTTGATCCCTTCAGTTTTGGAGTGTCTATTTGAGCACCTTCAAATTTTAATAAAATGACTTTTTACTACTAACAATACTTGATTTATACTTCTTGGCCCCCTAAATTTTTGGGTATAATTTGCACTAAACTATATGACCCCTTTTTATGTTACATTTGATGTCGTAGTTGTGATATTTATCCCTAAAGAAATGTCAACCCCCCATTTCTAGAATTTCTGGCTTCGCCACTTGTTATGGTATTGGAAAGTAAATAAATGCGTACCAAACCTTGGATAAATGATTGTACAAGTAACTATTTGATGGTAAAAAGTCAAAATATCCGCATGCCAGTGTGCATTTGTTACTTGCTGAAAGACTACTAATGCACAAACTTAATCGTGGAAGTTTAATTGTCTTGTATGATATTGTTTTATTTCTTTGGTCTTTATTTCGATGGTGATGCGTTACTTTAGCACTTCAAACGCTCTTCACCTAGAAATTATGGGAGCATTTAATTTGAACTAGAACAATTTTAAGGAATCTCTTCTATTTTAAAATTTGCACATACTTTAAATTTCATAATTTTTAGGAGAACTTCCTTGGTTTTTTAGATACCAGACTTTTGTTGCTTAACCAGGAAGTTACTCTTCTCCTTATGTGACTTGAAGGACACAACTGTTGCACACACTCTCTATATTCCTCTTAATCATATATAGATGCAACATAGTGCTCTAGAATACACGGTAGTGCTTCATGAACTATCATACTGAAAGTGCAGAAGCTAGCTTCTAACATCTGGGATATGGATGCATATCTGCATTTTGCATTTCTGCTCCATCATATAGACCCAAATTTGTGTTTTCAAGCGTCCTTTATAAACTATGGCTCTTCTAAAATGGTATACTAGCTTTCCCGCGTGACCGAATCCAGTTGCTTCATGACTATAACGGTCCATGTGGTCAAATGTAGATTGAGAACCAGGCTAGGGTTTATTATTATAACTAGTGTTACACCCGTGCGTTAAATGCATAGAAAAATTAATTTGACAAATCAAATAAAAAGAATAATGAAACAATAAAAGACAGTTTTTGTTTGAATGATGTAACAAAAAACAATATTTTGAAGATTGGAAGATGATTTAAAATATTTATAGTCCAGAATTTATTATTGTAACGACCCGAGACCCGGCCCGCTACATAAGCACCGCGCACTAGCCTATTGAGCACGAACAACTGGGTCCACTTGGCTTACCATAGGCCCACACAAAAGTCCATGGATGTTATTGGTGCTCAATCGTAGCTTAGTGGAGGCTTATATATCACAATCAAAGCCCACATCTTTTGATGTGGGATGAGGGATTTCACAATCTCCTCGACTCAAATCCTTGCGTCCTTGGCAAGGCCCAATCGATGCCCAGATCGTACCCTCAGGCGAGCTCGCAAGCCTTACGGC
The DNA here is from genome assembly GCA_026119855.1 of Campanula takesimana. Taxonomy (NCBI): domain Eukaryota; kingdom Viridiplantae; phylum Streptophyta; class Magnoliopsida; order Asterales; family Campanulaceae; genus Campanula; species Campanula takesimana. Next base: position 111,073 of record JAOWBW010001228.1, on the reverse strand, counting down.
TGGGGTTCCGCTCTGTTACAAATATGGGCTCCGCTCTGATACCATTTGTTATGACCCGAGCCTCGAGACCCGGCCCGCTACATAACATCACGCGGCCCACTGAGCACAAACAACTGGGTTCAATTGGCTTACCACAGGCCACCCAAAAGTCCATGGATGCTATTGGTGCTCAATGGCAGCTTCGTGGAGGCTTATATATCACATTCAAAATCCACATCTTTCGATGTGAGATGAGGGATTTCAAAATTATGATATTCTAGACGTTTCAAATTCCATTGGTTGTTTGAATTTTAAGCCTTATTAAAGGTTTTGTTGTATTTAAGAATATAGTAATTATTAAATGCCTGGGTAGTATTGCAAGATATTCTCATTCCACTTCATTGTTAGAGAATTATAGTTTTTTGTGGGAAAGATCACTTGTGCTTTTTGTGTGATAGATGTGTCCTGCACGCACGTGTCCTTACACGTGCCACTACCGTGCATCTCTTTTCCGCGGACGTGTTTCATTCCTGCGAAAGCACAGTTTCCCGCATGTGCACTCTTTTCGCAATGTGCGGTTTATTTCCTGTTAGTACTTCCCACGATTAGATAAGGTTGGGCCGTTGGGGGAAGCCTTCTTTCCACTATTTGGGATTTCCAAGGAGCAGTGAATTGGAGAATTGGAGGGTGGAATAGCGAAGTTCGCCACGTGCCCAATCATAGGGTTACACGTGGCCTAGTTGTGTTAAAAGGGAGAACTGCAGTGTGGTTCACACGGTCATGTGCCCCTCACATGGGGCCAATCCTATAAATACCCTCTATGGGTCATGGTATCCTATCCTCTCTCTCTCTCTCTAAAGAGACCAAGATTGCAATGTCTTGTCTCTCCCAAAGACCCTCCTAGTTCCCTATTCCCGCTCCTCCTTTCTATCGCCTCTTGGTGATTCATGTAACTCCAATCTTTACCCGGAAAAACCTTAGTTATCCCGTAGGACTCAATACAAACACTTTTAAATATATATAGATTAGGTCAAGATGACAATGACAGCATGTATGCTTGTAAAGAATATGATATGCTTTCATTAGTGTTTTGCTTTTTCATCTATCTATCATTAAATGCAGTACACCGAAGGTTCTTATGTTTTAATTTCTTTCTTTCAGAGATTGTTCAGGATGGTGGATGGATTGAATTTTAAGGAATTCGTAGCATTCTTGTCTGCATTCAGTTCTCGTGCAACTTTGCAACAAAAAGTGGAATGTAATTACTCTTTCCTGACACAGTTGTGATTTCTGATATTGCAACTCGGTTGTTTATTCTTGTTTGTGAACTTTGCATTATTCTTTTGTAGTCATCTTTAAGGTTTATGATTCCGATGGGAACGGAAAGGTTACATTCACTGATTTGTTGGACGTTTTGCGGGACTTGACCGGGCAATTTATTTCTGAACAACAAAGAGAGGTTAGTCTTTACTCCATTTACACACTTTCTCCTTTTTTTGGCATTGGTTTCAACTCATTCTGATACCGTTTAATGGGGCAGTATCCCGTCGCAACATTGTGGCATTGATGCTTTCATTCAACCCAGCTCAATGCAGACTCTATCCAATTATTCATTGATGCATACACTATAGCATAAGTGAATAGTTTACTGTATTTGTTATACTCCATTAATATTAAATGAAATGTAAATAGGATTTAAGGTCTATAAACTTTTTTGATCAATTTGACAATTAATGCGTCTTTGTGGGATGCAAGGGGTGGTGATACTGTGCAAAGAGAACCTTTCTTTTTCTCATTTGTACGTAACAAGAACAGATACTAACATGATATATATGCATTTTCTATTTTACAGCAAGTTCTTACCCGTGTTCTTGAGGAAGCAGGCTATAGAAAAGATTCTTTATTTATGCAGTCAGACTTTCTAAAGGTACTATCAGTCTAAATTGTCCACAGTTATATATGATTGCTACCATTTACTTTATGTTGCATGGTTCAGTAAGCTTAATTTAGAGGCTTCTATGAAGTTTCTGTAGACTTTTTGATGTATATTGAAGTTTTCACTTATGTGTGAAGATCGTTTTGTTTGTGTAGCCTCCTATACAATTTCCTAGGTTTTATTGAGTGGGCAGATTGGTTTTCGACTTTCATGTGCTTTACTCCCTCCGGTCCAAAATATCTGTCGCTTTTGAGCAATTTTTTTGGTCCAAAATAATTGTCACTTTTGGGTCAAAACAATTAAATTTCCTAATTTACCCTTACATTGGAAGTTGTTTTACTTTATTAATTGACTTAGTGAGTGTAATAATGTAAGAAAGATGGACAATAAATAAGGGTAAGCATGGAACTTTCACCATTAATATGCCGTAATAATTGCATTTCTTAATCTTTGTGAAAAGTCCAAAAACGACAGTTATTTTGGACCGGAGGGAGTATCATTTTAAGAATTTAGTAAGAATTTATGCGGATGAAGAGGGTAGATCATTAAGATGGTTTTTCGTAATTTAATTAGGTGGAAACTGGAAAGTAGTTACTTAATTTGTGTCGCATGTCTAGGTAACATTTTGAAGATCTATGGCAGAGACTAGATCACCTATTTTATAATACGTGGCAACGCAAAAGTGGATTGACAAAAAGTAGCTGGTTGGATATAAGTGATATGAGCAATATTTGTTGGCTGTCAAATTTAAAATTCAGAGAGTTTGTGATGTTTTTTTTCTATTGCATCAATTATTGCCATGATATAGTGCATAAAAGGTACGTTCTTACATCTTCTCTTAGCTCCAACCGCAGTGCAAGTAATTTACGCATTGGCAACTTGAAAAAATCCTGAAAGATATACATGGATAATGAATTTTCATTACGCTAACGAGAAATAGTGCAATAATATCTCCATCCTTTTAAGACAGACGGTTTATGTTTATTGGTCCACAGGAATTTCGGCCGATTATGCTTGCAGATATACAGGTTTATAAGTTGTCAGTAAATTAAATACAAAAGACGAACAAAAATGTAATGGATGTAAGTGGGATACATGTGTAAGCCGAGGTTCAGAAACAGTGAATAACTTTGATGGAATATAGTAACAAGTACTAAAGAAAATTGTTTAATGTACATCTAGTTGACTAATATCGAAAGATTGTTAGCATTTCTCTAAGCTAATAGGAAACCTATTCTTCCCTGCAATTGTGTGGGAAGTTAAAAGTGAGGTATTAGAACAAGTATATAATTAGTTAATTGAGATTTAGTTGTTTGCCTTTGGTAAGACGGTAACTGTGGTTTCCTAAAAAAAAAATAGAACCCACGTGAATGTTTCAATTTCAGACCGTAATATCTTTGAGCATCTTTCTGTTTCTGTTTTGATTTATTCTATTTATTTGATTTTTTAGATTGTATATCATCATCATCTTAACCCTAGTGAGTGGTTCCTCCATTGAGAAACTGTTCACCGTGAAATATAGTCTTTGCAATTGCATATCCTTCTTGAAAAAATAATTACGTACTTTCTTTGTTGCTCATTTTTCCCTTTTGTGATAAAGATTTGTCAATGCTTTGCTTCAATTTTTCTTGCTTCAGATATATAGAGTATTTTTTATTTTATTTTTCGTGAAGAAATGTCCTTGTGATTTAATCAATTATTCAACTCCCTTTGTCTCAAAATGAGAGTTAGGACGGAGGGAGAAATATATGTGTCGCCCTTAAGGAATTCAAGTAAAAAAAGCGCGATATCTAAAGAAACAGCATAATATGATGAAATTTATTGGTTTGGTAGATTTGATAATCATTGTCTCTTGCAGATTCTTGGGAACTCGAGTTTGAATATGGAGGTTGAAGTTCCGGTTGATTAAAAGATGACGTTATGAATCGTTCAAGTTGCATTCACATCAAAACCAGAGAGAGCTCGGTTTCAAGCATTAGCTGCATCAGAAATCAACAAGTTTTTGCTTTGCCAGTAATACATCGATCATTTCGTTTACTGTTTTACCAAATGTATTTAACTGATGTAACTACTAGCAACAGTTATTGATTAATAACCCTTTTGAATATGTTTGAACATTCTTTTGATGTAATTCTAAAGTTATGTGCTCAGCCTCTTGATCTTTTCCTTAAACTCTGCCTTCATTGTTGGAGAACACAACTAATGAGCATGTTTATGTACTCCTTCCCTTTCGTCCTGTAAAGATAGTCTTGTAAAGATAGTCTCGTTGGACTTTTTTTTTCTGGTCATTTCATTGAACTTTGACCAAAGTTCTATAAAAATTTGATACTCCCTCTGTCCTTAAATGAGTGTCCATTTTCAAAAAATCTTTATCCCAAAATGAGTGTCTTTTTTAGCATAACTTTCTCCCTAAATGTTTTTTTTTCGATTTTTTTTTTCACCGGTCTCTTTATACGTGCAAAACTAAATGTTTGGGAAGGAGATTACAAAATTATATATGAATCTTTGCCACGAAAGTATACAAAAAGTTGAGATTTTATAGATGTCCCTTAAAATAAAATTTGGACACTCATTTAGGGACAGAGGTAGTAGTTTTCATGAAATTTTAAAAGCTGTTATTGATAGTATTCTTTGTAATGTATCAATAACATTTATTAAAAAAAATCATGAGAATTATTATGACTTGGTAGATAATTTTGTCTTTGTAAATGTTTGCTTTGAAATATTATGACTTGGTAGATAATTTTGTCTTGAAAATAATCAGAATAATGAAACCATATCAATATACTATTGACTTTCAATAATCAGAACAAAGATCAAGTCAAATTATGTTGACAAAGCCAAATCAATGTATTGACTTCAGATGATCAACCAAATCAATACACTAATTTATGATAATCAAGATAAATATCAAGTCAAAATAAGCTGTCAAATTAAATGCGAAATTACTGAAACTTAATCATGATTTGGCCTGAATTGAATTAATTTACTCCTTTCGTCTCATATAACTTGCTCAATTTTGCTTTGACACAGAAATTAAGAAATTAATATATATATATATATATATATATATATATATATATATTAATTAACTAACTATTCATTACTACTCATTCTCTCTACTACTTTACTTTTATACTCACAACACTTATATCACTTTCACCATTTTTTAATTTACGTGTAAATGGCGGGTTGATGACGCCACGGAGTTCTGGGTCAATATATTGGATGGATATCTGGCTTTTGTTATCCGGTTCACCTGTTAACACAGCAAAGACGATGAAACCGTCAAGGTCAAGGCCGGGTTTGATCCCAGCTTAGACCCTCGGGCGTAAGAGTGAGATTCTCTTGAGTGTCTAAGAACAAGGCGTGGAATACCTTGGGAGAGAAGTTTAGAGTTCTCTGTGTGTTTTAAGTGTGTGTACGGGGTTTTTCATACCTGAGATAGAGGTAGAAAAAAGGCTTATATACCCTCTCTTTTACCCACTGGTCCGACTGCAGGTCTAGGAATAGACTTTACCGACTTGGCCACGTGTCGCTTGGCGATAGGTCGGCAGCTCAGACTGGACAGGCTAAGACCAAGGGATGTCGTGATGTTGACACAGCCGGCGCCGAACATGGCAGGTGGTCAAGGAAGTCCAAGTGCATTTAAGTTGATAGGAGAGCTCTGACCTAGCCATTAATGCTGCCTTTATGACGGACTCGCCGAGGAGATCCCGATCTCGCCGAGGTGACGAAGCCCGAAGGCTGAGAGGTGCTCCAAAACTCATTTCGGCTCGGAACATCTGGATGATCTTGCTATCATCGGAGAGAGAGGCGAGCTCGACTAGTTTACTGGCATTCGAACCGCTTCTGAGGACGAATCCGGTTCGCTTATCATCCGGTTTAATTCTGAGCCCGGTTCATCTGGTCTGGGCTCTTCAGTGGCCCCTTACTCCGAGCTCGTAATTATTTATGGTTAGAACGAGGAGTAATCTTTACGGCTTTGCCGAACTCGACGTGACAAAGTCGAAGTCGCCGAGGTGAGAGGAGAGCGTAGTGGAGCACACGTGTTGGTCATCGGAGGGGTGGGCCCCATCCTGCCAGCTGACGGTACGGTGCGTCAGTTCCTGAAGCGACGTTTTGTTTTGAGAAGAGAGGGGCACTTATTACCCGCATTGATGACTTTCAAAATAGTGATTCCCGCCTTTTCGTTTTCCAATAAAGCGTACTTTTAGGGCGGTGGATATCGGGTCGGCCCGACCCATCTTCTTCCGTATAAATAGAACACCTTTCACAACTTCCCACCTTTTACAACTTCCAGGGTTCCAACAGTCCTTTTCGTAATTTTTCATCTTCTCGAACTCGTTTGTCCAAGCTTGATAATCCTTCCGAAATCCTCCACCGATCCCTCGTCAGGTAATGCTTTACTTCGTTTATCTTGTCTTTAGGCTTCAATTTATCTTTTGAGTTGATAATTTTTCGGTAGGATGATCCTTCTCCCTCCTTCTTACGCCGTCTGTCTAACCACTGGTGGAATTTATCAACGAGTGGTTTATCGGTGGGTTCGCCTCAAGTTAGACATATTACGAGTGCTTGCTACGGCCTACTCGTGGGGCTCTTGGACCCTACCCCGGTTGTGGGAGTCCGGGCCCTTAATTGTTCCGGCGGGTAGACGAGTCAGGATTTTGGGGGGAGAGAGAGAATTAGGGCTTTTTGTTTGCGCCGTCTTAACTCTTTTCCCCGATTCTGTAGATATGGCGGATTCCGCCAAACGTTTGGCTTCCCGGGCGGCCAGGGCTACCGAGGACATTGATTGGCTCGCCATAGGCCTAGAAGATGACGTGACGTTGTTTGAATCTTTGACCCGAAGGGGTAATATTGGCCGCGCCATCGTTTCTAGTGATGAGGAGGCTAAGTCCCCCGATTTGCCTTTTGGGCCATCTGTTGAGAGTGGTGCCGTCGAGGGTGTGGAACTGAATAACCCCATTCCTATTGATGACGATGACTCTGATACAGAGGAATTGGGCGAAGCTGAACAATTGCGGCGAATGGCCCCGGGGACGGCCGCTCTGGTGAGGCAGAGGGTAGAGATTGTGGACCATTTTGAGGAGCCTCATGAGCTGGCGACCTTGCGCCGGACGAGCCAGACTGGGGCCTCTTCCTCTTCTTCTGACCTCGCTAGGGTGAAAGGAAAATCTAAGGCCCAGGACTCCGAGCAGGACGTCCGAGGTGGGGCTAAAGGCGAGGGAGATTTTGCCAGCCTTTACGGTATTGACACCAGTCTGTTCTGCTTGTCGGATCTCGGGATGAAGGTTTTTGATGATGGTACTTCCTGTCCTTTGGAGGCCAAGGACCCTCGTGAAAGCAACAGGACTTGCGTCTTTTTTCAGCCTCAGTTTGACCACGGCCTGAGGCTTCCTTTGGATCCTTTTATCTGCTCTTTTTTAGATTTCTGCCAATGCCTGCCCATGGACCTGAACCCTAATACTTTGAGGGTGTTGACCTCTTTCATAGTGGTGTCTAGAATACTGGGATACGAGCCCAACCTGTCGGCTCTATTTAGATATTATAATGTCCAGATCACCTCGGGCTCGCTGAGTCTGAAAACGAAAGCTGCCTCCAAAGTGCCTGTTCCCAAAATCTTTACCAAACCCTTTAATAAGTTTGAGACGTGGCAAGTGAGACCTATCATGGTGGAGTTCCGAACGGGATGGGGCTTCGGCAAACCGGAGGGCAAGGTGCCAGTCCGCCCCTCAGAGTTCAAGTACCCTCACAAATCGTTGGGGGCTGATTTGACGGCGGCTATTGAGATTTTTTTGGAGATTGATCCAGAGTTGGATGGTAATTCCGTTTTCGACGTGGCCTCCATTATTGATGATGAGAATTTGTTGATCCGAGGTGGGGTGGCTCCAGCTCGCCGACCATACCCTTCATCTTCGCGGGTTCCAGTTACTCTTTCAGCTCGGGATCCGGACTGGAGGGTACACCAAGGGCTAGTATTCTCGTTTGAATGCGATTTATGTGCCAATAATACTCCCTGCACTGACCCCGATCTTGCCGGTCTTTACTCATCTCTATACGCTTTGTTTTTGTGTCAGCGGTTCTCGCTATGTATTAGCTCGACTGATTGGCTCTCTTTTGGTTTTGACTTTTTTGCAGGACCAAATCCTGAACCCAACATGCCGCCGAGGAAAGTCACTAACTATGGGGCCCTTAAGAGTAAGAAAACAGCAGCGGACTTGGAGGCCGCCGCGGCTCGTCAGGCCGCTCTGGGGGGAAAACTGGATGGTAAGTTGCCCATAATTAACAGGGCCGGCGTGCCTGTGCTGGCACCTGTGGAAGGCACCCAAGGCTCAAGGGGAGTGGATACAATTGCGCCGATGCCAACGGTCCCTATCTTTTCGGCCCCGACGCCTTCTCTCTCTTTGACTCCTCCTACCTCGGGATCGGGCTCAGGGCCCGCCCATCTTGGGGCATTGGGTAAGAGGCCTGCCTTAGTTGAATCTGAATCACCCCCCGCCAAACATTCTAAGCACAGCCGGGAAAGCTCTCCTCTTCCTGTGGCCCCTACTTCTGGATCATACGTTCCTCGCGTTAGGTACCCTGTTCTCGGGCTCAAGGATCGCGAGGATGCGAAGGCAAGGGTCTCAGAGCTCGGAAGGGTGACTCCGGAAGTGAGCGGGGTTGACTTTTTTGACAGGAGTGCCAAGAATGCCTATATTGGCAACGGGTTGTTGTACCGTTTACATGCCCAGGATTTCACGGAGGCCCTTCTGGCCGACAAGAACTTTTATTCTCTGGCAGGCCAAGTTGGCCTGAATTTCGCCGAGGTAACCATATCGCTTTGCTTCTTCACGAAATTTCTTTGCCCGGTTCCGTAGTTTGGTAAACATTTTTGCTTTTCAGGCTGCCAATTGCATTGACCTTATGAGGCGCAAGGGTGAGACGGATAGGAGGCATCTCGACTTAGTCAGCAAACAATGTGCCGACGTGACCACTCAACGGGACGATTTGAAGAAGATCAATGACGTCATGGGCAAAGAGTTGAAGAAAGCCGAAAGAAACCTCCTCGAGAAATCCAGAGAGGCAAACGAACAGGACAGGCGGCTGGCCTCCGTTGTGGATCAGAGAGAGAAAGCTTTGTCTGAAATTAGCCAGATGACTGCAGAAATGCACCAAATCAAGGAGCAATTGGCTTTGGCCAATTCTAAGCTGGCCTCGACGAGCTCCGAGCTGGAGATTTCCAAGACTAGAATTGCCTAACTGGAGGCCATGCCCCGGGGGGTCACTGAGGAGGAGAGGGAACGGATTGAGGTGGCTTTCAAGGCCAAGTTCCTGGCGTCGGATGAATATGACGGGCTGGTTACTGATGCTTCCATTTATCAGTATGAACTCTCCAACCAACAATACGCTCGCACCATTGCTCATCAAGGGGGCTTTACGGCTTATGATTTGCTAAGGTACGGGGCTCCGCTTGTCACCGATCCTCAATGCCGCGATGGCCATGCCCTGGTTCCTTTTGATGATGAAGATTTGGCTGCTCAAGTTCAGAGTGCTGCGGAGCGGGGAGAAGTATGGGTGCCTCCCCAGGTTGCCGAGGTTACCTATCAGAGTTTAATGGCGAAATTGCAAGAATTGCGCTTTGTGAATGGTGAGACATTACCCCTTCAACCGATTCTGGACCTTATCTTGCAGGATGACCCTCGGCGCCAACGATTAGCCGCAGAGATGCATCTGGGAGGAAGCTCTAATTTAACCGTCAGTACCCATGTTGTTGAGGCGAGCCCGCCAGATTTCGAGGTGGCAAGGTCCGTTGTCGCGGAGGACGTTATCCGCGAAGTCGAAGTGGGCGAGGTCAACGCTCCTACCGCCGCGGAGGGAATCGTGCTCGCTACAGCTTCTATTGAACCCGAGGTTGATCTCGCCGCTGCTGCTGATCCCACTAACTCAAACCAGGCTGCGTCCTGAGTATTAGTCTTGTAATACGCTAGCTCTTTTGCGGACAATTTTCAAACAATTTCCAACTTTTTCTTTTGCTTTGATCTATGTAATGACTTCTCCGAACAATCTCTTCTGCCCTTCGATCTCGGGCTTTGCTATGTTGATTATCCATTTGCTGTTTTAATTGTTTTTGACTTTGCCTTGATTGAAAAATTGACTTCCTGTCTGGTGGCTATTTCGAGGCGGGACCGAGGCCGACGAGGTCGCCGAGGTCAAGGCCACCATTCCATGGCCCTTTTTTTTTTTTTTTTTTTTTTTTGCACGCCGCCGTCAGGTGGTATTTATGGCCTGAAGTGACTGCTCCAGGGCTTACTCACTCTTTGCCGCCCTTGGAAACTGCGCCACATTAAATGCGGGTCTCTTCAACCTTTCCCTCATCATTGCAAGTCTTTTCACATTCATGGCTTCCCACCTTCTCCCTCTTATACAAGGTAAGGCCTCTTCCATCATTTTCACTTCTTCTTTTCTCTGACCATGGCCCCCAAAAAGGATTGTTCAGGGTTTTTTCCTTCTGACTATGATACTTCTATCTCGAACCAGGGTCCTGGTGGCCAGAAGTCCGCGGGCGATAGTGACTCCGGAAGCTCTCCTGCTTCATCTGAGCCCCCAAAGCCAGATGATGATTCCCCTACTGACAGCAATGGGGAGAAATCATCCAACGTTCTATCTGACTCGGATGATGATTCCTCAAGCACAAACGCCTCCGAAACTAGTGGATCAAAGAATGATAGCAACGATCCTGACGAATCTGGTGATGAACCCGAAAGTGGTCATGGGAACGGCGCCGGAGGAGGCGGTGAAGGCGGTGGTAGTGAAGATGGCGAGAGAGGCGGAGAGGAGTTCGGCTATGAGTCCGAATACGACGCCGGTGATGAAGGGGATGATGACGGCTCTGACGGGGAATCCGTAGGCTCTTCTTGAGTTAGGTTTTTAGATTTTTGCTTATCTTTTTGCATGGCTATGGCCCCAGCCAGTTGTGGGGTCGCCTTCTAATATTTGCCTGTAAATACGCTTTTAGAATGCGCACGGGGGAACCAGTATGTAAATTACAACTTTTTTGGGAATGACACCTCTGCTAGTAAGTTTATTTCATAACTTCTCAATCTCGCATTTCTATTACAACACTTTTTCATTAATTGTAGTACTTTTTGAGATGGTCACTATGCCAAGCATTCTTGATGTCTTTCCCTTCTTTATCCCGGAGGCGATAAGTGCCTTCTTTAATTACCCTGGCGATCTGAAAAGGTCCTACCCAGTTTGGCCTTAGTTTAGTGAATCCAGGTTCCTTGCCCGTGGCTTCGGCCTTCCTCAAGACCCAGTCTCCGACTTCAAAGCTTCTTTTACGAACTCTTTTGTCGTGGTGAAGCTTAGCCTTCTTCTTGTAATTCTCCATTTGAGCTCGGGCTTCTAACCGCCGCTCCTCCAAGTAGTCTAGATCTTCTCTTCTTGACGACTCATTGTTGGCTTCGTCAAAATAAGTTACTCGTACGGATGGGAGCCCGACCTCAACGGGCGCCATTGCTTCGGATCCATACGCAAGAGAGAACGGGGTCTCGTCGGTCGAATTCCGACGAGTGGTTCGAACTACCCATAGCGCAGTGTTGAGCTCGTCTAACCATTTTCCACTTCGTCCTTCCAAGTTTTTCTTGAGTGCCACCATGATCAACTTGTTCGCGGCCTAAGCTTGTCCGTTTCCTTCAGGTCGGGCGACCGAGGACTTAGCATGCTCTATTCGAAGTCGTTGACACTCGGCTGTGAACCTTGTTTGAAATTGAGTTCCATGATCTGATATAATTACCCGGGGGAGTCCATATCGGCACCAGATGTAGTCATGCATAAAATTGATTACATTCTCCTCTGTTAAGCTGGCCAATGGCTTTGCTTCGGGCCATCTTGTAAAGTAGTCCACCGCGACCACGACGTGGGTCATCCCATTTCGGGCTTTAGGAAAAGGCCCGATCAAGTCGATTCCCCACTTATCCCACGGCCAAGTTGGGACGAGAACCGTTTTCTCCATGGCTGGTAGACAAGGAATGTCGGCGAAGCGTTGGCATCTGTCACATTTCTTGACATACTCCTCCGTATCCTTTCTCATTGTGGGCCAGTAATACCCATGGGCTAGGATTTTGTCCGATAGTGTGCGAGCTCCGGGGTGGCCCCCACAGATCCCTTCATGCACCTCGTACATTAAATTGGTGGTCAGACGGTCGTGAACGCACCTTAATAAGGGTTTGGTGAAGGACCTTCTGTACAAAATTCCCCCCATTATTGTGTATCTTGCCGCTCTTTTAGGAGTGATACTAGCCCGGTCGGGGCTATTAGGCGTCGTCCATGTTTCAATATATTCCTGAATTTCATCCACCCAATCCTTTTCCACCTCGTTGATGGGTTGGATTGTAATGCGCGAGATGGCCGGCCATTCGACGAACTCAAGTGAGCAATTGACTTCGAGCTCGGCGATTTCGCTCTCGGTTACCCTGGACAGCCAATCCGCCTCGGAGTTCTCTTCTCGGCAGATCTGATTTAGCTCGTAATATTCAAAGTTTCGAAGGAGGGCCCTTACCATGTCTCTATACTGGGCTAAGACAGGGTGTATAGCCTCATACTCTCCTTTGACTTGATACACCACCAGCTGAGAATCGCTGTTTATGATTATGTTGGGTATATTCATGTCACTGGCCAACTCTATTCCTCCGATCAATGCCTCATACTCCGCTTGATTGTTTGAAGCCTCAAATTTGAATCTTAACGCTCTTTTGAACCGATCTCGTTCCGGGGAAATCAGTAGTATTCCTGCTCCACTAACTGTTTTGCTAGCTGACCCATCAACATATAGGGTCCAGCAATGGCTTGGCCTGTTTGACGGTGAGCCGGACGCTTTATTACTTGTTGAGTCCCTCTTTTTTAGACTTTCCTTGACGAGCTGGGCTTCCTTGAGCCGGAATGAAGTCTTTACGACGAAGTCAACCAGGGCTTGTGCTTTGATTGCTCATCTCGGGGCGTACGTTATTTGGAATTCCGTAAGTTCAATTGCCCACGTCATAAGTCTTCCTGAAGATTCAGGCTTATGCAAAACCCTTCTTAATGGTTAGTTTGTGAGCACAGTTATAGGATGAGCAGAAAAGTAAGCTCGTAATTTCCGAGCTGCGACAAGCAAGGCGTATGCTAATTTTTCAACATTAAGATAACGTCCTTCTACGGCGGACAATGCCTTTGATACATAATAAACTGGTTTTTGGGAGTTACAATCTTCCCTGACAAGAACAGCAGCTACTGCCAGATCAGTAGCGGCTAAATAAAGAAAAAGCTCTTCTCCTAACTTCGGGGAGCTTAGAAGTGGTGGCTGGCCTAAGTATTTTTTGACTTCGTCAAAAGCCACGTCGTACTCTGGAGCCCATTCAAAGCCTTTACTTCCTTTCAAAATTTTAAAGAACGGCAGGCATTTCTCCGCGGATCTTGAGATGAATCGACCCAAAGCTGTGATCCTTCCGTTCAGCTGCTGCACGCTTTTGATGGATCGGGGCGGAGTCATGTTGATGAGTGCCTGGATCTTTTCTGGATTGGCTTCAATGCCTCTTTGATTAACCATAAATCCCAATAACTTCCCAGCCCGGACCCCGAAAGCACATTTGCTCGGATTCAGCTTCATCTTATTGCGGCGCAAGTTTTCGAAGGTCTCTTTGAGGTCGATCTCGTGGGAACTCTCTTTGGTTTTGATCACCATGTCGTCTATGTATGCTTCAATGTTTCTTCCCAATTGATTCTTGAAGACAATGGCAATCATTCTTGAGTATGTTGCCCCGGCGTTTTTGAGTCCAAATGGCATCATGAGATAGCAATAGGTTTTGTCGGCAGCGTAGAAACAGGTCGAGGCGTAATCTTCCGGCGCCATTTTTATTTGGTGATATCCTGAATACGCGTCTATGAAGCTCAAAATCCGATGTCCTGCTATTGAGTCCACCAACTGATCTATGCGAGGTAGGGGATAGCAGTCTTTGGGACATGCTTTGTTCACATCGGTAAAGTCGACGCACATTCGAAGGTTTCCGTTGGCTTTGGCCACCATGACGACGTTTGACAGCCATTTAGGATATAAGACCTCTTCGATGATTCCTGCTTTGACCAGTCGCTCCACCTCTTCTTTTATGGCAGCCTTCTTATCTGGGGCGAAATAGCGAGGTTTTTGCCGAATCGGAGTGAAGGCATTACTATCATTAAGCTTGTGCACAATCACTTCTTCACTGATCCCTTCCATATCCTCTACTTTCAATGCGAAAATATCCAAGTTATTGCGGAGGACCTCTACGAGCAGCTTTCTCTCTTGGGGGTCAATTTCCAGGCCCACCTTGATCTTTTGCTCGGGGTAATCTGGGTTGATGATGACTTCTTCCGGTTCATCATTTGGGCGTATGTCTGGTGTTTCGCGGTCAATTAAGGATTCGAGGACGAGCTCGATTTTCGGCTCGTTCCTCTTCTGTCTTCGGCTTTTTCTCACTTCGGCCCGGGAGGAATGGAAAGAGATGGTACCGATGTGCATTGTTTCTTTCGAGCTGACCTCGGGAGCAATTACTACCTCGGTTTCACCAAGTTTTGGCTTCGTCGAGTTGGTCGCCACCGCCTCTGCTCTTTTCCTTTTCAGGATTCCGCTCAGTAAATCTTCTGGTTTATTTTTGATACAGGCCACTCCGGCAGGGGTATTGAATTTCACTTTCTGATGGGGGATGGATGCTACAATTCCCAAGGCAGTCTGGGCCGTCATTCCGAGGATGGCGTTGAATTGTGACTTCAAATCAATCACCATGAAATTTACTTTGGAGGTCTTAGAGAATTCCTTCTCTCCGATTGTCACTTCGAACTCCATCATTCCCATGACTTTGACGGTGTGGTTGGTAAAACCCTCCAACAGGCCTGCATATGGAGCCAATTTTGCCTGTTCCATACCCATCTTCTTTAAACAGTGATAATACAGGATGTCCCTGGAAGCACCCGTGTCTATTAGGACCCTTCCGATGTCGGCGCGCCCCACAGCGATGTCAATAGTTAGGGGTTGAGTGGAGTGGAATAAAGTGGCAGCCAGCTCGGACCGTTTGAAGGATATTACTTCTTCATCTTCCTGAGGAATTGGGGGAATTAAGTATACCCTTTCCAGCCTTCTGATCTGAGTTTCTAACTGGGCGTTGCTAGCCGGCTCGACCCCGATAAAGTCGATGCGGAGTCGCCGGCTATCTCCTTCGGGCTCGGGATCGGCGGTCCTCTTTCCGGGACCCTTGTTGCTCCCCGTAGTCTTTGTTTTTGATATCCACTCCTTCAATTTTCCATGATCTACCTGACCTTGTAATGCCCTTTTCAAGTTCATGCAAATTTCAGTGGAGTGCCCGTGATCACTGTGATACGTACAGTATTGGTTGGGGTCGCGCTGCCACGCAGGTTTGTTTAATGGAGGGGGAGCCGGAAATTCCACCGACCTCATTACCACCTCTCTAGGGGCAGTGAATGGAGTGAAGTCTTTAAACGTGTCAGTTCGGCGGGTGCGGTTCCTTCCCGGCCGTGAGCTCGTTTCAGGCTCTGCTTTGGGTTCAATACGCTCTTTTACTGGTTTCCGCGTTATCTCAGGCACATATGGCTCTTCCGAGCCCGCCACCGCCATAGCTCTCTCATACATCTCCTCAACTCCGCCCGGTTTGTGAAGTGAGAACTTTGTTTTGAGGGCTTGGCAAGTCAAACCCCCCATAAAACATAACTCAATATCCCTTCTTTCCAGATCGACTATTTGCTCTGTCATTTTCTGAAAGCGGGTAATATAGGATGCCGTGCTTTCCTGGGTTTGCTGGCGGATTCGGATCAAGTCCTCTTTCGGCCTCGCTGTTACTCCGGCCCCGGCAAACGAATTGAGGAAATTGCTTCTCAACATGTCGTAGCTGGTGATTGAGCCTCGATGGTGGGCCAAGAGCCAAGATAAGGCTTTTCCTTGAAAGGTTGAGGCCAGTGCCTTGCACTTGATTGCTTCGGATTCCGTATATAAGGACATCTGGACCTCGAATCGCCCCACATGGCTCTTCGCACTAGTGGCACCGGAGTATGAATCCAGGGAAGGGAGGCGACGATTAGTGATGGGCGAGTTCTTGATCTTGTCAACAAAAGCATCTAGGGCCGAGGTGGACTTTTTTGGGCTTCCTTTCTGCTCTTTCCACAACTCCTTGATCATTCTTTCCATAGAGGGGGTTATTCCCTGAGCTCCCGCGGTCCTACCGCTTTGGGTCGCTCGGGTGATTCCGCCCGCGTTGGATTTGGTGGGAGTCTTGTGATTTTTATTTTTTGAGGAGGGGGGATTCCTTTTAGGTTGGGATTCTCCCTCGCCTTCAGGTTCCCCTCTTGACTCCTCTTCCTCTTCCTGATCATAGTATTCGTTGTCGTCATCATCAGAGATGTCTTCAACGTCCTTACTGTGGTATCTGCTAGGGCCCGGCTTGTCTACGTATGACTTCCCTCCTTTATGGGCCCTGCTTTCTTCTTCCAACAACTGAATGGTTTGGGCGTTAATATTTAACTGTTGGGCCACCAGACGCGATTGTTCCTGGAGGGCGGCTAGCATGAGCTTCCTCTGGTTTGTCGCGGATGGTGGTGCTTTCGCGCCTTTGGATTTGGTGATCTGGGTTCTCAGATCTGAACCTCTTCTTTGTCGAGTTGGGCTCTTAGAAAACCCACTCCTGTCTCCCAAGCGATCATGAATCGATTTGCCCTCAGACGCGGCCTTAGGCCTGTTGGCTGAGGGGGTCACTATCTCGTGATCTTGAGTTGGCTTTTTTCCATTTCCAGCCATTTCAAGTTTGTAATGAAGAATCGTTTTTACGTTCGGGAGGAACTGACGGGCGTTTATGGGTATCAAACGACACTAGTTTCTCGTGAAGAAAGATACTAAAGATAGTAAAATTCGCGTTCCCGGCAATGGAACCACTGATGACGCCATGGAGTTCTGGGTCAATATATTGGATGGATATCTGGCTTTTGTTATCCGGTTCACCTGTTAACACAGCAAAGACGATGAAACCGTCAAGGTCAAGGCCGGGTTTGATCCCGGCTTAGACCCTCGGGCGTAAGAGTGAGATTCTCTTGAGTGTCTAAGAACAAGGCGTGGAATACCTTGGGAGAGAAGTTTAGAGTTCTCTGTGTGTTTTAAGTGTGTGTACGGGGTTTTTCATACCTGAGATAGAGGTAGAAAAAAGGCTTATATACCCTCTCTTTTACCCACTGGTCCGACTGCAGGTCTAGGAATAGACTTTACCGACTTGGCCACGTGTCGCTTGGCGATAGGTCGGCAGCTCAGACTGGACAGGCTAAGACCAAGGGATGTCGTGATGTTGACACAGCCGGCGCCGAACATGGCAGGTGGTCAAGGAAGTCCAAGCGCATTTAAGTTGATAGGAGAGCTCTAACCTAGCCATTAATGCTGCCTTTATGACTGACTCGCCGAGGAGATCCCGATCTCGCCGAGGTGACGAAGCCCGAAGGCTGAGAGGTGCTCCAAAACTCATTTCGGCTCGGAACATCTGGATGATCTTGCTATCATCGGAGAGAGAGGCGAGCTCGACTAGTTTACTGGCATTCGAACCGCTTCTGAGGACGAATCCGGTTCGCTTATCATCCGGTTTAATTCTGAGCCCGGTTCATCTGGTCTGGGCTCTTCACGGGTAGACGTATAGTTTGAGACGGATGAAGTACTTGAATATTTTAAAAGATTTGTGACTACGATGATTTGATGATTTGTAAGTAAAATTCATAATTTATGTGGGTACAAATTTTAAAAAATAGTGTAAATTATTATGAAACTGAAAGAGAAGAACAAATTAAAATTGAAATGAAATTAAAATAAATCGGCATAGTTGACATTATGATACTGTCGGCGCACTCGAATATAATGGGCGGCAAAATTGGCCACAATTGGGGCCCACACTACACGCTTGAGCCTGATTGTAGCCTAGCCGTTGTAAAGAGTCAAATGATATTAACGAATTTTTAAAATTTAAAGAGACTTTTATTTTATTTTTTGAACAATAAAGAGACTTTTAATAGTACCCTCTTTTTCTAACATAACGCCCCCACATGTAATGATGATTAATTATGAAATTTGATTTACCCATCTCAAACCACCACTCTTTTCTTCTACACTTTAATGGCTTTAATTAAATCTAAAAATAAAGTCATACATTATTTGATTTTTAATGTGCATTTAATTTAAATTTTATATAAAATATTCATTTTTTGTACTTTTTTTATTTTTTGAGTTGCATGTACTTTTAATACTCTCTACATTTCTAAACAGATGTCTTTTTTAGCATTTGCATAGTTTTTAAGAAATGCTTGTGCAACAGATAGTTTACTATCATTAATAAGGGTATAATCGGTATACAATAAAAAAAATTAAAATAATAAAATAACAAGTATTTTGAGACAAAAATTAACTTTTAAAACAACCTGTATTTTGAAACGGAGACGGTATTTTCTAATAAGTGTTAAAGCTTCATATGTTTTTTTCTTCTCAAAGTTCAATTAACCTTAAAAATTAAGTCATAATATATTTCAAAGATGAGGAAATTATTACATTTGATTAATATTAGGCAAAAGCTATATTTCAAAGATGAGGAAATTATTACATTTGATTAATATTAGGCAAAAGCTAATTGCAATTCATTTGTAAATTTATATTTTATACTCAGAAGTGTGTAGGTCTTCAGCAGCTGTCTTGTTTATGTTTTCGTTTTTATTATCCTTTTTATTCCTTTATTCCTTTCTTTTTGTTTTGTATCGACTATACTACTCCCTCCGTCCCAAAATGCTCTTCTCATTTGACATTTTTCATTGTCCCAAAAAGTTTTTCACAATCCTAGAATTTAAGCTTAAATGTGCATAAACACAACATGTCTAGTGAGCAAGTGTTCAAATCCTTAAAAAGTTTGAATAGTCAAACGTGAAGATCATTTTGGGACGGAGGGAGTATTATTTTACAACTTTAGGATCATTGCCAATCCCTTTCAGGTTAGGCTAATTCTTTTTCTTCTTTCTCTTTTTTTTCCTTTTGTGTTGTCAGTGTAATGAAAAAAAGGAAGTACTATGATCAAACAGTTTTAGCTCAAGTGAAATTAAATTAAATAATTGTAGCTCAAGTGATCAAGTTAAATTAAATAATTTTAGCTCAAATAAACTTAGACAGATGTATGTTTTTTTTTTTGAAGGATAGACAGATGTTTAATCCCATCAATAATAAATTATGATTAAAATTCATTTTTTTTCCAAAAAGTAATACTCCCTTTATTCCAAGATGGGAGTCATTCTTTTTATTTATGTTTCTCTTAATAATAAGATAGTCATATTTTTAAAATTGGTATGTTAAAATGATTGAACTTCAGAACTTATAGTTATAATGAATTTATAGTGCATGACTATTGCAAGGGAAAATTTATTGAAATAATTTCTTTTCGTCCCATTGTAAACTTTAAAAAATGGTTATGTACAAAAATTAAGAAAAATATGATGTGTTGTGAGTGTAAATGGTTTGGTAGGAGAGAGAAAGTGGGGATAAGGAATTGTTAGTGGGTAATTGTTGTAAGTATGACATGTGGGTCCATAAATAAATAAGTATAAGAAACTTTCCTTTTAAGGTTTTCAAGTTTAAAATAGAGCAATTAAAATGAAAATTTTTAAAATTTAAAATAGGACGGGGGAGTATTTAAATTTCACAGAAAGGGTAGTAACGAAAATGGGTTAAAGATATTTGAATAGTCAAAAAAAATTGTTATTGTAAGACGGAGTGAGTATAAAATATATATTACCTCAGTCCCTGTTTAGTTTAAGGTTCTTAGTTTTTTTGCTGTTTGTCTGAAGGATTTTTGAGCAATAATTAAAGGTTAATCTAATTATCCAAATCAAAATCTAAAACTTGTTATGGGTACACCATTATATATAATGTCAATAACAAGTTTTAGATTTTCATTAAAATAATTAAATTAAAGTGTAATTATAGCTCAAAGTTCCTTCAGACAAACAATAAAAAAAAAACTAAGAACCTTAAACTTGGACGGAGGGAGTATTCTCTTTTGGGAAGAAAAAAAACCCAAAGATTTTGGATTGAACCCTTAAATGAAATACACCATCCATCTTTTAAAAAAAATATATATATATATATATATATATATTCTTTTGTTAAAATTAGAATAACTTTTTAAAACATTTATTTTTTAAAACACATCCAATCGAATGACAGAATACAGATGGTTCAGATTAAAGAAAAAAGATAGTAGTCAGCTACTTCCCCTTATTTCAGTAATGGATACAGAGCTATGCTTTTATGAGAAAATTCATTGGCATTTATAAATTTCTTTTCCACCAAATACGGAAGAAGCTTTTGGATTAAGAAAGAAAAAAGAAAACACAATCCCCCCTACCCAATTCTAACCATCTTTCTTTCTGTAAAAGAAACACAATCCCTATCATTCAACCGTTGCAAATACACTGATTTGATATCTTTTGTATCCATCTTCTTTTTTTATGAAATCTTGATTCTTTTTCGAATTGGGTCTGCGTTTCAACCCTCAAATTTGAATTGGGATTATCATTATCCAATCAAGATTGAATCTTGGTTTCATGGAAGGAGAATTTTAGGGGATTTTTAGTTGATTTGGTAGATGTCATTGTGGCTTTGTAACCTATCTTGTTCATCATTCAGTTTGATTCGATCTCTCTGCAAACAATCAGGTAATAGATTCATGTATATATATATATATATATATATATATATGTGTGTGTGTGTGTGTGTGTGTGTGTGTATATACACATATGTGTGTGTATGGCTCTGTATTTATGAATTATCTCTTTCTTTTTCTTGTGTGTGTATGTGTGTTTAATTAGATTTAGATTTTATTCTTACAGATTTGATTGTAATCTGAAGAAAAAAATATAATAAATTTGCACAGCTTTTTTTTGAAATTCAATGGAGATAAATTTGTTTTATGGCTTAGATTTTATTCCCAAACGAGACCTATGTGGCTGATGAATTTCTGGAAATTATACTGATCCAATTTTCCTTTTTTTTTTTTTTTTCCCAGAAAAAAGCTGCTGTTGTTAATGGTTTCTAAATGATATAAGATGGAAAATGGGATTAACATGAGGATGACAGAAACAAATAGTAACGCTTTAAAAGAAGCCCTTTGTGCTCAACAACAACTTCTACAAAAACTTTACAACGAGTTGGATGTCGAAAGAGAATCTTCAGCTACTGCAGCGAGCGAAGCCCTTTCAATGATTTTACGCCTACAAGGCGAAAAGGCTGCAGTAAAAATGGAAGCGGAGCAATATAAAAGGTTAGCAGAAGAAAAAATGCAGCACGCGGAAGAAGCAATGGCCATTTTCGAAGATATTATGTACCAGAAAGAAATGGAAATCGCTTCTCTCGATTACCAAGTTCAGGCTTATAGGTACAAGCTTTTAAGCATGGGGTGCAATGATCCGGGGGTAGGGGAAATAAAATTTCCCGAAAATTTGTTGCAAAGAAATGAAGCTTTGGTTGGGGAGACTAGTTCTTCTTCTTCTCAAAGTGCCCTTTCGAGGAGGAATTCAGCACCCCCTATGAAATTGGCGTATTTGAAAAAGGGCGGTTTTGAGAGGGAAAAGTCTTCTAGCCTGGAGATTGATATGATTACGAGGATAGTTGAGGAAAGTGGGGTTGAAGAAAATGATTTAAATTCTGACACGGAGAAGAAGATTGAAAGTTCTACGTCTGGAGATATTAACTCGTATTGGCAACAAATAAGAAAACTCGATGAACGAGTTAAAGAAATGGCTGGAGAACAATATTCTAATCTAAAGGGTGCTAAATCAAGATCTTCTTCAGTGCTTTCTTTAGTGAGCATGGGTGGTGAGACAAAAAAAAATGGCACGCAATCTGACGATTTGTCAGACAATGAAACAACTGCAGATTCGGGTTGTTCGTTAAGTGTGCATGATGTGTTTGAAGTACCACAGACTGTTGAAAAGCTTGTAAAAGATGAAAAGAAGTTGGTTTTACAAAATGAGGAGAAGGTCAAGAAACTAGATTGTTTTCCGCATAAAGACGGACCCGATTTGGGAAAGAAAATTATAAAGTCTGCGCAACGGGATATTAATGTTTGTAAGGCGGGAAATGGGGTTGTTGATTGTCATTTGGCTATTCCTCCTCGGCCCCCTATTTCGAGTGAAGTTCAAGCCAAGCTACAACAACTAAACAGGACAACAACGGAGATTATTGAGGTTGGGAGGCAAATTGTGAGACAAGAAGTGGCTACTAATCGAGGGGAAGAGGAAATGAAATTGTTGAATGAGATAAGAGAGAAACTAAACTCGATACATTGTGAGATACGAAGTTTGAAGACTAAGAAATCTTCCTCCGCGCAATATGACTTGCAGATGTTTTCTCTGATGGAGGTACATATTATATTTTCTCTCGCTTTCCGTCCCTTGATTTCATCTGTATGAATTTTTTCTTGTTGTTGATATCAAGTTTATGTCGATGAACAGGGGATGCTGCACTTTTGGCTCTGATGTTGACTGCAAATTTGACCCGTGTTGTTTGACTGGTTAAGGTGTTCTGCTACTGAAATACTGAATATAGTTAAAGGGTATGTTTTCAGTTTCTTTACGATAACTCGGGACTGAAAAATGTGACTTGACTCTGCTTGTGATTTGATTGTATATGAGAGGTGTAAATAACATACTTGTACATTTTCACGTCGTTATAAAGCGTGTAATTACCACTAAAGTGTGTGTTTTTCTTCTTTTATTTTCCTTTTTGAGTTTAGTTACTGGTAAAGTTGAGGGAGCTGCTGAAATTTTACGTGTTATCCTTGATGTTTGTTTCTTTTGTGTTGGAGGGGGCGGGAGACGCTGTTTGTTTTCTGCTGATCAACCCGTTTAATGTCCGAGTTTCTCGGTTATTTCTTGTACTGTTTTCTGCACAAGAAAACTTGAATTTATTTATTTTTCTGAGAAAATTTGTTACTCTATCTTCAGTTCCCCTGATCACCTAGCTAGGTGCTCAAACATCCATAATTGTTAAAACTGGTTTATGTTCTTCTACTACTGTTGGTCATTTTGTAGTGTAAGATGCCCAATGATAGGCATAGGCCCATTTGTCCAGTTTTATGACCTTGCAATACTCAGTACAGCCCGGCCCGGCCCAAGTCAAAGTCAATTTGAATCCATTGGGCCTGCCCAAAGAATGCTACTTTTTGAATTAATCCATGGGCCACAACTGGCCCCAAAGTATAAAAATGAATAAGTAGAAAAGAGAAGATGAGCCCAGCCCACAAGCCCAGTAAACTCCCAGCCTGGCCCGTATGTCTTTTGGGCTAGCCCGGCAGGAGAGAGCCCACAGATCGAGCTGGGTCTAGATGTTTCTCATTTCGGGGACGGGCCGTGGCCTGGGCATGTTTAAGCCCGCCAACCCGTGAAAAATTGTTTTTTTTTTCTTCCGAAAGAATGAAAACTTGGTTAAACAACAGTAAAAGTAAAAGTCCAAACGACCCAAGCCCCAAGGCCGACGTACTGGGTCCCTATTGCATCACTTAGACCGGGCTGGGCCAAACATGAAGGCCGCTAAGCCCGCCCAGGCTGGGCCGGGTCGCCCGGCAACGGAGCTAATTTCCAAAAACTAGAATTTTGATATCATTTTTCAGAATTTTATAACTTTACGCTTCTATCCCAACATTTAATTACAGACTAATCACATTGTCAGTATTCATCGTGACAGAGACAATCAAGTGATGTTAAAATACGAGACTGCTCTCGATGACGTACGACATGTACTATTGGAGGTTATAGGCACGAGTCGAAAGGGAGAAAGTTATGTCAGTGTGGTAGTGATTAGATATCAAGTATCCATTCTTAGACTATGAGCAATGGTTTCATACACCAAAAAAAATTCAACACCCACTTTTAACACCTTATTCTATCCACCTCATCTTTCATACACCCCTTTCATACAACCCCCCTACAATGGTAAGTTGAAAAAGAAAAAATCATCTCCCTCTCACTCATCATTTTATACCCCACTACTTTTTATATCATTTTTATTTTTTATAGGGAAAAAAATAAAATTAAACGGACCAATGAATGATCAACACGTGGCAAACACAAGAAAAAAAAAAAAAAAAAACTCTGTGCGCTGCACCACACGCGCCCTGTCGGGCCGTGTGGTACACGCGCCACAGACCGGCCAACGAGCTGCCGCCACGTGCCCATGTGTGCAGCCTTCCTCCCCATTTCAACCGGTATGAAAGATTTCATACCCAAAATTTAACCCCCACTTTTCATATACCCCCCACAATGGTTTTATACACCTCCCCCCATTTTCATACACCATTTCAAACCCCCATTGTGGGTAGTCTTATTGGAGGTTAGGCACGGACGAAAGTTATGTTAGAGAGATTATTTGCATAATTATACTTATTGCCCATCGTTTTCTATCGACATTAAGGGTATTTACTTTAGAGTTTAATTAGAGTGAATCATCGAGCCAATTAGAAGGAAATAATTTGATTTTCTTGTCCTTCAAAAGCCTAAAATCTTGGTCTAAAATGGTGATAATGAAAAAGGAAAAATAATGAAAAAAAATAATAATAAATTTTTCATTCAAATTGGAGTTGGGTAATATTGCCTTCCACTAGGTAGCTATAATACTATTATCATGTTTATATTGGTAGGTTGATGAGAACCTATAACAAAGCTAGTGCATTTCGACTATGCAAAGCATAATTACCACTAATACAATGCTTTATTAGACTATGGTTTATGTTTATCCAATAAAACCCATAGTTGATACACAATTCATAAAAAAAATATGGTCTTAAATTTGAGATATCATGCCAGTACAATCTACCTGCATAACAGTCACACATCTCAACTGTCCATTTTAATATTCACAACTATATTCACTCAAAAGTATCTCAAGTATTTCACTCTAAATCAACTTTGATTGTCAAAATCAAGATCAATAGCCTTATTGCCTGACCACTAAATAGTCCGACAATATTTTTAAGTAAAAATTTATTCTCTTAACTCTACAACCAAATAAAAGTTTGTTAATGAAGTATCACTAATGTGACTAATAGAAATGTGAACTAAAAGCTATGAATATGACAAGGGGGAAAAATCCAATGAAATGCTAGTGCTTTCAATCAAATTTGGTGATTAATCTAAAAAATAAGGATTAAAAATGGTTACAACTTGCATAACTAAAATAAACATGGACCACTTCAATGAATGAAATAATGAACAAGTGCAAAAACTTGTTGTATTGACCCGACACGACCCATATCAACAATCAGAAACTAGTGTTGCAGCTGCTGCTTGTTCTGCTGGTTTTTGTGACAACTTCTTCAATGCCCAAAGTTGAAGGACTAGAAAGATACTCTTTCCATCTAGCCATCTCCTGAGCCACATCGAGCATAGTCGGTCTAGACGAAGGGTTGGATTGCGTGCATATCAATCCGAGTTCAATCAACTCCAAGATCACGTCCCCCCATAACTTGCTATGGCATGTCAGGGCCGGAGCGTGTGGTGCAAGCCTTGTCAGGGAGTCTTGTAAGATTGGGTCAAGCTTGTGTGGGTAGTGACTCTTGACCCATTCATGTAAGCTCGAACCTTCTTGAAATGGCACGTCCGTGGGGCGTTTTCCTGTCACTATTTCTAGCAAAAGTACCCCAAAACTGTATACATCTCCTTGTGTTGAAGCACGCCTTCCCATACCGTATTCTGCATATCAAAGCAAGAATAAGTGTGAGTGAAGCGGATTTTTTTCATTATTTTTTTTTAAAAAAAAATGAGTTTTTTTATAAATGGACTTATTCTATTCCAAGAATGACAAGATGTTGATGTGTTAGTTCTGGAAATGACTTGATCAAGAAAGTTGAGTTTCTTTTGGTTATTGGTTGGAGAGAATAGGAAGGAAAAGGATGTTTTTTCCATCCATCTTCATCAAGATTTTATCTTTTCTTAAGGAAATTAACCTAACAACGCTTTGTGAAGTTTCGGGTCTACCATTAGTCGGTTCTGTAAGATTGATACGATCTTTTCTCCCACTATTGGGAGGCAAAAAGGAGCATTATCGATCGATCTTTTTAACAAAATGATGAAATCCACCACGACTCGAACCCTTCATAATGATGGAAAGGCAACTTGTTTGTGATAGGGGTACACATTTCCAATACTACGTTCTCTATCGTTCTATGTTTCCTACACATCCTACCAGAGAACATACATGTATCATAACTTGTACGGAACAAAAACATAGTTCATCTGGGGAAAAAAAATAAATTTTGAGTCAAACTTCGAATTATATGCAGTAAAATTTGAATCAATATTAGCGAATACTATATACAAAATAAGGAAAATCTTGAAAGTTACGTACCAGGTGCAATATAGCCAAGTGATCCACAGAGCAAGCCATCAGTGGAGTTGAATGAAGCGAAATCATTGGCATGAATTTTCTCATCTTCTTCTTTTACCAATTGTGCGATACCAAAATCAGTCACCAAAGCTGTCATATCATCATCAAGAAGAATATTGCTCGGTTTAAGATCACAGTGCACAACTTTGACAGGAGAATAGTGATGCAGATAAGCCAACCCTTCAGCTACATCGCTGCAGATGCTAACTAACTGTACCAAATCCAACCCGTGGGTCAACCCATGGCTCGGGTAGAGATGGTTCTCGAGACTACCATTTGGCATAAGCGGGAGAACAAGAGCCTTGAAATCTGGCCTACTGCAAACAGTTATGATCCTTATCAAGTTTCTATGTCGAGTTCTCTTTAGAACTTGACATTCCCTTTTGAAGCTCCCTGTAATCGCCCCACCTGTTTTCGAGTCTATTACTTTGACAGCTATCCTCGTGTTGTCTTGGAGGACTCCTTTATAGACATGACCGAATCTCCCTGAACCTACTAGGCTTGAACTGCTAAATCCACCCGTGGCTTCAACTAGTTGTTGATGAGTGATTTTCGGGTACTTGGCCTCTTTACTTTCTTGCCCTTCTTCCTCCATACCCATACCCATATCCATATCCATATCCATATCCATATCCTTACTATGGAAAACGGACAATTGTCGCTTGAATCTCATCTTGAAAAGCATCGGGCACATAGATAGGCACAATATGAGCATGGCAAACAATGAAAGAAGAACCGGTAACATTATGAAATGGTGATTCCTCTTCTTCTTGCAACTTGTCATGCCTTTTATCAACCCACAAAGTCCCGGATTACCAAGAAAAGAAGCCATTGACAAAGACGAAAATGCCCCTTTGCTTGATACATTCCCGAAGAAGTTATTAAAGGAAAAGTTGAGTTGCTTAAGAGTTGAAGATGCCTGTAGTGATAGAGGTATTTCTCCTCTCAATCGATTTACAGATACATCAAGATCTTTGAGGAAAGGTAACTGCCCTATGGATTGTGGAAGAGGACCTTCAAGGAAATTATTAGAAAGATTAAGGTGCTCAACGGCAATGCAACTCGCGAGTTGCGAAGGAATTGTTCCTGAGAGATTGTTGGATGACAGATCAATTGCTAACACCATGTCCATTTTGCTCAGCTCGAGTGGTATTGGTCCGTGCAAGTGGTTGCTAGACAAGTTTAAGTACAACTTCAAGCTACTTAATCCTGCCACTTCACCTGGAATCACTCCCGAAATTCTATTATGGGAAAGATCGAGAATTTCCAAGTTTATGCATTTTCCTAGACTCGGTGGTATGGTACCTGAAAGCTGGTTTTCATAAAGCAAGAGTCTTCTTAACTGAGAAAGATTTGCAAAACTATCTGGAATTGAACCGGAGAGTTGGTTTTTTGACAAGTCAAGAAGACCTAAATGCGAAACGTCTCCAAAACTCAAAGGAATTTCACCAGAGAGAGAATTATTCGACAAGTAAAGCCTCTCTAGTTTCCCCATGCGACACAGCTCACGTGGAATGGAACCATTCAAAAGGTTACTCGAAAGATTTAGAAGGGTAAGGTTGAGAAGGTTTGAGATGTTAGCAGGAATCGGACCAAAGATTTGATTATCATCGAGATGAATCTGTAACAAATTTGGCGAAAGATTTCCAATAATAGAAGGTATCTCTCCACCAAGATCATTTCCCGCCAATTCAATTTCTTGCAAATTAGAAGAGTTTACTAAAGAAGAAAAGAAAGGTGAGAGGTCAGTGTTACCTTTATGGCTTGAAAAGTGGTTGTATGACAAGTATAGAAACTGCAACTTTGGCATTTGCTTTACAATCTCAAAAGGCAACTCTCCACTTAAGTAATTGGATTCCAAGTCAATCCATTCAAGCTTTGAAGAGTTTGCAAGAGCATAAGGTACTTGACCAAAGAGTTGGTTTGACCAAAGAAGAAGAAACCTTAACTCTCTAAGTTCACATTGCCTCTCCAAAGGGATTTTGCCGGTAATGGAGTTATTCGACAAGTCTACATACTCCAAAGAAGACGACCCGTTACAAAATAATGGCACGGGTATTTCCCCAACTAGCTTGTTACTTGCCAAGTCAAGATATACCAACTCATGAAGAAACCCTAACTCGGTTGGAATCCTTCCATCAAGAAGATTTGAGGATAAACTTAACTGTTTGAGGTTGGAAAGATAACCAAGCTGGGACGGAATGTGCCCTTCAAAGAAGTTTCTGGATAAATCAAGAACAGTCAAGTAGGAAAGACCGGAGAGAGATGGAGAAATGGTGCCTCTAAGAGACTTATCGTGTAGGTCAAGCTCTGAAACTCCGTCCCTGCTGCTGTTGCATGTAACTCCTGTCCAATTACATACGTTCACATTGGAAGAATTCCAATTCCCGAGGGCGTGTTTGGGGTCAGACGTGACCCCTGCCATGAATGAAAGAAGTGCAGCTCGATCACTTAAAATTCGAGCATTTTCTTCTCCATATATCACACGAAAGAAAACTATAACTAAGATAAGAAACTCAAGTTTTCTCAACTTACAGAAACCCATTTTTTCCTGATAAAGTTGATACTCTTTGATGAAATAAAAGTTCAAAGAGATGAAAATACAGAGAGAGAGAGAGAGAGAGAGAGAGAGAGAGAAGGTGAATGGATGGAACAGGAGAAGCACCACAATATATATGATGAGAAGATGATAGTAAAAGAAAACTATAGTTTAACAAGTAATGGTGTGTGCAGAAATGTGAAAGGCTCAATTGTGCCTAACTCCCGTTAAATTTTTGGCGCCTTAGTTATTTGACTATCAATGTCAACAAATAAGCGGCAGCCACTTGTGCACATGTTTACATGACGAGTAAGCGTAGCGTTAAGGGGTCCGTGTGATTTATTTGGTGGTTTCCATGTCATTTGTATGCCTAACCCTGATTTTATAAAGTCTTTTTGCTTGTGGGATTTGTGTAATTAGTGGATGATGAGTTGTTAATAGTTAATACCAAGATAATCTAGGTTATAATCACACTTAGTGTCTTGAGATCGACTACGAAGATCAGGTTGGTAACCTTTTCGCTCTGATAGATCTGTCGCTTCAAATGACAGATGATGAGGTCACTTAACAAAGATCAAAATGCTCTAACAAAACGACTGTCAAAGATCTAAATCCAAAGGATCCAATCGTAACGCTATGCAGGTGTAATGCTAGCATTGTTTAGAATAAAGATAGTTACGTAAATAACTATTTAGGACACCTAATCTCCTGCCTACATAGGAACTAGATTGGCATTAGTGCTTTCCTATATATATTTTCATTAATCGCGTTTTAATTAGCTTAATCAGCTTTGTTTAGTTTTCATAACAATGCTTAAATCTGGTTCACCTTTTTGCAGCATGCAATCAGAAGTTGCTATTTCATACAGCCGTTGTTTCTAAAAAATACCACCTGAACCTGAATTCTTTTGTACCAATAATTGTCGTCTTCTTGAGCACGTTTGGTAAGTTTACAAAAGAAAATATGCAGATAAGAAGTGGAATTAATGACAGAAAAAGAACAAAATGTGCCCGTAATATTATATGTGGCTGTGCTTAAAGACCTGTAAAGACATAGATTCATTGTATTGACAAAGTGACAGTGATTTGTTAAGCATGTTTTCAAGTCCCACGAAGACAAAGCAGATGACTTTTTACTCGGACCACAAGTCTTCAAGCCTATTTCACTCATATCCTTAACCAAATCGCAGCACGTAGAAATTAAGGACACATAGGTTTAGTGGAAGATGAGCCATTCATCTACCATAAAGTCATTAATAGTCCTAATTCTCATAAGTAGATTAATACCATATATAAAGAGTTGAAATCTTTGAAAGATAACAACTTTTGGGATCTTTTACATTACTTAAAGATGTGAAACCTATAAATGGGTCTCTAAGACCTAAAAGGATTCACAAAAGTAATGTTGAAAGATATAAAGACTCATCTAGTTGCTAAAGAATTTTCAACTCATAAGAAAGGCATTAATTATCAAGAAAGAAACATTTCCGGTATCTTCTAAAAACTCTTTTAAAATCATTATGGCACTAGTAGCAATTTGTGTCTTGAGCTTCATCAAATGGATATTAAGAGAACTTTTCTTAACGGAGACATTGAGGAAACTATCTATATATGGAGAAATTCATTTATGACTTAAGCAAACTTCTCATTAATGGTATTTAAAGATTAATCAAGTTATTCTTTCATTTGGTTTTGAAATGAATCTTGATAAATATTATGTATACCATAAGTTCAGTGGGAGTAAAAATTATAATTTTGGTCTTATATGTGGGTAATATTTGCTTGCTAGTAATGTTTTAAACCTTAATAAGGAAACTAAGAAATTTCTTTGGAATGAAAATTCTTGGTGAGGCATCTTTTTGTATTAGGAATCCAAGTTCACTGTGAGTATTCACGGAGTATTTTGGGATTATTACAAAAGGCATATATTGAAAAGGTATTACAAAAGGTATATCATGCAAAACTATAAACCACTTGACACCCCTAATTTTAAAGGAGACATGCTTAGTCTCAAACAGTGTACTAAAGTTAATTATGAATCCAAGTATATAGAAAATATCCCTCTTTGCATCAGCAGTAAGAAAGCTTAATAAATGCGTAAGTCTTGCATTCAATGTTGGGATGCTTGGTCAATACCAAAGCAATCCAGAAAGAACATTAAGTAGTAGCCAAAAGAATTATATAGTATTTACAAAACACAAAGATCTACATGCCTATTTTTAATAGGATAATCTTGAGCTCATTTGGTATTCCGATATTTGTTAAAATTACATGGCTACATAAGTTTTAATGGACTGTGATTTGTCAAAACAAGTGTCGAAAGACCAATTAAGATATGACTATCAGGTAGCAGTTCCGTACTCTAACAAAAGGTTTATGGATTTAGACATTAAGTATCTTGTTATAAAGAAAAAAGTACAAAATTAACAGAGAAATACAACTTATTAGAACAAACTCCATAATTTAACGGATCCATTTATGAAACGTTATCATCTCTAGTGTTTCACGAGCATGTTGCTCATATGGGTAACATTTAATTTAGTGGGAGTTTTGTGTTGTACTTCATTAATTGTTCTATTATTTTTTATCTCATTTGGTTAAGTTGGACTAGTTGGAAGAATATTTATGTTCCAAAAAACTTTTTAAAAATTGTTATTAAGAGGATTTTTAATGGTGGTCGTTTTACAGTTTTTTAATTTTTGTTCGGATCATAAATATTTCTATAAAGTGTTGGTCAAACCGACCTTAAGTTGACCAGTTTTGGTCAAAAAGTCTCAAGTGAGCTGGGACGGAGGGAGTATTCATTATGATTCCATGCTACACATCTATACTTTTGATCTATGTCATTTAGTTGGATTTGTATACGTGATTATTGTGGGTTTAGTTGCGAATCAATTACAACGACTGCCCGTTTAGTCCTATACTTGTATGGCTAATGGACAAGATTGTTATAAATGACAATAAAGTGCGCACATTAGGGTTGTCATTTGTGTTATATTCATGATTTAAAGGAAGGACTTTGTTTTGCAACCCAAGTGGGAGATTGTTGGGACATGGCTTGCAACACAAGTCATTTAGACTTCCATTCATAAAATTATGATTATAATGTTAATTATAAAGTATAGTTTATAATGAAATATGTAGAATTCCTGGATATATAATTACCTAATTGTGATGGGCAAAATGGTAATATAATATCACTTATCTTGAAAGGGTGTGGTCCCTAAGTGAAATGTCACCAAGTCTCCTATATAAAGGGTGTTCCATCAACCCTTAGAGACTAATGAATTCTTGCTTTCTCATCTAAATTTATTTTCATATTGTTAGAAGACTTTGAGAGAAAAAGAGACATTATCACTTAGAAGAACACTCTCCCTATTTTGTTCTTCTTCTTGTTCTTCATTTCTTCCTACAATATTCATATGGATTCAACAGGTAATTGTTCTTAATCGCTTCCGCTTCATCTTTTTTCTCAATCTTATTCTGAAAATGAGCGTGGCATTCAGGGGTTATGAAAATTGTTCCAACAGTATACATTACTATGTCAGAGCAAGAGGATTTCGTGTAAACGCTCTTATTACATAAACGAAATAAAAATAAAAAAAAGTAAACAGAATGCTAATAGTGGATATTACACAGTGCTCACAACAAATATAATAACATATGTAGTGCTTAATTACCAGTTAATGACTATGTTCATGGCACAAACATATTCTTGAGTATAATGAACTTTTTGCTGTGTTTCGGAGAAGCTTAAGGGGATTCAAGTCGCGTTATGATTTGTGTTAGGAGTATATTATATATGAATGTAGCACGTTTCTGCTGGAAAAATTATCAAAAGGACTTAAGACAATGCTAATTTAATCATGCAAGTTGTAGTTTTCAAATGCAGATTACGTTTAATTATGTTCTTTTTGCTTTCAATTTGACATTATTACAAATTGTTTTGTTACAAATGCACTGTGGATTGCTCTTTGCCCCCTCGCAAAGCCACCAGCCAAGGAGGCACCGCTATATCTCTTTTGACTCTCTCTACTCGGTACTCCTTCGTCAACGAGACTTGGCGCCACCGTCTTATCTTTTTGTTGAGTTGATTATTATTTAGAGCAACAATTGAGAATACGGATTATGTTTTTTCAATTCCCCAGATTATACCTTACAGTATGCATTTCCATCGTTTCATATGGAGAAATACACCTCCTAACTTCTTTTTTCAATTTGACTGATATTTTGAACCAATAACTCCACTCAGTTTTTGTTATTATTTCAAAACATTATAAAGCATGTCCGCTGGTTGTTTCATTGATGCAAAAGTGGAATGCCAACTGTTGAACCGCGACCACCCTGACCGCTCCACAGTAGTATTATATTGTCTGCTTTGAGCCCATCATGCACGGATTTGTCTTTGAGCATCTCCCAAAATGCCTCGTACTCATGAATTGTGTGGACTTCTTTATATACGAGACAATTCTTCTTTCAATTCCCAACAAGTTTTGTCGCTGAATTGTTGTGACTTTTTCTTTATGCATAGCATTACACTAAGATATAGCGATTTCTGTTAATGTGCTATACTGTATAAAAGTTATACTTGAAACATTTTCTAGAAAAACTGGAACTAGTGGAAACCTGAATTTATGGTGTCATTTTCACTGAGATTAGTACTCCCTCCGTCCCATTTTAAACTTCAAAATTTTTTATTTTGGGTGTCTCATTTTAAACTTCAAAATCTAAAAAGGAAAGTTTTTATACTTCTTTATTTGTGGGCCCTACACAATCACCCTTTTTCTTAATTATTGAACCCAAAAAAAATTTGAAGTTTAAATTGGGACGGAGGAAGTACATATCAGAAGAGAAACACGAGCACAATATATCAACAAATTTACCAAACTAGATAGTAAAAAATCATCAAAACTCAAATAGAAACAACTACAACACCGATGATGAAAGTAGAAGCGAGTTTCCTGATTCATCATCCTACACTGTTTATGATTGATACACATAGGCATCCATAATAGCTCCATGAACCCTGATGAGACCGAGCCTTCTGGGCCGGATGCTCGCCGGTCTAGAATCAATGCGATCTAACGCGCCCGAACCGGACCTGAACTCTGGAGGCCTAACCGACAAGGAACGCGGGCTAGTAAGCCCGAGAGGTTTTATCTCCTGATGAATATGCCCGAGTTGACTCTGCCTCCCGTCATCCTGAGGAGCCCGTAGTGCCCAGCTGGCACAAACGTACGCGAGGCGTCACCTAACCGTACCTGACACACCATAACGGTTGGTGATGGAACCATGCTTCCCTGACAGACACGCCACCTTCCCAGCCACTCTCCTGACCGATCCACTGGGGACTCGCCACGTGTCCCCCCAGTACCGGGGTGGTTAGTACCTTGTGCAGGTTTCTTTCCCTTGGTCATATATATACCCCTTTTCGCCCCATGAGAGAGGTATGTGCTCTATCCTATTCACACACACAAGGTCTTCATTGAACCTTCTTCCTAGGTTTTCCTCAGAGATCTTACTCTCACACCCGAGGGCCTAAGCCGGATTCCAACCCGGCCTTGGTCTTAACGGTGTTCTTGTTTGTGTTGTGATCAGGATCAAGAGACAGCAAAGTTGGAGTTCTATCTCCGTGACCCCAAAAATCTAGGGCGTCATCAGTGGTTCCATTGCCGGGAATCGAAAATCTTCCTAGTGCAATCTTCTGAGTTCTTTCGAATTCCCAGTCTAGTCTGACTCGACAAAACCATTCTTTTGTTTCTACGGTTCTAAAATACACTCGACATTCCAAATATTTACAATGACTGGGAAAGAAATCTTGAACCCAAATGCTAGCCCATCGAAACAAGCGCCTCAAGGATCCATCTTTGCCAGATTGGGAGACAAGGCGCCTAGTGGCTGCTCGGGAACTCCCTCTCAGAAAGCAAGAAGAGAGGCGGATCTGAGAGATCGTATCGAAACATCAAAAGCACGCAAGGTACAGAAAATCCCCGTCACTCCCCTCACCCCTGAGCAGATTCAAAAGAAAATCCAGCTCCTGAAAGACAGGCAGGATCTAGTAGCGGAAGGGCTTCAGTTAAACCTGGCCCTGGAAGAGCTATTTAATGCCGAGGCTGACACGGCAATCCCTCTTGAAAGATCAAAAACTCATGGTTCTAAAAGCATAGCCAGCAGGGTGGAGGGAAAGAAGAAAAGAACGATCGTTGTGGAAGACGACGATGAAGAAGGAGAAGAAGGGAGAAGGAGTGAAGAAGGAGAGTCTCAACCTCGAAGGTCCAAAGGCCACTACAAGGGAAAAGCAACTGTTAGAACCGGAGAGCAATTTGCGGGAACGGCAAAAAGGGTGAAAACCGGGGAAGAGATTGATTACAAGGTCCAGGGGATGATCAGGGACCTATGGGAGTCTAAGCAAAGTGTGGCAAAATGCATTGGACCCATAGATGCTTTTGCCTCCTGGATAGCTGATTCCCCGATCCAGCGGGGAAAGGTCCCCACGCTAGACGCTTATGACGGCTCGTCTAACTCCAAAAGCCATGTTGGGCGGTTTGAAGGGCAGATGGCTCTATTTTCAACGGATGAGGCCGTAAAGTGCAAGGCTCTAGCATCCACCTTCAAGGGGAAGGCGCTGGGATGGTTGTTGGCCCATAAGCCCCGCTCCATTTGCAGCTACGAGCAGTTACGGACGTCGTTCCTGAATTCGTTCGCGGGCGCTGGGGAGGTCGCAAGACCGAAATCGGATCTATGCGGTGTGAAGCAATATCCCGGAGAAAGTACAAAAGCATACATTACTCGGTTTAGAAAAATGACCGAACAAATCGTGGACCTAACGAGAAATGACATCGAGCTGTGCTTCTTGGGAGGATTGACATCCTATACCTTGAGGCAAGAGTTCGCTTGCCGAAAGCCCGAGGGAACGGAGGAAATGTACAATCGAGCCATTGCCATGGCCGGAGTTGAGCCCTCGTTCATGGAAGATGCCCGCAGGAGTATTAGGGATAGGCTCGAGCCCGCTCATGACTCAAGGTACCACGCTGGCTATTCGGGGGGCAGTGGCGGCCGAAATAGAGGAAGACCGAGGGGCACGACCAATTTCAAAAGAAATGACAGCACCTTCACTCCTTTGATAGCCCCAAGGACGGAGATTTTGCGGGCAGAAGCCCTGCCTCCTCCCCCACCCCTAGAAAGAAAGCCTTATGAGGCGAACAAGAAGAAGTGGTGCGGCTACCACGAGAGCCATGGGCATAACACGGATGAGTGTTTTCAGATGAAGAAGATAATACAACAGAAAGTCGAGGCCGGAGAATTGAAAAAGTGGATCGAGGGACCCAGCAATAAAGGAGGGGCCCCACGGGGACATGTCCAGTATGTTAGGGATAACGATGCCGACGGGGAAAAACGCTATGACATCCTGTATATCGGGGAAGAGGCCCCGAGCAACACCCAGCTTTCCATTCAGATCAAGAAATTGGAAAAGGTGTTCCTGATACCAGCCTACCCACCCGAGCAAGAGGAAATGATCGGGTTCAGGAGGAGCGAGCTGGCCTCCACACTCTTCCATTCAACACAGCCATTGACAATCAAGATGGCTATTGGTAGAGCGGATATTGGGAGGGTCCTCATTGATACCGGGGCTTCACGGGACATACTCTACTTCCATTGTTTAGAAGAAATGGGGATGTCCGAGGCGCACTTAACCCCATATGCGGGCTTGTTGGAAGGGTTCACGAATCATACGGTCTACGCAAAAGGGACCATTGACTTCGAAGTGACCATTGGAGAGAGGCCGTTCGAAAAAACAGCCCGTGTCACGTTCATGGTGATCGATCTGAAGTCCCAGTACAACGCAATCTTGGGAGTGACCGCTCAGGCTGCCTTAGGAATCGTTGCGTCAATCCCTCACCAGAAGATCAAGTTCAGCACCCCCGCAGGGATAGCGTGCATCGAGAACAAGCCCGAGCTTTTTCTCAAAATAATAGAGAAGAAAAGAAGGGAGAGCGCGATGGAGGCAAGATTGGTAAGCCCGAGGGAGGCAAAGAAGGTCAAAACCAACAGCGACAGGACCGAGGAGGCGGCCATGATTGGAACTTTGTCGTTCCATTCAACACGGGCTGAATTTAAACGGAGTAGGAGAGCCCGTCGTATTGCCGCAAAGACCGAGCAGATAGACATCGTGATCGATTCGCTGCACGACAGGGAAGTAAGGGACATCCGCCCCAACGATGCTCTGGAGGATGTAGTCATAAACCCCGCTTACCCCGAACAAACGGTCAAGGTAGGGCTGGAAATCCCCGCAGAAGAAAGGGAGATTCTGATCGAGCTGCTGCGAAAAAGCGCGGACATATTTGCCTGGACTGTCGAAGATATGAAGGGGTTAAGTAGAGAGGTTATCGAGCATGAACTGAACGTCGATCCCACATTTACCCGGGTCCTCCAGAAAGAAAGATACTTTTCGCCGGAGAAGAAAGCGGCGATCAAAATCGAGGTGGATAAGCTACTGAAGGCAGGAATCATAAGCCCGATCAAATATCCGAGATGGTTGGCCAACGTCGTCATGGTAACCAAAGCAAATGGAAAGTGGAGGATGTGCGTGGATTTCACCGATTTGAACAAGGCCTGCCCTAAGGATTGTTACCCTCTTCCCCGGATCGATCAATTAGTAGACTCTATCGCCGGGCATAGGGTGTTAAGCTTCATAGATGCGTACTCGGGCTACCATCAGATCAAAATGAAGGAGGATGACGTCCCTTCGTGCGCTTTCTATGCCGCGGGCAAAACCTACACATTTAACAACATGCCGTTCGGCCTCAAGAACGCAGGCGGCACGTATCAAAGGATGGTAGGAATCGTCTTTGATGATCAATTAGGCCGGAACCTGGAGGCTTACATCGACGATATGGTTATCAAGACCAAGGAGACCTCTCACGACATTGATATGGCAGAAACCTTCACCAACCTCCGGGAAAATAACATGAAGCTCAATCCCTCCAAGTGCGCTTTCGGAGTAAAGGCAGGAAAATTTTTGGGGTTCATGGTAAACCAAAGAGGGATCGAAGCAAACCCCGAGAAAATCACGGCGTTGATAAACATGCAGCCCCCCAGATGCGTTAAGGAGGTGCAGAAGCTTAATGGCCGCATTACGGCTTTGGGAAGATTCATTGCTAAGTCAGCCGAAAAGTGCCTGCCTTTCTTCAAAACCTTAAAAGGAGGAGGAGAGAAGGGCTTCGAGTGGAACGAGGACTGCCAGATCGCTTTCGAGCAAATAAAAGCTTACCTGGGAAAGCCGCCGCTATTGAGCAGCCCGGTGTTTGGGGAGGAACTCTACGTCTTCTTGGCCGCAACAGATCATGCAGTGGCCGCTGTTTTGGTAAGGGAAGAGGGCAAACTTCAGAAACCCGTGTATTATGTCTCCAAGGCACTTTCTGCTGTGGAAGGCCGCTATCTAAACATTGAAAAGCTAGCTTTCGCCTTGCTGGTGGCCGCTCGGAAGCTGCGGGCATACTTCATCGCCCACCCAATCACGGTTTATTCAGACACCCCGCTGAAGAAGATACTCCATAAGCCCGAATCCTCGGGGAGAATGCTATCGTGGTCCATAGAACTGACTGAATTCCAGATTACCTACTCCCCACGGAAGACCATCAAGGCACAGGCACTGGCAGACTTTGTGGCAGAGACCACATTTGAATCAAAGGAGATCGAGCCGGACGGAACCCAACCTGCGAAGACAAAGAAAAAGAGAGGCGAGAAGGCAATAGTTGCAGGGGAGAGACCGGAAAATTGCTGGTCGTTAAGTGTGGATGGATCCGCGGGAAAGACAGTCAGCGGCGCCGGAATTCTCTTGACCGCCCCGGAGGGTCAAAGGTTCAAGCGAGCCTTGAGATTTAAGTTCGCGGTCTCAAACAACCAGGCCGAGTACGAGGCATTGATAGCGGGTTTGGAATTAGCCCGGGACATGAAAGTATCAAAACTGGTCGTGAAGAGTGACTCACAACTAGTAATAAACCAGGTGAAAGGGGAATACGAAACAAATCACCCGGTTTTGGTCAAATACAAGGAGCTCGCGACAGACTTGTTAAAGGAATTCGAATACCATGAGCTGAACCAAGTTAACCGGGCCGAAAATTCCGAGGCGGACTTGCTCTCCAGGATCACAAATGAGGACATTGCCAAGCTTAGTGTGGACTGCCTGGATAGAGTTCACCGAGCGCCCAGCCATCGACAGAATAGAGATCCACCAAATCGGAGATTCGGAAAAAGATTGGGTTGACGAGATCAGGGAATATATCGAGCGGCAAACCCTCCCCAACAACCCTGACCGGGCAAGAGTCTTGATGAAACAGGCTGCTCGATACACAATTATTGATGGCGTGCTTTATCGGAGATCCTTTACCAAACCACTGCTGAGGTGTGTCAGGTCCGAGACAGTCACCAACCTGTTATATGAAGTTCACGAAGGCGTGTGCGGAGGGCATCCCGGAGCCCGGACTCTATCCGACAAAATCAGATTCCTCGGGTATTATTGGCCCACAATGAAAAGAGATGCAGAAGACTACGTCCGCAAATGCGACCAATGCCAGAGGTTCGCCAACATACCAAGGCAGCCGTCCACCGAGCAGAGTTTGATAGTCCCAACTTGGCCTTTTGATATGTGGGGGATTGATTTGATTGGGCCTTATCCCAAAGCGCCCGGGGGAGCGCAAATGGTAGTGGTTGCTGTGGACTACTTCACAAAATGGGTTGAGGCAAAAGCACTGGCTAGTACTACGGAAGCAAGCATCATCAAGTTCGTACATGATCACATCTTCTGCCGGTTTGGTCTACCGCGGGCTATTGTCTCCGATCACGGGCCCCAATTCCAAAGCAAGTTCACGGCGGAGTGCAAGAGACTCAACGTGGAACATCGACAATCCTCAGTCGCAAGACCACAGGGAAATGGACAGGCCGAGGCCGCGAACAAGTTGCTCATGACCGCTTTGCACAAAAGTTTGAAGGGAAGGAGTGGTCGCTGGATGGAAGAGCTCAGTACTGCTCTATGGGTTGTCCGAACCACGACAAGGAACTCAACGGGAGAAACCCCTTTTTCCCTGACATATGGATCAGAGGCGGTCGCACCTGTGGAAGTAGCCTTACCCACGTATAGGGTCGCCCAATTTAATGAAGCAGAGAATGAGGAAGCCCGCAGAAAAGACTTAGACTCTACCGAAGAAAAACGGTTGGAAGCGCGGGCAAAGATGGTCAATTATAAACAGAAGGCAAAAGTCCATCATGACAAAAGGGTGAACAAGAGATCGTTTGCCGTGGGAGACTGGGTTCTGAGGAAAGTTGAAGTCACAGGGAGGCAGCCCGGATACAACAAGCTTTCGCCCAACTGGGAAGGCCCTTATCAGATTGCCCGCATAATCAAAGAGGGAACCTACAGGCTTCTAACGGCAGAAGGAAAAGACTTGAAAAACGCCTGGCATAGCGATCATCTGAAAAAGTACTACCTTTAGAAGACAGAATGGTAGATCTTGAAATCTTTTTGCAAATCAGTAGCAGTTAGAAATTATGGAAATACTCATGTATTGTAACAAAGTGGCAATGTAATCTGTTCGAGTAAAGTAAATAAAACTGCTATCGTTCTATGAAATTACTCAAGTATGTTCGTTCTCAAAGCGCGGTCATGTGCTCTCGAACCAGACCGCATGCCCGCGATGCGGATGCCGTTTGCAAGTCTACGAACGATGCGCGGCCATACGCCCTCGAGCTAGACCGCAGGGCCCACGTCTTACGCCCTTGAGCTAGACTAAAGTGGGAGAATGAATTCCTTGGTGGGATCATTTCCTTGTGAAATTCCTAAGACCCAAGATGCGCGGTCATACGCCCTCGAGCTAGACCGCAGGGCCCACGTCTTACGCCCTTGAGCTAGACTAAAGTGGGAGAATGAATTCCTTGGTGGGATCATTTCCTTGTGAAATTCCTAAGACCCAAGATGCGCGGTCATACGCCCTCGAGCTAGACCGCAGGGCCCACGTCTTACGCCCTTGAGCTAGACTAAAGTGGGAGAATGAATTCCTTGGTGGGATCATTTCCTTGTGAAATTCCTAAGACCCAAGATGCGCGGTCATACGCCCTCGAGCTAGACAGCAGGGCCCACGTCTTACGCCCTTGAGCTAGACTAAAGTGGGAGAATGAATTCCTTGGTGGGATCATTTCCTTGTGAAATTCCTAAGACCCAAGATGCGCGGTCATACGCCCTCGAGCTAGACCGCAGGGCCCACGTCTTACGCCCTTGAGCTAGACTAAAGTGGGAGAATGAATTCCTTGGTGGGATCATTTCCTTGTGAAATTCCTAAGACCCAAGATGCGCGGTCATACGCCCTCGAGCTAGACCGCAGGGCCCACGTCTTACGCCCTTGAGCTAGACTAAAGTGGGAGAATGAATTCCTTGGTGGGATCATTTCCTTGTGAAATTCCTAAGACCCAAGATGCGCGGTCATACGCCCTCGAGCTAGACCGCAGGGCCCACGTCTTACGCCCTTGAGCTAGACTAAAGTGGGAGAATGAATTCCTTGGTGGGATCATTTCCTTGTGAAATTCCTAAGACCCAAGATGCGCGGTCATACGCCCTCGAGCTAGACCGCAGGGTCCACGTCTTACGCCCTTGAGCTAGACTAAAGTGGGAGAATGAATTCCTTGGTGGGATCATTTCCTTGTGAAATTCCTGAGACCCAAGATGCGCGGTCATACGCTCTCGAGCTATACTGCAGGGCCCATATCCTACGCCTTTGAGCTAGACTAAAGTGGGAGAAGGCGCGGCCATACGCTCCCGAGCTAAACCACGCGCGTGGAAACAGAGACAGTTCGTGCGAGAACAACCCTTTAAGCTATGTAATCAAAAGAGTGATAACAAAAGAGCACGCAAGAAAAGAAGTCAATAGCAAAGCTGGAAACAATTATTCACATACAAACCAAAAATCACTTGTTCGAGAATGTCCGGACCTACACTATTACAAAATTTCCCGGGATGCAACCCGGTCTGATCTTCAAAAGGCCGGGGGAGGAGCATTCTCCATCTCTGGAACAGAGGCAGAGGCATCAGTGTCAGGCACAGACCCAGACTGATCCTGAGAAGCATCAGCAAGAGCGGAGGCATAAGGAGAGTAAGGAAGAACCATACCATCAATGTACGGGCCGCCGGGGCCAAAAGTCCTCTCCAAAGCTGCGACCAGAGGCAAGGTACCCGCGGCAGAATATCTGAACCCGTCGATAGCAGAAAGAAGATCTTGGACGGTGACCGGAGCGACGGGAGGGAGAGTTGATCTGACAGACTCGGGTAACTCGGAGAGTTGGTCCGCGGTAAAGGGCACCAGAGCGTGGCCGGTAAAACATTGAGGGTCTGAGGCCGTAATGGAGCAAAGGATCGCAATCTCTTGCGCACTGTATTTGCCCGTAGCTGCCAGGTTACGACCTACTGTATGGAGAGCTGAGTTATATTGCTCTATGCTTGCCTCCTCCACCTTTTCTCTGTAAGCATCAGACGCCTCAAACTCGGCCACGGCTTTCCCTCGCTCTTCATTCAAAACAAGTTCCCGGTCTTTCTCAAACCGCATGGCATCTAAAACCTTGCCGTCCAGTTCATCAACCTTCTCAGATAAGCTCTTGTTCTTCTCCCTCTCCTCCTCCAACCGCTTCTCAGCCTCGGCCAGGCGAGCTTCGAGTCGTTGCTTTTCAGACTCAACGGTTGCTTTTTCAGCCTCAGCCCGGTCTTTGGCCTCGCGAGCTGCGTCGAGATCGTTGCTCAGTTTGGAGTTCTCCTTGACAGCAGTCATCAACTCGGCATCTTTATTCTTAAGCTCCTCTCCCGAGCCCTCCAGGACCTTGGACAGGCGGGCAATCTCATCCTTCGCCTCCGCCAGATTCTTCCCCCTCGCCGCGGCCAAGGCAACTTCGGCTTCATACTGAGACCGCATATATAGCAGGTCATTGCTAACCTGATTAATAAAGGAGCATGTGGAGATTATATTAAAAATCGGGACGAGGAATTAGAGGGTCAAAGGATCGATGTATAAAAAGAAAGAGCACGTCGGTTTAGACATGGAAAGTGAGACACTAACCTCAGTCATAGCCAAGCCCGCGTGACCCAGGGCGGTCAGGAAGTTGGTCTTGGACAGCACCTTCTGTTGATAGTCCGGGAAATTCATCCGGTGCAGAAGCCCATCGCCAACATAAGAATTGAAGCCGCGGCGGCTATGGAGATCAACCCCATATACCTCAGGGGCCTCAGCTACTTTCTTCCCAAACTCCTTAGCTCGGTCCTTGTCTTCAATTAGTTCGACGGGGAAGCGCTCCGAGCATAAGGTCCCTTTGGCGGGGGAGGATACGGTAAAGCCGCGAGAAGGAGACTCCAGGCGGGGCTGTTTATTTTTTGGAGGCAAGGGGTCAGCGACCGGACCCAGTCCCCTTTTCTTCGTAGCCTCGGGCACTGTTCTGCCTGCATCATGCGAGGGAGTGGGAGACCCCGAGCCTGTCAAATCCTTTCCCCGTCCGCTCCCGCGGGGCCGTAGAGGAAGCTCGCCAGTCGTCGGGACAACTGCAACAACCTTCTTTGCCTTGTCCAGAAGATCCGTAACCGGCAGTTTTCTCCCTGGGGCCTCGGCCTTGCGCATTTCGGCCTGCCTCTGCTGCTTCGCCTCAGCCTCCCGCTGCTTCGCAGCCAATCTCAAGGCATTAATATTCTTGGGAGGCATGGTATCAGTGGGATCTGCAGGCAAAAGTAACAGTCAGTCAGATATGATCGGATAAACTAACAGGTATGGAATTCCAGTTGATTAAGTATGAAAAAGACCAGTCAAGCCCGGATCCGGGCATTGTTCCCCCAATCGGCAAGCAGAGCACTCATGGGCAAAGGCAAAATCCTGGTGAACCCTCCAGCAAGGATCCCGCCACATAGGAGTCATGCTAACCCTGCTCTCAAAATCAGGATTTCGGCATGGGGCCACCCCGGCGTAAGCCAAAAGACTCTCGTTGTTGATGATGGCTTGAACGTCGAAAACTTGTTCAACCACGACCACAGTCTG
Organism: Campanula takesimana; assembly: GCA_026119855.1. Classification (NCBI taxonomy): domain Eukaryota; kingdom Viridiplantae; phylum Streptophyta; class Magnoliopsida; order Asterales; family Campanulaceae; genus Campanula; species Campanula takesimana. The sequence goes on along the minus strand of JAOWBW010001228.1, from coordinate 67,104 downwards.
GTCCTCTAAAGTCACTGATTTCGTATGCCGGGCGAGGTAATCCTGCATGGCGGACGCAAGCTCAATACCCCCATCTGAGCTAGGATAATCCTTGGAAGATATGGACAGCGGGGAAGTATTATCAGGCTTAGAAAAGGGCCACCCGAGTCGATTCTGAATCACCAGAGGATATCTCTGCCACTGATCGAATTTATTAGAAGCCGCAGAAAAGATCTTTTTCGACCTAGGCTTCGTTTTCAAGCTCAAACTGCTCGCGGTGACCTGATGAGTGAAGAAAACGTACAAGGCGGACAAAGAGGGTTCATATCCCAATATCCTGCTCACAACAATAAAAGACACCAGGTAACGAATCGCGTTGGGAGTCAAGTCCATGGGAAGGCACTTGGAAAACTCCAGGAACTCGCAAATGAACGGGTCCAAGGGAAGCCGGAGGCCATTCTCAAACTGAACGGGATAAAACACGCAGGCGATATTATCTGCCCGGACGCGGGCAGGACCAGCCAAATTGCTCCCTGACGGAGAGGAATAATCATCGAGACCGCCGACAAGGTAGACTTTGCGATCGATGTGGTACACGGTTAAAAACTCATCATCGGAGTCCTGCTCCTCCACCATACCCGCTCCTGAGCTGGAAGCTCCGGCCTGGCTCTTGACCCTATCGTCGGGCCCCTCGGGGAAGGAAGCCAATATTTGAACCGGGGAGCGAATGCGCTTGACCATACGCGCTGTACCTGGGGCCATTCTCTCTAAATCCCCCCGAGGGTCAGAAGGTGTCTCAGATGACTCAGACTCATCTACTAGCCCGTGAGCCACGATCGCCCCAACCTCATCCTCAAGAGCGGTTTCACCATCAACCCCCACTTCTTGATCGGAATCCTCAGCACTGCTCGTGACTTCAATAACACCAGGGGCCAAGCCCGGAGATCGTGCCTGCTCGTCCTCATTAAAAGGAGCGTCCATCCAACTGAGAGAATCAGGGCCACTCGAGGCTACACGCTCCCCGCACGACCTTACCAACCTTCTAGCGTTTCCAGCCATATCTACATTATCGGGGAATCGAGTTAAAACAGCCGTGACAAAAATGCCCAAGTGTTCCTCTCCCCCCAACACCCTCATCCTTGTGGAGTCATAATGGACGGAGGGACCTGTTTCCCACAACAGGGGCAAGACCCAGGGTTCCCAGCTATACGCTAAACCTATGGCAATGAACTCATTCAAGGACAGCCGTTTCCAGGCGTTTAACAGGAGCCTGTATACCCCACCGGTCCTCCGGCAGCAACCAAACAGGTCGGGACGGAGTTTACGCCCTAAATCCAGCCCTTCCATGGCTATAACAATATTTCAGCAAGTTTTCAGAAATTAGGGGCCAGAATTTGGACTCGAAGACGCGAGGCTACGAGAAGTCTCACAACTCTCGTACAAATCCGAAAGCTCGACGGGAGCAAAATTTTTAGGGTTCGCGCTCGAAAAACGGCAACGAAAAGAATGGCAGAAATCAAAACGACGAACCGAAACAAAGAAGAAAAAAGCGAGGTGCGGAACAATACCTGCGAATTTGAAGTGAGGAACGAGAACGAGATCTTCGGAGTCAGGAATCCAGAGAAGCAAAGTATTCGTTGGAACTGGAAGGTAAAGAGACGGAAGTTACGAAAGTTTGGAATGATTCAGCATCCGTGGTATTTATAGCGCCAAAAATGGGTCGGACCGACCCGAAATATCTGGTAACCCGATCGAAACCCGAAAAGTGAAGAGGCGGGAATTGCTTTTTCGAATACCGATGACGGTTCGCATTTAATGGACGTGCTCCTGGTCATGTCAAAAGACAGATGGCTACGCCACTAGCCTGACACAAGGGGCCCCACCTGTCCTTTCGTCAACCACTATTCTAAGACTCCCGTCCCATTGCAATCCGTGCCCGCATTAATTGCAATTTGCCCGAATCGAGCCTAGGAAGTATAACTCCTCGCGCCGCACATGAATGAGCTAACCCTCGGAGTTAGGGGCCACTGATGAGACCGAGCCTTCTGGGCCGGATGCTCGCCGGTCTAGAATCAATGCGATCTAACGCGCCCGAACCGGACCTGAACTCTGGAGGCCTAACCGACAAGGAACGCGGGCTAGTAAGCCCGAGAGGTTTTATCTCCTGATGAATATGCCCGAGTTGACTCTGCCTCCCGTCATCCTGAGGAGCCCGTAGTGCCCAGCTGGCACAAACGTACGCGAGGCGTCACCTAACCGTACCTGACACACCATAACGGTTGGTGATGGAACCATGCTTCCCTGACAGACACGCCACCTTCCCAGCCACTCTCCTGACCGATCCACTGGGGACTCGCCACGTGTCCCCCCAGTACCGGGGTGGTTAGTACCTTGTGCAGGTTTCTTTCCCTTGGTCATATATATACCCCTTTTCGCCCCATGAGAGAGGTATGTGCTCTATCCTATTCACACACACAAGGTCTTCATTGAACCTTCTTCCTAGGTTTTCCTCAGAGATCTTACTCTCACACCCGAGGGCCTAAGCCGGATTCCAACCCGGCCTTGGTCTTAACGGTGTTCTTGTTTGTGTTGTGATCAGGATCAAGAGACAGCAAAGTTGGAGTTCTATCTCCGTGACCCCAGAAATCTAGGGCGTCATCAAACCCCAGTATCAAAAAATTCGAATTTTGATTTAAAGGATTATTCAGTTGTCGTCGTTCTAGTAATTTTACCTCGTTGAATTATTGCATAGAAAAATTCCAGTCTGTTGAAATTTACATTTGAATGGTGATGAAGAGAAGATCTTCAACATTTTTTTGCCGGCAGTGATGAACAAGAGAAGAGGGGTTGTGAAAAAAAAGAAATGGGAGGATAATCGGGACCAATTTCTCGCCCTAGTCTGAAACACTAGAAATTATCCGTTACCTATTTTCACCCATGAATTCGATATTATTAGTACAGTAATTCATTTCAAAAATAACGTAGCATTACTAATTCCCAATATTTTTATATCAATTTAATTATGTAAGTTAAATTCTCAAAAATATAATTGATAAGTATCACGTGATTTATCAATACTAATTTTTAAAATTTTCATTGTGATCATTGATCGACACCTACTAACATACTATGATTAAAGTTAACGTGAATCGATCATAAAAAATAAAACGAGACAAACTCTTCTAAACATGGAGAGAACTTAATACTCTCTCTGTCCTAGAATGGACTCTCTCTCTCTCCCATAATGGATGTTCTCATTTTTTTTTTTTTACCATTATCACCGCAAATGAACTTTAAATAATAATTTTAGTTAAATTTTATCATTTTAATAAGAATTTAAAACTTGTGATTGACAGGTATTATTGTTGATGGTGTATTAATAAAAAAAATTGGCTTTAAATTAATATAATTAAATTAACCTTAAATTATTACTCATAACTCATTCTCGATAGCGGAAAAAAATGGGTTTTGGAACAGGGAGTAAAAGTTAACATGTTGTAGTGTAGTCGAGCTCTCTTATTTTCCAGAAAGATAGTCTCATTTTGACTTTTTATAGTCAACAAAAATGAATTTTGACCAACCATTAGTGACGATCTAATCATTTTAATGAAATTATAAATTTTGTAATTGATAAATCATTAAGTGATTTATCAATAAAAAAAATTAGAATTTTATTGTGATCATTAAATTGACACTAATGTTTTGTCAAAGATTATTTTTGTTGACCATAAAAATCGAAATGAGACTATCTTTCAGGGACAGAGAGAGTATCATCTTGTATATCACACTCACTACTGATTATAATCGAGAGTAAATCTATACTAAAGTATATTAAAGTAGGGCTAAACAATTTTGGAGTTGACAAGTGGAACAATTTTGGTTAAATTTGTGTTCTTATTGAGCCATGTCATATCCGGATAATTAATATGTGACCTTTGATTGTTTTTGCTATTAGCTAAGAACATAAGCAAACAATTATAGATGTCTGTTTAGTATACATGTAAGGATGAGTTAGTATTTGATTGTTTGGTGGTGACAAGTTGAATATACAAATAAAACAGTTCTGGAAATACAAGCTACTATGATTTTCTTCTCAATACACTTAGTAATAACTAGATATGGGTCATATATATAGGTTTACAGAAACGCTTTGTGATCTCCGTCTAGGTTAATGTCGATCTTGATTGAAGGTTGCCTCTTGGCGTTTCAAATGCAAGTGTCCGACCTTCAATGTTCATGTAACTTATCTATGCACATTGAACATTCTTAAAAGTATCCTTTCATATATCCGCCAAAGGCAGCCATTCATCTACATGCAAATAAATAATGCATCAGTTTTAATGCCATGATAATTCTATTGTAATTGTAAATTTCAGCTCTCATGATAAATAGTTTTTGTCCTACATAGCCAAGTACTCAGAAAAACTATTCGAGAACTCCAGTTGATACACAATGTCGTTGACGATAGGGAATTATATATTTTTGTCTAATCTGACAAAGGTAAGTGTGATAAGAAACTCCAAATTCGAATAGTGAGGTTGTGGCACACATACAATGCTAAAAAGAATGAAGATTTGATTAGCGTAGACTTTGTTGGTGTTGATGAAAAGGTAACATGATTTCTTGCACCCACAGCTGTTCAACTATATTTAGTATGCTAATAGAAGTTAGTTTGGCAGGGAACAGCGATGCATTTTGTCATAGGAAGCAAATTTGTACCAGACATTACAGATTTGCTTAAAAAATGGTCTTTTTATTTTGTGAAGAACTTCAGAGTTGAAGCTTCAAAAGACAAGTACCGAGTTCTTAATCAAATGCTACTACAACTGTTGAAGAGATCATTATGGAGTTACCTAAAATACCTAGGCATTTTTTCGCGCTGGTACCTTATGATCAACTAGAGGCTTATGGTGACAATAAAAAGAATTTAGCAGGCAAGTTGGTCTAAATGTTTTGCTTAAAATGAAAAAAATTACTTTAAGTCAATTGCTACTGCCAGTCTATCTTACCACTTAATGTGTTTTTTGTGGCAGATTTCATCGGTTTAGTTGTTGGAGTTTCTGACATAGGGGATCGTATTAAGAATGAAGCTCCATTAAAAATGTGCAAATTAGATTTTAGCGATGCAATGTGAGTTTTATCTATAAGTGTAATTTTCATTAAGTAGATTTTATGATATCCATAATATGTATTCAAATAAATTGGCAAAAAAAATTTGTAGGAAAAATAAATTCAGGTTTACAGCTTGGGGAAAACAGGCACAGTATCTTGAAAGTCATGGTATACTAGATAGGATTGCTAATCACATAATGATAGTAACTTCTGCTATCTTTTCGACTGATTATGGTATGTCAATTTTAAAGTATATTGAGAACAAATACTATGATAGCTTTGTTTAAATCCTTGATTTTTTATAATGATTACCTTAGCCTCAGGAAATGTCATAGCATCAAGCAGTAGTGACACCAGGTTCTATTTTGATCCTGAGATAAATGAAATTGAAGATTTCAGAAACAAGTAAGCTACCCCTGTCCGAAATCCCAATTATATATTAATAAAATAATATGCAATTACTCAAGTAATTTATTTGTTCTCTCACATGCTTGACTCTGATTTGATGTCCTCTGATGTGCATTGTATTGAGTTATTTACCTCGACTATTCAGCGGAAGGTATATGAACAACATAAAATGCAAATTCAGGGAATACATGATATGGTGGATGATGGGGCAGATTTTGTAAGTATTACTGTGTTGTATACTATTGTTAGTTCATTTTACATGACATGTTTCTTATTCTTTATTTATTTCAAATGTTATAGAAGTCATTTGTAATGGCTGGTGCGAAGATTGTCGACATAAACAACGAGAATGGTTAGCGGTATAATGGATGTTCGAATTGCAAAAGAAAACTCAAAGATGAGGATGGTAAATTCTTTTATGAGAGGTTATGTAAAAAAAATTGAAGACTACCCAACTCCATGGTATGGTGTGCACTATATTGTTGAATATGCTAACATTGGTTTTCAGTCCTTACTTTGCATTTGTCACTTTTAAGGACTCGATAACAATGGCTATTTCTCATGTGTGACAGTTATAGACTTGAGGTGACGCTGGAAGGCAAGACATGAAAATTGAATTGTGTGCTGTTTGATCGAGAAGTGGAACGCTTGGTTCACATTAAAGCTCAAGAATTGGCACGTACTATGTTAGAGGTTTGTTTTTTTGGATATTTATTTATTGAAAATATTTTAAATTTGGAAAACATTTCATTATCATTTAATGACTTTTTCTTACAATTCCTTTTAGAATGATGATGGTGATGGCATTCCTGAAATTCTCACAAAGATCATAGGAAAGTCCCTAGTCTTTCAACTCAAGTACAATGACTATAACTCAGGGACAAACAAAGAAAACTTTACTGTGAGCAAGTTTTTCTTCGACAAGGATATTGCCGAAGATAGAGATGTAAAGGTATAGATTTTGTTCCGTGCACTTGCATTTTCAAAGCTAATGTTTACTTAAAACAAATTATTTTTATTTTTTTAAAATAGGTTGATGATACCATTGCTGTCAAGACTCCAGCTGCAATTGAAAAGGGTCGAAATAGTACTCAAGTGTACTTGGACATGAACCCTTTGTTATTTTTTAATAATGATTACGTATCTGTTTGTGTTTGGTATTTTTACCTCATGCATTTGACAAATTTTATTGTTACATTGTAGGCCCAGTATGTCTTTGGATAATCAGTTTTTACAAGAAGATGATACAACTAATGAGGGGGTAAGTGAACAAAGCGACGGAGGAAGCTAAAGGTTTAGGAATAATAATAGGTGAAAATAGACTCATGGAGATCGTAGCTTTAGTACAGTTTGAATGAATAATTTGTAGATGTTTGGTGTTTAGAAGTGTGCTTTGACTTTGAAAGGTTTATTTAACTCTGTGTGTTAGCTTTTTGCAAGTTCATTTAATGAAATCTTTGCTAAATTGCTTTTAGTTACTTGGTGCACTAACCTATGGATTAGATAAAAAATGACACCTCATAAACTAATGTGTATCTTTGCTAAAGTATTACTGAAATCAGTGTATGAGGCCAATACTTGGACAAGTTTTTTCCATGATTTGATTATATAATTACTTGAATAACTTTTATTCCTAAACATCCATGAAATTAAATTCTTCAAAACTTCAACATAAACAGAGCTCATAGCATTTGCAATCATACAATTAATAAACTGAAATTATAAATCACAAGTGTCAAATTGATTGCTTTTACCTTATCTGTTGAATGTATTATATACGACTTCATATGCCAAATGCATCCTTCTAAGTGCAAAATAGTTCATCTCTGTTTCAAAAGACGTACAAAGTGTCAGACATATATCTAATGGCTGTTATATTCTATAGGTTACTAACTTCTTTCTTTCATTAAGATCATATGTTCATATTAAGGTTTTATTGAAATCACAACATTATCCTTTCTCCAATTAAACAATCTTAACAGTGGTTTCATAAGTGTTTAATAATCACAATCTTTAAATTGTTTGCTATGAATATTTATATGAAAATTGATTAACATGTGTTAGTCGAAATGCAACTTTAGCAAATAAACAAACTAAACGAAACTGCTACAGATATTTCATATTAACATTGTAATAAAAAGATCTGATTTATAACATTAACAAACCCTTCCTTTCCTAACCCCCCCCCCCCCCACCCCCAAACTTGAAATTCCAAAAAAGGGTATGCAACCCCATATCATACAACCTAACTACCTTCCTACACACAAGACCTTAACCTAGCAACATTCACATAAAGCCATTTACCCATGGCTGAGGACCATACGCTGAAGCACGATTTACACACTTCACATCCACAAAACGCATGTTCACATTCATCATACCCCTCACTGAGACTATGTTCCTTCGGAAATACAAGCACATCACATTTTGCCCCCCCCCTCTCTAAGTTACGTCATCTAAAAGTCATTATAATGTGTCATAAGAAGACTCTAAAAATTAGTCCTCCCAAAGCCTTCACTCAAGATAGTCACGTTTGGATTTAGAAACGTAACATATGTGTTACATTTGATGGTCATGTCACCTGAACTTGCAATCCTAAGACAGGAACATGAAAGACAAAGGCTGTTTAGGAAGTGGAGGGTTGTGCATCCAAGAATTGACAGAGGACACCAGTTTTGATCCGGTACAACTGCACCAATGTTGCCTAACTGATCTGGAGCATAGGAAAGCTCAACATGATCAAGTATATCACCAAGACCACGGCGAAGCACTATAATGGCTTCATTACACCTCCCATCTGCGACAACATACTTAGCAACTTCTCCATGAAGTTGGTCAGTATCAAACATGACAGACTCACCTCTTAGCAATTACTCCCTCCGTCTTTTTAGTTTGTTTACTTTTGGTCAATGAGAGTAAACTTTGACCAAACATTTAATGTCAATCTAACCATCCTAATGAAATTCTAAAAATTATTGTTGATAAAATAAATGATTATTTATCAATTACAATTTTTTAGAATTTCATCAATATAATTAGATTGACTTTAAATGTTTGGTCAAAGTTTATTCTCGTTGACCAAAAGTGAACAGACTTAAAAAACAGAGGGAGTATAATTTAGGGTTTAGTGCTAGGCGAAATTCAGTGGGTGGAAGATAGTAAGGAGGGATGGCCATCTTATGAACAAAATTAGTATGAATTATGTTCTTCACCTTATTACTGTATTTATAGAAGCTTTGAAGCATTGAAAATGGTTCTGGCGTGACACAAAACGGCGCACAATTTGACACAGACGTAACTCTTCAGATCGCCACCCTAACGCCGATTGCCTCTTCATTATTACCTCAGAGAATAAAGGGTATGATCCAGAATAATCACATCAACAACAAAAATAGAACCCTAATATTACAATATAAACTGGTCAGTCAATTAAAGAATGATTACCTGAGAATTGCACTGCAATGAAGACTATTCGACTTCCTCATCTATCTAATCATCGATCGTCACCTGAATCGCCATAAATTAGATTCGAATTGGAGCAGCGAATCTCAGTCGCCATAGCCAATCGTCGGAAACCGATAAATGATTTAACCCTAAATCAATTTTCCCCCCAATTGAATAATTAAGACATTCAACCTCTACCAATTTTAAATAATTCATACTGTTGGGTTTCCTAGTAACATGCGCAGCGGAATTACGCATTTAAAATTTTATGAAACCCAAAGCCTATAGATCCATTCATATGATTAAGTCAAATACATCTACGATGAATACAAGAATACTAAACCTTGATGCGTTTGTTTAACAACCTTGATTTTGGTGGAGCTTTTCGAACTTTATCACGAACAAGATCACGAACAATATCACGAACAAGATCACGAACTTGGAGGTGATAAGCTTCACCCTCTAACGGTATCCACACCACGAATGAATATCAAGATGCCTCTTGATCTTGTTTGCTAGACCAATTTGTGAAATACACTTTCACAATGATATGAACTATATGGAATATATGTGATCTCTTGTTCTTCACTTTTATGATCTTAGAACAAGAAAATAGTCTCTCAAAATCTTTGGAGGCTTTCACAATGCATAGGACTGATTTGGGAAACTAGAGGCTGTTTATATACCCGTTACACCTATTCCAAATAGGTAACAAGTGACTAAACCCACAAGAAAATGAATTAGGAAAATCCCAGTCAAAACAGGACTGGTCCGCCCGGGTATACCAAAGGGTCCGACCGGATCCTAACAAGGTCCGACCGGGTCTTGTGCGTGGTCCGTCCGGGGCAATGAAGTGGTCCGGACGGGTCCTTTACAAGGTCCGACAGGACCTTCCCTTTTTCACTTTTCTTCCTCTAAATTTCTAATATTCCTCAAAGGCCTTTCGACCCAAAATTCCATTTAAGCCCTTTTAAGATTCGTTCTAATGTGTGTGACCCTTTAAGATTACACTAAGTTGGCAATGGGTGTAAACCCATAAGATATGATTAGGTTCTAGAAAACCGTCATACCTACCCAATTAGTGTAACTATATAAGTTCGTATCCTATATAGAACATATTACAATCTCTTTGTTTCACGATGTCTATTGAACGTAAGCCATGGTCAATGGTCAACTTACATAGTTCAATGCTTTCTCGATCCCGAATGTATTGATAATACAAATCTTATTTGAGCACGGCCATGTATTTCATCAATACCATTCATCGAGTGGCCAAAGCTTGACATCTCTCTTGACGAAGAACAAATCCCATCTTGGCTTATTACTCTTCCCTACATGATTCTGATTATGCCAATCACATTCTTTATAGCTACCCGGTTAGGGGTAACGTTTGAATATGTCAAACGTAATGTTCATCAAGTGGAAGATTGTAATAACCTCAGTTCTAGAGATTCTAGTAATATAACTATATGAGACTTAATTATGACATTGTGACCATGACATAAATCTCATACGGGTCAGTCCAGTATTTGTTCTCCAACAAATACCCATAAATTTAATTGTATCCCATACACCATAATCATCATATGATTATCTATTAAACTTATACTTAATAATTAATCATAATTATCAGGGACGGAGATTATTATAATAAACATGCAAAGGATATAATAATCAAGCATTCAATATCTTTATTAAAACATAATCAAGAGATAACATTAATCATTCAAATAACGTGCCTAGAGCATACAACACCAACACATATAAAACACAAAAATATCTTAAAATGACCAAGAAGTCCTTTCAACTAATCAACCCGTGCGGAGCACGGGCTACCCACTAGTATAGAGTTAAAAAAGAAATCACAAAATTTGGTTTACAAATAATGTGTCATGATTTTGATGGTACTTTTTCTTAGAATGTGTTGTGTCCACAATCGATACAATCAATAAAATATCATCATCTCATTTGTATCATTCGTCTTGTAATTTTATTTTATTTTTGCCTCTAGCGTTGCCCTATAATCTAACAGCTAACAATTATTAAGGCAGGCTTCATGACATCTAAACACGTGACCCGTTTGATTATAAACAGTACATAGGGTTATTGTTGGTGGTCCACAATCGATACAATCAATTTAATATTTGTTTAAAGAACAAACTCTAAATTCACCTCTGATTTGTAGTGAATTGGGCCAGTAAAATTGGTTGGGCGCATGGGCTACGCCTGCTTGATCAATTTATATATTGCGGGCTAGCCCAATGACAAAATGTCCAAATCAAGAAGCAATAATACTATCCAGGAAAGGAATCAGCGGACTAGCCAAAAGCAGCATCACCGCTCACCACCGTTCTTTCTTTAAGCACAGCTGATACCCGCTTGTGTGCGACCGGTCGCCTAAGGGTTGATACCCGCCCGCTCCAGCCTTTCTCTCCTTTCAGATCTCGTCATGTGGCGTATATTAAAAAAAAATAAAATAATAACTCAACAACTTTAAAATGTTATTTCTTGAAATTTTGAAGTCGAAAAAATATTTAAAAATACCATTGCGTTGGTATCGACGAGACGAATCAAACTAGATAGGTCATGATATGGTTTGATTTTTTTTTTTTTTTTTTTTTTAAACATACTTTTTAACACAAAAATTGGGTTGCTCGTCTCCTGAAATGTACCACTCTTTTCTGTTACAAGTAACAGTTTCATCTTGGAAAAGTAACACTTTTACTGTCAAACGTAACAGCAGTTTTGCAAAAAAATATAAATAGTTTGATTGTTTTTTATGGTTAGAATAAGTAATATTTGAAGCGTAACAAAGTGCATATATGATTATAATTTTCTATATAGATGAATGCAACAGTTTTACTTAGTAAATGTTGTTTTTTTTTTTCCTTTAAAAAAAGAGTAAGAATTCATGTAACAGAGTTCATTTCACACTACAAAAAAAAATATTTTTTAGGACCAGATATTTTGGGTCGGACTAATTAGAAGTCCCCTTACGGCCACTTAAAAAGTCAGACCCACTCGAGATAGCATTATATTTTCAATTTGGGACGACCTTTTCGGTCCTAATTTCCCGAATCCCGATCAATGAAAAAGGAAAAAGAAAATAAAAATAAAAGGAAAGGAAAGGATTGGAAACCCCCAAACCCTATTTCGACGCCCACTTCTTCCTCTTTACCTGCAGTCTTGTGCTCATTCCCTCTCTTAATCCCTCTTAGGTGTTAATCGCCGGCCCAAATCAGAGCAGTTTCAACCAACGGTTTCATTTCTTACTCATTGTGGCGGTTTGATTCCCTATTCATGTGAGTTTACACTCGTTCTGTTTGTGTGATTCGCCATCAACGGTTTGATTTCATCATTTGGGTAAAGCAATGAGGTAATCTATCTTTACTTTTTTGCTGTTGTTACTCGTTCTGCTCATAATCGTGCTTTGTACATATATACTGTGATTTTGTCCTCAAAACTTGCTCTCTTTCACTTCCCTTCTCTGACATGTTGAATAAATTTTCCCTAATTTTTGATACAGTATTTTAAAAGGAAAAAGTCGTCATAGCTGGTGTTGTGATTCAACTGGATTTACCCATTTGGACAAATATGTAAGTCATCTACTAGTTGCTTATTATTATAATTTAAAATTTGGTTCTACCTTTAAATTGAATTTGATTACTTCATTTATCTATAAAAGTTACTACCTCCATCCCAAAATGAATCACAAAAATTTCTCTTTGATTGATCAAGAGCGCTTTTGGACATTTATTTTGGGACGGAGGGAGTAATTCCTATGCACCTAGCTTAGATTTAGTGCCTCAGGATACTAATCTACAGAGCCTGTGTTTGAAAAAAAAAAAAAAAAACTCAGATCATATTGGTGTGAGTTTGATTGAAGATATACTGAAGATATGTTCTCAGGTAATCCATTAACTTTCTTCATCTCCTGCCCTCTTTCCCTTTCTTATTACAAGTTTAATTCCATCAAGTTATCTTACTGTTCCTTAGTTTCACTGTCGTTAGATATCTTATATAGAGAATAAGGTTACATGATAGTTTAATAGTTTAGACACATTGATAATGATCTTAAAGTTATGTGATAGAAGTTTTGAAATTGGTTATGATTTTCAAAATCTAGAGATAAGGATTATGGTCTTTATTGCTGCAGCAGATACATAGATCTAAAGTTGGTGGTTGTTTGACAGGATGTATTTAAATTCAATGTATTTTCACTTGGTGAGTATATGTTCATCATGTCTAGTCTATCTAAAGTTGGTGGTTGTTTGACAGGATGTGGCGACATCTTTCTTAATTATCTAAAGTGACTACATCTTCGGTGTTACCAAACAAAAGGTACCCCTTACCTTACCCTTACCCTATGGGTTCTATGTATTTCAAATTTTCTTGAACTACTAGGAAAAGTAGTAATCAGAGTTCCTCCCCTTATTTCTTATTCCTTTTCTGTTTTAAGTTGCAGTACTCAGTTACACGAAACACAACTACCAGTGCTGTGTTGGAGGAATTTTATAGTAGGAGGTTGTTGTTCATTCATGGTGCCTTCGCTTCTGACATTTCATTCTCTCAGGTAATCTTTTGAGTGTTAATGCGTGATTATAGGCCTGATGAGAGATGTCACTCTTAACTGTTGGTGCATTAAGTTTTATTTGAGAAGATTAATTAAGTGACAAATTTCTGTTACCATCTTTTTTCAGGTTGCAATTGTTAGTAGAAGGAGATATAATATCAATGAAGAGCATGATGCCCAAGGTTATAGAGACACTGACTTATGGGATAATGAAGTAAACATTGTGCATAACTGAAATAGTTATAGAGGCTTTTTATCTATTCTTTACAAGTATTTTAGAGATTTAAACAGTTTAAGGCGATATTATAAATTACGGCATAAGCTGACTTTGGTTTGATGTGCTGACTTTGGTTGGATGTACGAATGATCAAGTTTGTTTAATATATTAATGGTTATTATGTCAATTATGTAATCATGGGTGCTGTGCATGAGCAGTTTGTAGTTATTAATTTATCTTTTTTGTAAATTAGCTTTAGATTAGCATTTTTGGCTCAGTTTCCTGCCAAAAACTTTGTTTTTGGTGTAAATTTGGGTCTAAAATGACCGACCTTAAAAGTCTCCCACCAAAACTTGTTTTGCCACCAAAAATTCCCGCCAAAATAATCATACTTTTACAGCTAATTTTGGGGTCGGCAGTGAGTGACCTAAATAATATATTTAGGACGGTGACGGGGGACCCTAAACTTTTTAAGTCGCCACTTAATTAGGACGGACGACTCCCGTCCCTGTTTCCGTCCTAAATAGTTTTAGTGACGGGATTTTGACTTTTAGGGTCGGTAAATTCTGGTCCCTAATAATGCTATTTTTTGTAGTGTCAGAATAAAAACTATTACAATTGAGAAAAAAAATTACATTCATTTGTTATAAAATGTAACATTAGTTTAGTTGTCAATCTTATGTTATATTTAATTTATTTCAGAAAAATTGTGCTACATTTTTTTTAAAAAAAAATGTTACATTTGAAAAAAAAAGTGTTACATTTCTTTCAAAAAAAATGTTACTTTTGTTGGCGAGCAAAAAATGACGGGGCAAAAAAAAGTTGGGGAGGGAATTAAAAAAAAATCTGGCTCAACTCAGCTCGGCAGCTCGGCTCGATTCGGATGTGAGGCGTCGAACGTTGTGCGGCCGCCGCACAAGGGTCCGCCTCATAATTTTATTGGTGTGTATAGCACACTGTCTTTAATCTTACAGATAGATCTCAGAATATTTTTTTTGAAAATAGCTTGTATTATATCATTTAAGGCAATTGCCATCGTGTTACAAACTCATATGAAGCCTATTACAGATCTATTGCCCTACCTATTACAAATTCCTATATTAGAATCTATCATAGTGATACTTGCCGCTCTAGAAATCGCTCGTAGACGTTCCTGCGCCGTCTGGTAGTCTGCTTGGGGTAGCCTCCTTGCCATAGACGTCCTCGCATCTTCAGAATGATCCCCTGTTGGCTGCGCCGTCTGGTAGTCTGCTTGGGGTAGCCTCCTTGCCATAGACGTCCTCGCATCTTCAGAATGATCCCCTGTTGGCGCATAAGGGGTACCCATCAATGGGCTGAACTGATAACACAGGTTCTCCACAAACTCTTCGAGGCGAACCTGGGACATCCAGAGTGGAGGCCACTTACTTATTGGGGAATGGAGGGAGGGGGAATCGAACACGGGACCTCCCGAAGGAAAGTCCCATGCACATACCACTAGGCCAGACGGCTTGGGTAGATCTCAGAATATGAACTGTAAATTTTCATTATTTTTTTATTTTTCCTAATAATGCATTGAACATGTGTACTCGAGCGTTTCTGTATCCTTTAAAAATTAAAGTTGCTACTACCTCCGTCCCGGCTCAAGGGGAGGGTTGGCACCCGTTCAGAGTCCACGGTGATAAAGAGCTCTTAAATTTGATAGTTACGGGTATATAGTATGTTTAATTTTTACTTTTAGCAAATTTGAACAGTAAAGTAAAGTTGAAACTTTTTAAATTGAAATTTTTATATATGCGGTGTATAAAAAAAAAAAAAAAAAAAAAAAAAAAAAACTGTGGAAAAGCGGCCCATTAACATTTTTCATTTGTACTTGGTATGAGTCATCTTGTATAATAGTGTATTGTTTGCTATAATCACAGTATCTATTATCAAGTAAGAATATTTCTAAAGCCTACCATGTAAGGTGGATGTAGAGCCTACGCTTCATCGCAACGTTTGGAAAAAAATAATTTGATGAAAATGATAATTAAGATGAGGAATGCTATGGTTGGTCCCAGAGGGTAACAAGGGTATAGAACCGCTAGAGGGGGGGGGGGGTGAATAGCGGTCCGAAACTTTTTCGAAATACCCTTAAAATCAACCGAGTACTTATCAGTTTGGCCAACTGCGGTTCAAGGCACAAGAACCGAACTGATAAAATGCACAGCGGAGTTTGCGGTTTGGCCAAATAGGTTAGTTAAAGAGTTTGGAAGTTTGACTCGGGTTGAGAAAACACTATGATGCAACAGAATAGTTAAACTTAAAGTTTAAAGGAAAACACAATTCATCTTTCAAGTCATTTCGTATATGGAAACAAGTTCAAGACCACAAACAAGAAAGATAAATATCAAGACAGAAAATAAAGATCAAACACACAAATTGAAGAGGTTCGTACTTAAATGAACTACGTCCTCTACCTAGATGGTTAGTCTAGGATTTTCTAATAGCTATAAGACTTGTATTAATTTAGAGGAGGTTTTACAAGATAAATCTAAACTCTAAACAATGAGTCTAACCTAAGCTATAATAACAACCGGTGTTTTCGAAGTATATAATCTATATGATCATATAAATCGGGTGTGTGTGTGAAAAGAAATCAAATGCTCTAAGTATCTAAATGATGGTGGAGCAAATAGAATTCTTTCTGTGTAAAGGCTAAGTATGAATGGTTGTTAGGCTTGAAGCTTTGATGAAGAACTGGGTTTGCAATGGAGATGGTTGAAGATATGAATATCTGGGTTTAACTCTTCAAAGCAAACTTGAATACTTGGGAATGAATCTCTTGAAGCTCAGCAACCTTCATTGTTGAATAATGAAGGCTATTTATAGGCAGAGCACCCTTGTGACCGTTGGGTAAAGATTTGAATCAAATCTGAAGGGTACAGTGCTGTCGAAATCCCATTGGTTGAGCTGTCATTTTCGTCCTTGGTTTTGTCTTGTAGTCCTAGGTAGTTGTTGCACCACTACCTGACAATTGTCCTTTGTTGCAGAAAGGACTAACGGTAAATAATTTAAACTGATGGACAAACCGACATTCCTTGCAGAAACTCCAAGTTAACTTAGAGTTATTTTGACATGACATAACAACATCCTTATACTGTCAATAAGGGAATGTTTGTCTAAGGAATAAATGACATCTCTTTAATTCTTCAATAACTGCTCTGCGGTTTCACCAAGCATAGGGCGGTTTGAAGAATGGTCTTGATGTGCGGTTTCATCAAACATGCAAACTGCGGTTTGATGAGAATTGAAGAGCTCCATGCTGGCATTCTTAAAATGATGGCTTGAAGCACTAAACCGCTAATGATACAACCGAACAATACTCAGCCTTGAAAACAAAAAATCTAGAAATGGACTTATCTAAAAATTGAAGTAGAACTTCATTACATGCGGTCCTAAAGTCCATAAAAAGACACGTGGAATGGATCAATCAAATTAAGGTGGGTGCACTAACAATGAATCCTAACAATCTCCCCCTATTTGATTGATGCCATTACCACACTATGATAATAGCAAAACATTGTACTTGGTAAGAACATGTCAGAAATAAATTTCATGAAATTGCATGTCCCAAGTCAATGCACACACTATGCTAGATCATAGATTTCTAATCTATCAAAAATAAAGGAAATGAATAAGAGATAGAAAAGAAATACATTCAGATGCATAAAGAATGATATGATTTTGAGGATCAGAAATGCATGTTTAAACTGAATGTTTAAAACACAATGCACTTAAAGGTATTTTCATGATGAATGTAGTGCATGAGGTTTTAAGAAATACAAGCATTGTTTCACAAACAAGCAGTTTGAATAAACAAAGTTTTGGAAACAGAATGCTATGCAGTCATTCTCATTATAATTCAATCATAAAGGATAGTAACTTACAATGTATGAATTACAAGAGATACCAAAAAGAAAGACTAAGAAAAGAGGTCTAGTCTACTTCATCTGCAACAGAACCCCTTGCAGCAGCAGCATCATCTGCGGTTTGGTTCTGAACGGTTTGAGCATCTTGAGCAGCTTGTTCTTGTGCAATTTGAACATTAACAGCGGGAGCGGTTTGATCAACATTTCTAGAACCGGATCCACGGGTGGTTTCAAAAACAAAGTCAGCTGCACGAAGCCGAACTTCAGTCGGTTCATCAATCTTCAATTCAATTGCAGCGGTTTGTTTGACAAGTTTCCCGGTTCTATGAAGTATAAGCTCAGAAGAATCATGCGCATGCTGGGCCAGAATATCCAGTTTCTCAACAACAGATTGAAGTGAAGCATCAACGGCTTGAAACTTTAAGTTGCAAAGATCATTGTTGGTTCTGACAAGATCTTGAAGGGCCAGTTGATTTTCCAAGATTAAGTTCAGTCTCTCATCTAGCTGTTGTTGGCTTGACCTATCTTCAAATCTCTCATTTACTCTCTCCCCCTTAATGGCATCAAGATCAGATTGAATGGTGAGGAGATGAGTGTCAAACCGAGAAGTGGCGGTTTGTTGATGAAATTGAATATTTCTAACCGCATCTATCAAATCGGCGGTTGAAGCATGAAGAGGTAGAATTGGATAGGAAGGAATTGAAGAGGGCGGTTCATCAGAAGGAGTATAGGGAGGGATGTGCTCATCACTGGAATTATCATCATCAGAAATTTGGATGGCATCATCAGATTGATGGGAGGAAGAAGGCATCTTGGCTTTACCTTTCAACAGAATGTGTGCCTCTTCTAAGGTTTCACCCATAGAGATCCTAAGGGCGGTTTCAAGCTCAATGGGATCAAAGAGGGGAAAAGAATGAATAGGGATAATTGCAGTTTGAGGAGGTGAAGAAGGAAGAAGAGGAAATCTCAAATAATCATCATTTAAAAGAATGGAAGGTGAAGGCACAAATCTCCAATTCAACATAGGAGGATAGGCTCTAGCAGTTAATTGTAGAAAGAATTGACTAGCAAGAGTGGGATCCATGAGTACCTGATCGGCAATCTCACCCATCACTTTGTCTGCAACTGAAAGAATTAAGTGTTCAACTGCGGCTTCCATCTCATCCTTGGGAAAGATAGCAAAAGGGTTAGGGCGGCCAGCCTTCAAGAATCTAGCTTCGGCTTTGGCGGCGGCACGAGCATGGGCTCCAGCCCTTCTTTCCCTAGAGGTTTCAGTTTTGAACCGCTTCAAATATTTTGCTAAGTCAGCAGCATTCTTTCGTTTCTTTGTCTTCGGTTTAATGAATGAAACCGATGTCTGTGGAGATAGCTGAACTGGCGGCTGAGAGAGAGGTTGAGCTTGAGTAATAGCCAGCGGTTGAACTGAAGGAAGAGGCAGTGGTTGAACCGACACAGAAGTAGATGGCAAAACCGGAGTTGGAGCATAAGGTAAATCAGGAGATGAAGAGGGAGTATGCTCAGGTGAATCAAAGTCCAACTTTCTTTTAAGTGAAGGAGGAGAGACCTCAACCATCATTGGGTCAATGCCTGCCTTCCTCATCTCAGCTCTTTCTCTTAGCTCTCTTGCAAAAGCTCCTTCAAGAGGTGAGTGATCTCTTTTGTAGTCAGCCTCACTGAAGTCAATAGCGCCTGGTGGCCTTGACTGCCAATGCTCTACATAATCACTTTTCTTCACCAACTTCCTCTTCTTCTTTGGCGGTTGAACCTCAAGAACTTCAACATCTTATTCAGGTTCACCAAGTGCCTCAGACATATCAGTCTGCTCAGGCAATGCTGCAGCCTCAAACTCATTGGTTTGCTCAGGCTGAACCACAATGGTAGATACAGCGGTTTGTTCAACTAGAACCGCATCCTCAGACACTTCGGTCTGCTCAGGATCGGTTTGAGAGGAAGGTTTAAGGTTTGGGAAGGCTTTAAAAATTTCAGCCAACTGTTCTTCAGAGAATTGAACAGATGGCGGTTTAGAAGTGGAAGGTTTAGGAGGAGAAGGGATAGGAAGAAAAAGATGAGGTGAGGGGATAAGTTCTGGAATGGATTTTGCCTTGGCGGCTTTAAGAGAGGAGGCATCCTTAGCAAAATTTAAGGATTTCTCCACATTTTGATGTACTGGAGAGAGGGGTTTAACTTGAGGTTTGGGAATAGAGGGTTTAGAAGGCGGTTTTGAAAGAGTAGGAGATAGTCTGATGGGGAGAAAAGAGGTTGAAGAAGATGAAGGTTTAGATGACGGTTTGGATAAGGGTTTGGAAGGCGGTTTGGATAGGTTTGCTTTTGTAATAACCGAAGGGATTTGAGCAGTTCCCTTTCTTTTCCTTGGAGCGGCGGTTTCCTTGGGACGAGCCGCAGGTATAGACCGAGCTGCAGGCTCCCCCTCAACCGCAGGCTCCCCCTCAGCCTGTACCGCGGTTTGAGCTAAATGACTTAACCCCAGTCGGTTTAGAGTGGCAGTTTGACCTTCATTTCTTAGCAGCGTAGCATGGGCCTGATCAGCAATGGCACCAGCATACGGTTTCCCTGATTTGTTGAGCCGAGCTTCAGGAAATGGGCCACGTTCGGCTTCAGGAAGAGGGTCCTCATTCCAAACAGTTTGAGCAAACCGCCATCCAAAGGTTGTTCTGAAGGTATCAAGTCTTGACAGTCCAAAGATAGATTTTTCACTAGGATCCAACCAATAGTCCTTGTGTTCAGTAGAGAACTTGAAAATGGCAGTATCTTGATGCAAGAACTTTGTCAGCAACCTGCAATGAGTTCTGACCTTGGATTTTCCAGCGGCTTTAGCAGCATGGAGGCGGTTTAGAGCATTTATAATCTCCTTCATCACAACCTTGGGCCAGTGCAGTTTCTTCCCTTTAAGAATGGCCACACAGTAAGCATACTGTTCACTTGTAAAGTTGTTGTGGTTTCCATTCTTGCACATAACTCCAGAATCTACCAGTTCACAAAGATGAGCCATCACCTCTCCAAAGTCCTTTTTGGAGGAATTCTTGGTGGAGAAAGAGTTAACTCCAATCAGCTCCATTGTAGTATTGCTTAGAAGTTCCGGTTTTATCCCCATAACTCCAGAGTTCTCAAGACCAGCTAGAACTGCAATCTTGGAAGCGGTTAGGATCACTTCTTTCCCACAGACGGTGGACTTGATAGCATCTTCAAATTTAATTTCACCGGATTCCAGATCCCTTATCGGTTCTCCTCTTACATCTAGTAATTCAGCCTTCGTGGAGATCCCATTCTCAAAGAATTCGGCGCAGATAATAGTAACAAACTGCGGTTCATCCATAAGAAACAGAGGTAGCAGTTTAGCATCATTCAACAGTTTGAGGAGCTTCCTTCCAACTGCATCTTGTTTAAGTTCATTCTCAAGAATCCTAGAACCGGGAACAAAGTTTGAGGGATCCTGAAAGACATTCTTAGTTAGAAATAATTTAAAGAATGATAGTTTGAATCCTTAAGCAAACCGCGGTTTGATTAAGTACTACAAACTATAACAAGGAATCCTAACAATGAAAACAGGCGGTTCAAGGAGAGTAAGGGTAAAAATGTAAAAACAAAGAATGAAGGAATAGTGAAGGCAAAATGGATCAAAGAGGGAAAATTTTGAAAAAGAGTTTGAATGCATGAAGAACACGAAGAACAGAGTATGAATATGCAAAACAAAATCTTAACCAAAATATGGAAAAATTATATCAAAATGATCACAGAGAGTAGATTCTAACAAAGTTCTAAATAAACTAAGACAAATAACAACACATGAACCCAGAATCTGCAAAATTTCGCAAGAACACCAAATAACCCCAAAATTGATTTTGCTCAAAATTGAACACAAATCTTAAAACAAAGTAATCAATCAGTGTATATAAGTAAATGCGAACACAAACCAACCAAGAAATTGAAGAAAAAGCATAAAATGATCAAAGGAAGATGAACAAGCTTTTAAGCTTCAACAATGGCGGATAAGTGAGATATACTGAGTTAGGGTTCAGAATTTCATACCATATCAGGCTTCGATGGTTTGGATGATGTAGAAGAAGAAGCAAGATCAATTGATTTCTTTGGTGCCATAGAAAATTTTGTTTAAGTAAGAAAATTTAGTGAGAACAGAGAGAGAGAAGGATGAATGAAGGTAAAAAGAGTAAGAAGGTAAAAAGATAAATTGAAAAATGGTTTGTCTTTTATACTCAATTAACCACCTCGGGTAGTGGAGCGGGCATGACGGCTAAGGAAACTCAACCGTCAGTGTACCTGTCGATTCACATTTAATGCGGCAGAGATAATTGCAAAAAGATCCTTAATGAATGAAGTGACATAAAGTAGGGACTAAAATGCAATTTCATACCTGAGCAGTTTTGCGTAAACCGACTTACCTTTTCCTTATTATCGGTTTTGGTGAAACCGATATCTTTCAGATCTATATTCGGTTTCAGTAGAGAAAACCGAAACCTTGCTTTGACAATTCGGTTTGGATAAAACTGAAATTGTTCTACTTGACTCTTCGGTTTGAGTGGAATCTTTAGCCGAACCATCTTGTTGCGGTTTTGTCTATTGAACCGCAAACTATTTGCATTTTCTTAATAGAGCCAAAATACTTGACAAATATTATTAGAACAAGAATAAATAGGCATGAATTATATTAAGTAAGTTCCAGCATACCCATTTCTCCTCGTAGATGAAAGAACCTAGAATTTTCGAGCGGTTTGGTGAGAATATCTGCAATTTGATCGTCGGTTCCCACCTTTGCTAGGAAAATGTTCTTCTTTTCAACATGATCTTTGAGGAAATGATATCTTATGTCAATGTGCTTGGTTTTTGAGTGTTGTACTGGATTGTTGGAGATTGATATAGCTGCAGTACTATCACAGTAGATAGGGCAGTTTTTCTCAAATACTTCATAGTCTTCCAACTGCTGTTTCATCCAGAGAATTTGAGAGCAACAGCTTCCAGCCGCAATGTATTCAGCTTCAGCGGTTGAGACTGAAACCGATGCTTGTTTCTTGCTGGACCATGATACAAGCCGGGTTCCAAGGAACTGACAAGTACCACTTGTGCTCTTTCTGCTTATCTTACATGCTGCAAAGTCAGCATCTGAATAACCTAATAGATCAAATGAAGATTCTTTGGAGTACCAAAGTCCAAGGTTAACAGATCCACATAAATATCTAATAATTCTTTTAACAGCAATAAGATGAGATTCTCTAGGGTCAGCTTGAAATCTAGCACAAACACAAACACTGAACATGATATCTGGCCTACTAGCAGTTAAGTAAAGTAAAGAACCAATCATACCTCGGTAGAGAGTCTGATCAACTTTCTTACCTCGTTCATCTTGATCCAAACTGCAGGCCTTTTGCATTGGGGTATCAACTGGCTTAGCGGTTTCAAGCCCAAATTTCTTGATCAAATCTTTGGTATATTTGGCTTGGTTGATAAAAATTCCATCATGACATTGCTTGATTTGGAGTCCAAGAAAGAATGTCAACTCTCCCATCATACTCATCTCAAATTTACCTTTCATAAGCTTCTCAAACTTAACACACATAGTCTCATTAGTAGAACCGAAAATAATATCATCAACATATATTTGAACTAATAATGAATGACCTTTGTGTTTAGCAATAAATAGGGTTGTATCAATTTTACCTCTAGAGAAGCCTTGTTCAATAAGAAATTTAGATAGAGTGTCATACCATGCTCTTGGAGCTTGTTTGAGTCCATACAAGGCCTTCTTGAGCTTGAAGACATGATTGGGATATTTGTTGTCTTCAAATCCTGGCGGTTGAGCTACATAAACTTCTTCTTGTAGTTCACCATTCAGAAATGCACTCTTCACATCCATTTGATATAACTTGAATTTCTTGAAGGAGGCATAGGCCAGGAACAATCTAATGGCTTCAAGTCTGGCTGCAGGTGCAAAGGTTTCATCATAATCAATCCCTTCTTCTTGCCTATAACCTTGAGCAACCAACCTTGCTTTGTTTCTTGTAATGGTACCATTTTCATCCATCTTATTTCTGTATACCCATTTTGTTCCAATTACAGTGTGATCTCTGGGCCTTGGAACTAGAGTCCAAACTCTGCATCTTTCAAACTGATTAAGCTCTTCTTGCATTGCAGCTACCCAACTTGGATCACTTAGAGCTTCATCTACCTTCTTCGGTTCCATCTGAGATATCAGTGCGGTTGAGAACAAACTGTGGTTATCTCTATGTGTTAAGCTTCCTCTTGTTTGAACACCAGAACTGATAGGACCTATAACATTAGTTGTTGGATGGTCTCTATGCTCATTGATTTCTGGAGGGAGGTCATCATGAACCACTATTTCTTGAAGATTTTCCAGAGGAGGCTCTTCTTGATATTCATTGAAATCTTCATTGAAGGTGATGTTGGGAACTGGATCAACGGTTTGAATGGGATCAGAAGAATGCGGTTCTACAGCAACACCTTCGGTTTGATTTGGAGCGGCTGGAGAACCTGATGGAGCGGTTTGAGTAGGTTGGTCATTTGCGGTTGCACGATTAAGGTAAGATGTACCTGTCTCAAAACCACTGAAATCATCAGCAACATTTGGAGCCATATGTGGCTCAAGAAGATTATGTTCATCAAATGTAACATGGACTGACTCTATAATTTTTAAAGATGTCTTATTGAAACAACGAAAAGCTTTGGAGTGTTTTGAATAACCAACAAAAATACCTTCATCGGCCTTAGCATCAAATTTACCTCGATACTCTTTGCCATTGTACAAGATGTAGCACTTGCATCCAAATATCTTGAAGAAGGCAATGTTGGGTGATCTGCCTCTCCACAATTCATAAGGAGTCTTATTGTGAACTTTGATGATTAGGGAGCGGTTCTGGGTGAAACATGCGGTATTGATGGCTTCGGCCCAGAAGTATTTGGGAAGCTTTGCTTCTGCAATCATTGTCTTCCCGGCTTCAATCAAAGTCCTGTTCTTTCTTTCTACAACTCCATTCTGTTGTGGAACCCCAGCGGCAGAGAAGTTATGATCAATTCCATGATCATCACAATATTGAGCAACACCATTGTTTGTAAATTCGGTTCCATTATCTGAACGCACGGCAACAATGTCATCCAATTTTTGAGTTTGGAGCTGTCTAAAGAGAGCGGTTACGATGCCATAAGTATCATCTTTAGAGGCCATCATTTCCACCCATGTATATCTTGAATAATCATCAACCACCACAAGTGTATAGCGGTTTCCTCCAATACTGGCGGTTGGGACAGGTCCAAATAAATCCATGTGCAGCAATTGCAAACAGCGGTTCGTTGAAGGTGCGGTTTTACTAGGAAATGACTGTTTGGGCTGCTTTCCAAGCTGGCATGCTTTGCACTTTTCATCATGATGGTCAGCCACTTTGGGTAGTCCTTTTACTAGACCATCCCTGTGCAGTTTTGCTAGATACTTGAAGTTCAAGTGGCTGAGCCGCTTATGCCATAACCAGCTGCTTTCACTTATGTTTTTGGCTACAAAACAGAGGTCAGCAATAGAAACAATATTACTCAAATCTATCATATAAACATCACCTGTTCTGTTGCCAGTCAGTAGAGTGACTTCAGAGGAAGCATCTTTGATATAACAGTTAGTTGATGTGAAGATGCAGTTCATTTCTTTGTCACAAAACTGAGATATGGAGAGAAGGTTGTGCTTGAGTCCTTCTACTAATGACACATTTTCAATAGTCACCTTTCCTCGTTTGATTGCTCCATATCCTACTGTTTCTCCTTTCTTGTTGTTACCAAACACTACTGGGGGACCTTTCATTTGGATGAAACTGCAGAGTAGTTCGGAATCTCCAGTCATGTGTCGTGAGCATCCACTATCCAAATACCAGAGATCCTTCTTCTTCTTCGCGGTTCCAGCCATAAAACATGAAATCTGAAAAATAAACATGAAAGGTTTTGGTCCCCCTTATTCCTTGGGTCCTAGGGTTAGCAGCTTTTTGGGACCCACACTTGTTTGACCTTAGGATTTTTACGTCCCTTGGCATTGGGTGTGAATCTTAAAAGACAATGACCAGCACTATGACCAAAATCAGCACAAATAGCACAATGAATAAATCCAGGTTTTGGTTGCGGTTTTACAAACCCTTTACTGACCTTCGGTTTCTCATGTTTTACTGGGTCAGCGGTTTTGGCTTTAACAAAGATTACCTTCTTGAGCTCAACCTTCCTCTTAGGTGCGGCTTTAGGGAAAATGATAGGAATTTCCTTAAACCGACTAGGAGCGGTTTCATCACTCAATACTTCCTTGGTTGCCTCAGCCGCTATGGATTTCTCTTTCCACTTTGAATCTCTCCCAGTCTGGTTTTTAGGGTACTCAAAGAAATAATTTTGCCTTTTAATTTCTTGTTTTGAGCCCTTTTTACCAGCATGATTAACCTTAGGAATTTCTTTGGTTTGTTCAGTAGGTTTCACACCACCTTCGGCACAGAGACAAGGACACTTACACCCATCATCGGTTTTAAACCCCAATCCACTTTTATCCGAAGTAGGAATTTGTGAATTTAGGATTTGTTCCACAGTGACACCAGACTTGGTCCATACATCGGTCACTTTTGGAGGTCATCCCTTTGTACGGTAAGATCATGGATTTGGGTGAGAAGTACCTCGGTTCTGTCCTTCAGATAGCGGTTTTCATCCACAATAGTAGATACCCCAGCAATTTGGAGCTTGAGATTTTCAATTTCCTCCTTGTGGGATTTACATACACGTTGGGATTCTTCAAGTTCCGCAGCCATTAGTTTATATGCCTTTTTAAGTACAGTGTGTTGTTGACATATAATGTTTGCACGTTCTAGTACCTGATCATCATGACTTTGGTCTGCTTGAACCTCGGGAGTGTAGTTTGGTGTTGTAGGAGCTCTGCTTGATCTAGCCTCAGGAGTCTTAGGTGAAACTGACTTCATTTGTTGTTTTGGCAGTGGAAGGCTTTCGTCAATTTCAATTCTTTCTTCAAATCCCATGAGACAGAGATTAGCAGTTTCTTCATCATCACTTTCATCTGAGTCTGAACCCATCCATGTCAGCGGTTGATCTCCTTGGTCAGCTACCATTCCTCTTCTTTTCACGAACTTCTTGTTGAATGGTTTCTTTGCTGGCGCGGCTTCATAGCGCGGTTTAGGACAACTTGACGCAAAGTGACCTGGTTGTCTGCAGTTATAACAAACCAAGTCTTCCCTTGTCTTGGGATCTGCAGTTTTGTTGCAGTTTTGTTGAATCTGA